>CAJNDT010001668.1:105000-505000 GCA_905221615.1 Symbiodinium sp. CCMP2592 | reverse complement strand
CTGAAGGAGATAAGGCGTGGGCATAAAGGCTATTCCAGTACTGTGCTGCAGAAGGGGTTAGGACTTCTTCATTGTCAGATTCTGACTGGTCTTCCTCAGAGCTTTGGTCGTCAAAGAGTGTCTCGAGGACATTTTTGAGATTGTTATTTCTTCGCTCTATCTCTAGTGAGGAATGGACCAATTGGTTAAGGACTGTCCTTGAGTCCTTCAGTGCTGTTAGAAGGATTTCCACTCTGGATAGAGTATCTTGGATGGTGTCAAGATGTTCCTTCCTTTCCTCCTTGTCTCTCTGGATAGAGCTTCGCAATGATTGTGCGATTCTGAGGAGGTCTGTGTATTTCGCAAGAGGCATAGTTACCGTTTGATTGTCATGTATGACAGTTGTTTCGTCGCCGCTTAAGTTCCTGAATAGGACTTCCACGACTGGTAGAAACTCCGTGCTCCACGGTTCCTCTTCATCATATGTTTCTACGTGCTGTAGCACGCGTTGTGTAAACTGATCGGCTGCTTCTACCGTTGCATCGATAGAGCTGACGTGTCTTGCTGCCATGTTTCGGCACGTAATGTTAATTGCCTGGCCTTGATTGGCTTCGTTAAGTGCAGCGTCTGCATAGGTGCAGAGTCCACTGTTGTGGGCTTCTCTGGCTGCCTTTCGTTGAATGCGCCGATTTTGACCTCCTCTTCTGGTAGGACCTTTTGGTCTCGGAGGATCTGAAGGTACTGTTCCTTTCGCCTTTGGCGGAGGACTCTTAGGTGGAGGTGACATGTTTGCCTTGTTAGGCACTGGTGGCATTGCCTTGGGCGCTGACGACGATGCGGCACTTGAGAGTGCAGATGTACCTTTGGCTTTTGCCGAGGATCCCTTGGGGATCGATGTATAGGTAATCTGCATGGCTTCTTCGGCCATTTGTGCATGCAATGCATCTTTGAATAATTGCGTCATATGAGGAGTGGTACTTGCATCATCGTAGGTCTGGAAGCGCTCAATGTCTCTTTCGGTGCCACGTGGACGTGTATCACCTCTTTGAAAAGGATCGTTCCTGCGAATCTCCGCAACTTGTACTGCATGGAGGCAGTTTTTGCACAGCACCTTCCTGCAAACATCTCTTGCTTGCTTGAGCTGGTAACAGCTGTCTGAGAGATGGTAGACTTCGCTTCGGGAAGTATGCCAGATAGGTCGCAGATCAGTTGTTTCTCCGGAATTGACCCTGTTGGGTCCTAAAGGTTCACGCGTCTGCGGTTCATCCTCGGGTTCGAGGAATGGAACTCTTTGGTTCGCTGCTGCTTTTGATTTTGGTTGTTGGCGCTCCATACATCTGATAGGAGGCCTGGTAATCTGCTTCCACATCCAGTGTAAGCCCATTAGCAGCAGAAACACATTCCACGCGATGCTGAAGACGGAGAAGTCCTGCTCACTGGTTAGTGAGTTTGGAAGTGAAGTTTCATCAGTCTTGATAGACTCTGCGTTCGCTCCACCTTGGTTGCGGTGTCCGAACCAGCCCGACAACCCCGCTGCTGTAGCAGCTGTTCTGAGTGCCTTGCCGCTCGGAGCAGACGGTGGACGCGATGCCTTCCTTCTTCTTCTCCGGCTGGAGGATTCGTCCTCTTGTTCCTCTTCATCTCTCTGAGCAGACATCAAGTTTGATGTTTCTCTTTCGTGTTCTTCGATGTCACTTTTTGTTGGTGACGGTTCTTCTTCTAGTCCATCCAGCTCTTCCAAAGACATGTTGAGCTTGTCAACAATATTGGTTCTTTGAGGCCTGGACCTTGATCTTGGTAGATCTTGTTGTGAAGAGGACGATGATTCCTGGTTCCTTCTTGGAGGAGGACCTTCAGGCTCGCTGGGACGTTCAGGCTGTGGCCATTCCCAGAATCTTCCGTATCTGTGATGGCTACCTGATGGTTGCGATCTGTCGTACCAGCTGTTGCCGGATGAGTAAACGAATGAATCTTTGTAACCCCAGTATTCAGCATTACGCTGCTTGAAGCCTTTCGCTTGTCAGCGATCTTCTGAACCTGGGCATCTGACCGGTTGTGTTTCCCTTTTGTAAGGATTGGTTGTATCGTGAAGCCCAAAGGGCTGTGCCAATCTTTGTCAGAGGGACTCAACCATAGGTCAAGGTTAGAAAAAGTTGAATAGTACTGCTTGACTGAGACAAACAGACGGATATCAATATCCCTGTTATTGTTCATGTCCTGCCACATATCTGAGATTCGCTCCCAGTATGTTCTTTCGGCGGCAGGTGTAACATCTCTTGGACTAGGTGACGCCGTGTGCGGCGTTTTACTCCAGTCAAGGATATAACTGTTGATACAGTCAAGGTCAGCAACTTTCTTCGCCGGGTCCGCCGGTAGACGATCTGCACGTGCCAGTCTGTGCTGGTCGGAGTTGTTCAAGCAAAGATGTCGCACTTGTGAGTGCCTTCCTGCTATTTTGTTGAATGCTGCAAGTTTCTTCTCCAGGTATAGAGAAAACAAACTGTTTCGCGGGTGAACGTCTCCACCTTTTAAGGTGAGCCTCGACGCAATATTATTGAGATCTCCCGCTATTACATCCGGTTTAAAAGGGAGAATCTCGTTGAGGAACGCGTTCACCAGTTCGCGTCTCTGTTCTTCCTTATGAGTCATGTATGAGTTGAAATGGACGATCGCGATGGTGATGACCTTGTAAGGCCCTTTTGTACACCACATCTCGTCAAGATCGTTCGATGCTTCTTGTGAGAAGATCTCTGCGTATGACTCAAAGTCTTCCTCTGGTGGCTCATCACCCTCGACATGGCCGTTCCATTCACAGAGAACCGGCGAGGGGTCGAGGTTCGACAGTGTCAGGCACGCCTCTGGTGAGAGGTAAGAGCCATCAGTGGGTCCATCCTTGTCAGGATTTTTGCCCTTGAGTGGGTCATATCCGATAATCTGCATGAACTCGTCTCTCGTCATCCTTTGGCCAGAATATGGGTGGACCCATTCTTTTGCCTCCTGGATGGTACTGTGGTACCCAAAGGTGAGGCGGCATACCGCACCGTGGCATGCCCACAGTCGCTTCTTGGGACCACCATTCTTAGGCTTCATTGTTCGATGACGGTAAAAGTGGTGGACGAGAGCGATGTCTGTTGTTGGGTCACCCTTGACTCCAATATACATCGAGGGTGCCTCAGGCTCCTTGGGAGGAGAATGGATTAGCATCCCCCTGTATTCATGTTGTCGCATGGTTGCGATCGAATACTCTGACGCAAGTGCTCCTGCCTCGAGTACGAGGGTAATATGAGCTGAATTGTTGAAGCACATGTCAATAAGAGGGTGATAATCGAATCCCTTCTCAGGTTTGAGCTTCTTTTTGGGATTCCCTGCGGGCACCGGCGCTCGATCCATATTTCCCCAGTTGAATACCACTAGGTTTAGCGATACGCTGTCTGGGTTTGAGCCTTCAATGTATTCTCTCTTCTCGTTAACACCGGCCATCCTATTGCGAACTATCTCGTAATGTGCGTCGAGCACCAGTTTGTCTTCGTAGCCAGTAAGAGAGAGAAAAGAAGCCGGGTGGCTTGTTCTAGAGTCCTTGATATTGATGTGACTCTTGTTAATGCTCTTGTATTCCTCCAGGGTTGGAGCCTCTGTGGAGCTGTCATACGTATTCGGAGGATTGTTCCTAATATCATCAAGGCTGCATGGATCAACGCCTGGATGGTCCTTCTCGAACAGATTTCTTGCGTGGTCGCAATACATGTTGATTTTCTGGACTGCCAAATCTACGTCCTCATGTGTGAGGATGGCCTCGTATAAAAACTGACGCTCTTCTGAGGTCATTCCTGCTGACACTTTAGAGGTCTCGAGGCAATCGATTGGCAAGACGCACTCGCACATCCGTTGTTTACCCTGTGGGGTAAGTCGACAGTCTGCACATACAATCGTACCACAGGAATAGCAAAAATAGCCTGTAGGCTGTTTGCAGAGATCGCAGAGAGGATTGTCTGGTCGAGGCAACATTCGTATCCTTTGGTTAAGGCTCATGGCTGTCCTGCGTACTCCTACAAATCTCTCCTTGTTAGGAGGTGCAGAGGAGGAAGATGCCGACTCTCTGGGTCTGTCCCACTCCTCTTCGTCAGGAGCCTCAGAATCTTTGATCATGAGTGGACTTCGGATTTTTCGATTCCATCGACTAACCCAGATTCTCTCTTGCATTTCCTGTTGCATAGCCGGGTTAGACGATGACTTCGAGATTCGGTGCTTGCGATTTTCTCGAATTCGAGCGCTGATGCGCTCATGTTCTCTTACGAGGTCTTCCTCATCAGCAGGCTCCTCGTATTCGAGGTTGAGCTTGCTTCTGTTGACTCGATAATAAGTTTCTGTTTCAGGATCGAAGAGAACTAGGAATTTTTCCTTCTCCTTTTTAGGAGATTTTGGTTTCCTTGGCTCTTCGTCTGAACTCTGAACATATTCTGTTTCAGGCTTTGGTTGGTCAAGTTTGACCTTCTCAAGTTTCTCTGTGATCTCTTCCGTGGGAGATTCTTTCTTCTCCTCTGACGCTGCAGGTGCAGAGTTCGTCTTGTGAGACGGATTAACATCAACTCGGAGTTCTGAGGATGACGAAGATTTTGAGCTCTTTTCGCTCTTTTCGCTTGATGCCGACTCAACGTCTGATTCTTCGTCACAATCCTGGTTAGGATCTGGTTCCTCAGGTTCCGTCTCTGTTCCAGAAGATTCTTCCTTGGGAGGAACTACGTTGGCAGAAGTATCCTGAACAGGTTCTGGAGGTTTGTGACCTGTCGTTATCTTAAGAACTTCAGTGGCGCTTCTGGTGCCGTCGGAGTTCCAGAGCTGTCCCATAAGACTGTCCGGATCCTTGTCTGCCTCGGCCTGCCGGGCGAGCTTGGATCTCGGATGGATGTCCTTTGTAGTAGTCTCCGTTTTCGGAGGTACCTCACCTGCAGAAGCGGTTTGCTCCAGGTTTGGAGCTGTGTCAGCCTCTGTATTTGGCAGAAAGAAAGACTTCTTGTGAGAAGATCTAGCCTTGGGAGGCTCTGGAGGCAGATTTCGCCTTGACACCTTCCGAAGTGTCGATTCGATCTCTTGGCCGTAATTTGCGCACCATTTCTTCGACTCGTAAGTCGCTGACGGCATCTGTTCGGAGCAGTGGTCCTGCCCACCATGGTCCGATGCTCTTGAGCTCATCGTATTGCGATGATACCCAGAGTGGTTCAGAGGGTGCGAATACGGCGCTAAGAGTACGGGCATGCACTACCTCTGGTGTAGCAAACATCCCTGCTTGCGACTGCCACATGTTTGTGACTTCGTTCACTACGTTATTTGCGTCGAATACTAGAAGCAGTGCCTTGTTGGCACGCAACATGGTCGGATTAGGATTCGCCAGGTCTAGCGTTGAAAACTGAACAGTGTCCCTGTTGGAACGACTGTTTTCATTCACGAGAGCTTGAAGACCTGGTGATGTAACCACCTGCGATAGGAGGTTTGATGGTACCAGACCGTGCCTCAGGATTGAGGATAATGCCTGTAGGTCCGTGGCATGCATGATGTAACAAGGGTTGTTCTGTCGAACAAAATCCTCCATGCCTACGGGTCTCGGCGCGTTAGTGGAGAGACGCTGTGCACGGGACTGCACTGGATTGCTGCCCGTTGCCATGAAGTCTGAGATGGTCATGTGTGACCTTGGCCTCTCTTCTTCAGGATCTGGTTCTTCAACTCTTGGTAGAGTTCGTCGTGAACCGTGTCCTCCCACTGCCGAGAGGAAAACTTTGGTCATGGTCAGCACATTTGCATCCGGTGGGATGGTAACGGCGGCATCTGTGGTTTCGGCCTTGCCATCTTGGTTATAAACCATAGTGACCACGAACCTGGACTTAGTGTTGAGGAGGACACCAAGCGCGATCTCTTGCGGTGTATACTGTGCGAGCTGTGAATCGGCCAACTTGAACATGTCCAGAAGATAATTGTGTTGGCCAGTAAAGAGATCAGGGCGATCGTTCTGAAGGTGTCTTGTTGAGTGTGCCAACCACCTTCCGACTCTGTTGGTCTTGGAAAGAATGTGGAAGCACATCTCTGGTGAGAGACCTGTTACCTCTGCCAGTCTTGGCACTGAGGAGGAATAGTCATATTCTCCGGATGCATCAAGACTCACACATTGTTTTACCTCCGGTGGGAGGCCTGTCTGAAGGTGATGTGCAAGCATCGTACAAAACTGGCGTGGATCACGAGCGTGATTACCCACGTTGTTATCCCAGTATACAAGGGGACTGTTGTCCCATGGTCCTTGAAGGACTCCTTCGTAGAGCCTGACTCCATGTCTGGAGATTGGAGTGAGCCTTGCTCGACTCGCATGGCCACATCGTGAGATCAGTTCAGCAAGATCTCTTGGATGCGGATTGAACACCTGTTGGTGACCCATGTAAATGTATGGAGGCTCGTGATTTTTCTCACGTTTGTGAAATCGGTGTCCACCGTGTTCGGTGTGTCGACGTGATGCTTCCCGACGAGACTCGGGGTACGAGCTATCCATGTGTGGATGTCGCTCATGGTACGCCTGTACTGCCCTGGGTAGGGCGTGTCCATCACGGCTACGGAAGTTTGATCGTGTGCTCATTACGGCACGATGACCAAACAGGATCAGGAATGCTTGGTTAGCTCAAAAGGCTGATTGCTGTGAGGCTCGAGGCTGAAAGCGGCTGCGGATGATACAGAACATATAGTTCTCATGAACATGTCCGATCTTGATGAAAACGCAGCCTGCAGACACAAATTTTCTTTTAGACGGAAAACAGTCTAAATAGAAAATCCAGCACATGGTTGTGCTACCAGCAAACAAGACTACCACCATGTTCCTTGGCAGTAAAATAATCGGTAAATCTCTGTTGAGACATCAATTCCAAGGAAGGCTACCGCTGTAGCGGCATTCTTAAGGTTGTCTATGATCCACCGAACAGTGAAAGCTTTATGTTGAAGAAGTTCACGGAAGGGTGGATGAATGTCTGTTTCTGGTAAATTTCCTGTTTCCAGAGCCTTGATAAGCTCATCAGGTTGCGCCGAATGCTTTGTTAATGCATCAGCTAGGCAGTACTTCGAGCTTACATGAGCTAGGTCATCTAAAGATCCAGAGTTGGATTCCTTACGAAGCATCTGTATAAGATGGTGAGTTTCCTTCTGCTCTGGAAGGTGTGTCGTGCCTGCTGTTGTCACAAGATTGTTCGCATCTGTTCTGATATGTATAGGTACGGTCTCTGATGAGAGATCTGCCCAAAGTCCCTTGAGGAACAGGCAGGTACCAAAGCAACGCATCAGTGCGTTAAGCTCTGCCACTGTTGTGGACATTGTGGTTGTCGTAATCTTGTGAGACTCATAATCCACCAGGCTACCTCTCGAGGATGTTTCCTTAATAGAGGATTCAGAGAAATCGTTCTTCTTGGAAGAAGCAGCTGCTGCTGATTGTTTCATTCCCTTTAGCTTTGGATTTCGATCTTCAGCAAGGAAAATAACATGTGCTCTCTGAGATGATTTGTCATCATTGTTCCTGTAGGAAGCATCAGGGTAACCGAGGATTCTGAGATTTCCTTTCAGCGGCCAAAAACGCAATTCTACTTCGGTAGACTTCAAAATCCTAACAAGCTTGTTCAATTCTCGAATATCACCGATAGTAGGCTTGGCAGCCTTGCTCGCACACCGACTGAAGCGATAACAGATGTGAGCTTGAGTCCGGCTTTGTAGCCAGTTGATCTGTCCTAAAACACTTCTATAAGCAGTGTGCTGCTGTGGTGTGCATTGTTGCTCATTGTTGAGCTTCTTATCAAAAACAATTTCTTCTAGAGCTTCAACAGCTAGGTTCTGATTTACTGAGATATGTGCTGGCACTGATGCTGTAGCATCCTTCCAGACTAATCTCTGTCCTACAAACATAATATCGTTCGTGTCTTCAGAACCGACTGCAAACTCCTTTTTGATCGATTCAATCACGGCCTTACGAAAGGTGTCATCACCGGCCATGCACAGGTCATCTACATGTAAACAGACTACTCCATGTACCTGTCTACCCTTGGCATTGTTGCCTGCTATGGGATCTAGGAGATAGTCAATCGCTGATTCCATGGTCTTTGGCTGAGACTTCTTGAGCTCAGCATCTGCTGTTGCAGACTTCTTACCATACAGAACATATGTACAGCGATCCGCACGGGTTGGCACCAGGCCATAAGACAGGAGTGCCTTATCAACGATGTTCCACCATCTTCGAGGTGCATCGTTAAGTCCATAAGCGGGTTTCTTCATCCTCGCTGCAATGTAGGAAGGATAACCTGCTTCAGGAGGAATCTGACAGATTATGTCTCTCGACTCATCATAGGCTTCACCCTGCAGGAAAGCAGTCTTTAGGTCGATGTGTGTCAGATTCCACAGCTTGTTAGCTGCTAGTTGAATCGCTAAGCGGAAACCTGGGCGACTCGCAGCAGGACTATCAGTTTGCTGAATGTCCTTCTGTCGATCCTGGAAACCTCTCAGGACCCATCGGGCCTTGCACTTAAGGAAGTTTCCGTCCTTGTCTCTTTTTAGAGTCAGGACCCATCGACCAGTGACATAATTTCGGATGTTTCCGAGTTTCCGTGTATCGACGAGCTCAAAGACATCATTGTCTAGCCAGCTCTGATATTCTGCTGCTTTCGCTTCATCAAACTGTTTCTTCATCTCACGCTTTTCCTTGGCAGTTGCCTCCTTCCGTTGTGCCTTCTGGGTCAGATTCGCTGAGTTCCTGGGGGAACTTAGGGATAAGGCCTTGTCCTCTTCCGTGAGAAGATCGTACTCTTCACGAATGTCAGATCGGAACCTTTTGGTGGGTTTATACCGTGTTCGGTCTGACCTCACTCTTGATGTTACCTCTCTGATGTCTACGGGTCCGCCATGCATGTACCGAGGCATGGAGAAAGAACCTGTGTTACTGCACAGTTTCTGTTCTTCTGTGAGAAGGACCCAGTCCTTCTCATCTACGACCAAGTCACCTTCCTCATCAGAGTAATACCTTGTGTTTTCTGACTCGGCATCGCTCTCCGGTTCTGGTGAACCAGAAGTGTGAGGAGGAGCGGACGGTTGTCCGGGGTCGTCTGGGACCAGTTCTTCTTCAGTGTCTTCTTCATCTTGTTGTAACGGAAGAATGGGTCCCTGTGGATGTGCCTTCGGTTTAGGTTTTGGTGTCGGCACCTGTGAAGGTGATTTCTGTTTGTGCGGCGAAACTTTCCTTTCCGATGAAGACCTTGGCGACACATCACCCCCCAGACGCCGAGGAGACGGAACGCGAGGAGGCGGATGCACGCGAGGCTTAGCCCGAGCAGGAGCCACGGGCTCATCGGAGGAAACGGCCGGTAGTCGCGGTGGAGGTATGGGAGGAGGAGGACGCGACGGCGGCGTGCCGGGAGGCATCGGCTGATCTGGTTCCGGCATAGAGACATCGTCAGATGTGATCCGTGAGCGATTAGTGCTCATTGGTTCTGACGGGTCTGACGGCGAAACCTCTTCGTCCGACATGATTACATCCGGCGGTGTTCGCACGGACGGTGAAGTCTTGCCGCCTGTCATCTGGAATAGCACCCCCGAGAAGGTTGATGGGTGTACCTTGTTCCAGGAAACCTGGTGCGGCAAGCAACACGTCATAGTCGAATTGGGCTTCTTCTTGTTCCAAAAGACAAGAACGCCATCAGTTACACTGGTGAGTGCTTTGACTGTTCCAAATGTACCTCTGTATAGAGTACACTGTTCGAAACCAGACCCTGGTAAGAGTCTTGATCTAAGGCGAGTAATGTCTGACACCAAGGCATCAAGGGACGGTGATGGTTTGGAATGATGCAATGGTAATTCAGTTTTACTCGATAAGGAATTTACTCTAGCAACAAGTGATCTGATTTTCGGATCTTGCAGGAGTTTTGAATCCTTGAGAGGATTTGTTGTCAAAAGTGAATACTCCTGATCAAGAAGTTCCGAAAGTCCCTGGAGGCATTCATCTCCAGAGTATTCTAGTATGTCTGTGACCAAAGACAGATGAGATGCATACGCATCTCGCTTCAGGAATCTTGCCAAACACGAGGCAAAGGTCTCACAGAATTCATAAGGATACACTTGTGCGAGTTTCGTTTTAAGACCGTAGCCTTGAATACCCTTTTCGTCTCCTGGTGGAGATGTTGGAGATTTCGTTTTGGCAGAATGCCTCTGGAGAGGAATTAAAACTTGCGGTGGCAGGTTGTGCATAAAAATCGAGGATTTCGATTCATAGTATCCTTTGGATCTTTCATGCCATAGGCCTGTAGGTTACAGACCTCATAGCTGATCTTATGATTAGAAAACAGGCGTTTTGCTTCTGGTGAAGACCAGAGCCTGCTGTAGTATGGGTTCTCAAGAACAAAGTAACGTCCGAGCTTCATTTGGTGGTCTGCGACCGATTCACAGAATTTTAAAACAGAAAGTCTCTTGGCAGAGCCTTTCTTCCACTGTGAGTACCAGCTAGACCACTGAGAATGGTCCGGTGACATAACAATAATAGTAGGTTCTTGTTCCTTGATGATCCTAAGAAGATTGGAGCGACCTTGCGGTTGCTCAAGATCTAGACCGCTACGCAAATCGACTGGCTGACCTACTCGCAGACCTGACAGGGCAGCTTTGTGACTCATGCGGGGAGATCCGCCGTAGAGTTCTAGGAAGTCTATCTTCCCAGTGCTGGTGACCTGCCAGTGACACTCTTGATGTGGAACCTTTAGGTCTGTCGACTGCAGGGAAGCATCGAAGGTGACCATGCAACTTGCGTGGTCAGAACCTTCTGACGTCAGAGTTTCCTCATCAGGCGCGAGAGGAATCTCCACATCAGATGTTATGTCATAATTTTTCCTCAGTTTTGAGATATTGACGCGGACGATGCGTGTTCCAAGATCCACACCTACCATGGATCCTCCGAGTTCGGAGATCACCTTTCCTTTTAGCCAAGATCCATGTTTGGACCCAGTGGATCCAATCTTAGACTTATCTTCTGACCAGTAGAAAACCTTATCTCCCAAAGAGAAAGGTCCTTGGGTCATTGACAGTCTGGCTGCAAGATCTCTACGCAGATCATCAGATTGGCGTGCCTCTTGGTAAGCCCTGTTGGCAAGCTCCTTAATGGCTCTCGCAGTGACTTCCGTATCAGTTGGATTACCTGTCAACTGATTGGGATCAGCGTTCTCTGGTGTTATAACATCTCGAGGACGCCTTCCAAAGGCCATTTCTAAAGGAGTAACTCCTCCGTAGGTAATCGAAGAGTTTCTTGCCAAACATGCTTGGCGAACGAGGTTGCCATACTTCATGGTGATTCCGTTATACTGCGGGTCACCATCCTTCAGGATCTGAAGTATGAGCTTAATCTGATGCTTCAGCAATCTTACAGCAGCTTCGGCCCTGTTGGGCCATGGTGTTCCAGGTCCTGTTGCCACAGGCTTGATATTCTGCCGATTGTAATAAGCCTCCATTTTTGGAGTCATGAATGCTTGATCTCCAACTACAACCTTTGGGTTGATCTGAAATTTCTCAAAGTAGTCATTCATAATCGACATTGTAGTATGTTCTTCTTTATCCTGGACTACTTCGGCAGTCAACAAGTTTGTTGCTCCATCATAGAGAATAAGAAATACTAAGCGACTATCCTTGCCGGGAATTGGAAGCTCACCGTGATCTACGAAGGTGAGATCACCGAAAGTCTCTGATCTTAAACCAGAAATCTTCGCTCTTGAAGGAGCTCTCACATGTTCCTGGCAGGCTGAACACTTTTTGACCAGTTGGTCATATAGCTCGTATATCTCCTTTGGGATCTGTAAGGCTTTTGTGCGTCGCTTGAACTGATCCGTACTCATATGACGGTGCTTAAGGTGAAGCTTATAGAGTTCTACAGGATCCTTAAGCTTCTCATGAATCCTGCGAAGAGCAATGGGAAGAGATGGCGATGGTTCCGCGACAATCTCTTCACCTGTAGGTGAGTCTGTACCAGGAGCCGGGTATTCTCTTGACTCAAGTGGTCTTACCTCCGTCCCGTCATCAGCTCCTGGGACCTTAGACTTCTCTTCAACAGGAGGTTTAACCGCATATTTGCGGGATTTCTTCAGAAGGTTTTTAAGACCCTTTGGAGTCTTTATCTTCGCAGGTGGGACCTCAAGTCTTTCTTCTTCTGGAGGTTCATGTGGTGCAGAGGATTCTGCAGGTTTGTCCCTAGAGCCTGATGATGGTTCCGATGGTCCGGAAGGCTCAGGAGCATCACCAGATGGTTCTGGTGGATCAAGTTTCTTGGCAGATGATTCTGCCGGATCAGATGGAAGAGGCTTCTTTTTACCTGAAATCCTCTTCGGTGGTGGATCAGCTGCTCCCTCAGGTGCTTTGTCGCAACCCTTGAGGTACGTGTGAGCCCTTTTCTGTCCGGCACAGGCTGGACAGCGACCTTCCGGTATCCTAGTATAAGGCTTCTTGGCTCCTAGAGCAGTCTCCGTCGCACTGAACGACGTACCTGACTTAGGGAGATACTTCCTGGTGGAAGTGAAGCCTAGAAGGTCCAATACCAAATGGTTATTGGTACTAATCGGAAGAGGGGTTTTATACAAACCGAAAGCTTCACACGTTGCTAGGTCAGCTGTGGGACTACACTCGAGGGTCATTCTTAAATTCCTCATCTGTTCGATGGAAAACAAAATGGGGACTCTCCCCTGATCCAAAACTTCTATGGTTGTATCTCTTCTTGGAGTTGTGTTGAACCATAGAGTTACACGCTCCTTGATAAGAGCTGTTTCACTATCTGCGAAAGAGAACTTCGTGTTCGAAGGTGAAAAAGTGAAATCAATCATGCCTGGGGCACGTTGCTTCACGGCCTTGATAAGCCTGTTCACCGCATAGCGGGAACCCATAGCCCTAGTACAACCAGAGTCAAGTATGACAAAGGTAGGGCTCTTATCAAGATTGATCCGCTCTGTGAGAGCAGATAGGACGGTGTGCTGCAACGGAAACACTGCTGTTGCAGTCTCCACACCTTGCCCCTCGGATGGTTCAGAGACCTGGGGCACGTAACTCACTGATGAGTTGAACACGGGTTCTTGGTGCGCGACCTGGGGCACGTAACTCACTGATGAGTTGAACACGGGTTCTTGGTGCGCGCTCGGATCTGTGCCTCTACCTGATGATCCTGCTTGATTTCTTCTCTTCTTTCTCCGTGTTTTTCTTCTTGAGGCTTGTGATGCATAGTATGTATAAGACGTTTGATCGTCATAAGCGGCATAATTCCAACTGGAGTCAGTATAATAACTGTCCTCATACCATGAATCCCAGCTCGGTGCGGTGGAACTTTCATAGGCCTGTGGAGATCCAGTTTGGTCTCCTTGTAAGGAGGCAGACTTAGCTGTATCCTTACCTTTGCCTTTTGCTTTTGACCCTTGAAGGAGCTTCCTTTATCTCCTTTGTCCTTTCCTTTTCCTTTGCCTTTTCCACCTTTTCCTTTTTCCTTTCCTTTACCTTTACCGAAATAGCTGGAATCAGTTGGATCATGTTCTGCCTGGTTGGCTCTCCCTTTTCCGCGGTATGACCTAAAACGGCCACGTCCTTTTCGCTTGCCACCCTTTGCTCTTCCCGGTGATCCGGGACGCATTCTTGGTCTTCTTCCCTTTTTGAATCTCCTTGCAACGAAGGCTTCATGGTCGTCAACTGTCCAGAAGACAGCTTCTTCATCCTCGGCGGCAAGAAAGCCTTCCTCAAGGGTGTCTTCGTCTTGGAGCCAGAATCCATCGACTCCGTCGTATTCACCCTGATCGAGGATGAGGAAGTTTCGACCTCCGCGTTTGCGGCGTTGGTCTCTCCTTCCATGGCGGTCCTTCTTGTGAGAAGAGTGCCGAATGTTGGGATCCTGCAGACCAGTTCTGGTCGTTGAGAACTGATCGAACATGGTCTGCCGTACCACAGGGTACGTATAGGTCTCAATTCGGTGACCTTGGTTGGTCAATGCTGTTACCAACCTCTCACGTTGCATCTCATTTAGGTCGGACTGCACTAGGAAGAGAAGAGCTAGGAGATTATCATTCAGAGGAAACGCTCTTCGATGATTGTCAAGGCGTTCCTTGTTCCATGTTTCGAAATAGCGTGCGGCGTATGTGTCTCTCTCGGCTGCTTCCTGTAGGCCCAGGAAGGTTCGGTCTGCCTGCACAGCTTGCATGAAATCTGGATGGGCATCTTCCAGAGCTATCTCTGGTAAGAGATCCATCCATGAGTTTTTCACGCGCTGTAGCACGATCTCAAACTTAGCAATCCAAGTCACAAAGTCTTGGTTGCCCTTCCATGCCTTGAATAGGCCGAGGAAACGCCACAGGAAAACGTACTGTTCTCCTTTCACGAAAAATGGACGCATCTTCTTCTTGAAGTAATCTACTCCATCTGGGGCTGCAAGCCTTTCTCGGTTAAGTGATTCTTTTTGTACTGCGGCCAATCCGGAGAGCCTCGTCTTGAGAGACGGACCTCTTTTGGTGTCATCCAGCGTTGTTATGTCGCACCAGTCGTCAATCAACTGTTCATACTCAAACCACGAAGTGGTGCCATCATAGGCAGGCGCGATCTTGGGCGTTATGCCTAATGATGCAAGCATGCGGTCAGATGTTGCAAATGACTGTGCGACATAAGTGGCTGGACCTTGGGAGGTCTCTTCGTTCTCATATCCCCCGGAGGATTGGGAACTGCCGTCGGCTTCGCTATGCGAGCTCGACATTGTGCTGCCTCTTATCCGCTTGGTCAAGCGTTCGGCGAGGCCGACCGCTGTAGCGGACTTTGTGAGGCGGGCGGCCCTTTCCGGGCTCCGCTACCAGAAAACTGTGCCGATACACCCACAAGGAATACTCCTTGTTAGGAGGTGTATGACCAGTTATTCCCTAAGGATCAAAGGGCAGCGCCCTGCACACGGACAGTAGTTGTTTTGTCTTGCTACGCAAGGAGAGCTTGTCTTGTCTCAATATGGTAAAACCACTGTGAGCCAATGGGCAGCGGAATGTATATGTATGAGCATGCAGCCATTGCTGTAGGTACCCGTTAGAGCTACCCCTTTAGAGGTTTATGGTTTCACCCCCCCTCCCCCACCCCCCCTCCCGCCCCCCCCCACTCCCCCTTCCCTCCCGCCCCTCCGCTCGCTGACAGGTGCGAGCTTTCTGGAGTTTTCGACGACACGGGACTGCAATGTAGCATCTTCATGTGCGTCTCAGGCTTGTTTTAGACGCCCTTTCGTTGGGATAGGCGGAGTAACGTGGTTGAAAAGGCTGTGATGCTTCCCTAATCCAAGACGCCCACGAAATCCACAGCCTCAACGGCCCATACTCAAGGCATCCCGCCGCTTGCAAAAGTCTTGGTATCCAGTGTTTCGGAATGACGACACCAAAATTCGTACTGATACTACCACTACTAATACTACTCACAATCATCCTGCGTCGTGTTGCTATGAACATTACTTTTACTATAAGTGCGATTCCAACTGTTACTTTTATCCTACAAGAGGCTTGCTGCAGATAGTAGTCACTCGCCGCATGCGCGTACAGCCGGGCCGAGGCGGACGACGCGCAGCGTTTCAAATTTAAGAGTTTGGAGTTTAGGGCTTGCGGGTCCACGGAAGGAAGGAAGAGAGAGAGAGAGAGAGAATAAGCTTGCGAGACAGGCAGAGATAGGGAAAGAAAGAGCGAGAAGACAGCAAGTACGACATTCAAAGTGCAGCATGCTTAGCACACACGCAAACCTGAAGGTCCACATATGCACTGGTCACTGGCCTGATTGTCTTGTCTGTGCTCCTTAACTGACCATTGATGAAAGATGTCCTACATGTGTTCCACATTTGGGTGGCCAGATAGAAAACCGTACGACTTAGATCTTCCCTTAAACTAGCATAACCTTTGTTTCTCTAGGTTCTTATGAAAAACGATGATCTAGAACCTAAAAGGATCCTACAAAAAAGTAGGTTTTGGAATATCAACATAGGGTTGAGAGAACCTTCAACCCCTCAAATCCATAAGCCCCGAAGCCGTCAGCCGTATAACCTTCAAATAGCCCCTGAGTTTGCTGAATAACCCAGAAACAAACATGTACAAACCCGAAACCCTCAAACTGAATCCGAAAACCTCTCCGCAAACGCACAGGTGTTAAGCAAGAAAATGTGGCTTGGAGTTTGGCATAGACTTATGTGCCTTCCGCTGGTGGAGCTGCGCCAGGGTTTAAGAACTGCGACGTAGGATTAAGGGCTCCAAAGATTTATGGGGTCTACCTTAACCCGGAATGACCTACCCTTTCAAGGACTTGTTAAGGAAATCACCAAAAGGAACCCTAAAAAGGTAGGTTATTCAGGGTTTAGATCATGGGGCTGTGTTACCTTAAGGCTCGAGGGACTTTTTCTTCAAGGCCTTTGGGCCCGCAGACCATACTGATGTAGGAACCTGATTAAGAAACCTTGGGCCTCTATAAGGGATCTATAGGGCCTACTATAGGGGTTCCTTTGAAGGGTACTATAAGGGTTTGGGGGGTTTTTAATGTAGGAACCTGACTAAGAAACCTTGGGCCTTTACTAGGGTTCCTTATATGGGTGGTTGTCAAAATTGGGGTCCCTTTTTGGGTCCCTGTGATAATACGGCACCTATTCTCAGGGTACCCAAAAATGGACCTTAATTCTGACAACTACCCATATGATTCCAAAATTTTGGGGGGTTACAGACTCAGGGTTTCTTGAACAGGTTCCTACATTAGGGCTACTGGGTCTAGGGTTGGCCTTATCGAATGGAATGACCTCGCTTGTTTGCGTGAAACGCCCTGAAACCTGGAACCTGTAAACCAAACCCCTGTAAAGCTGAAACATGCCGTCCTCGAGCTGGCTTTGGAGCTCTTGTGCCTGGGCCATCGGTCAAAATTGAGTTCGCACATTCAGGCTTCAGGGCTTTGGCTTGGGGTAAATTCTGAGTTTGTGGACTAAGGCTTTTTTGACTTGCCTTCTCAACACCGAAAGCATTGAACCCCTGAGTCCTAAGCTAAATCCTACAAATGCTGCACACTCAACCCTCCAGCCCACATCTGTGGAGCGCGTGGGTGTGGGGCTTGCTAGGGCTCAGGGTTCGGGGTTCTTGAACCCGAGGCCCAAGACCCTCAACCCTAAACCCTGAACCTTAAACCCTAAACCCTGAACCTTAAACCCTGAACCTTACACCCTAAACCCTAAAACCTTTTTTTTTACATCTGGACTTGATGAATGCCACCTTAAACCCTAAACCCGAGGATTTCGATTCTTCGATCCTGTTTCGGCTGTTGTGTGTGGATGCTCCAGGGCTTTGCGGCTCTAAGCCCGAAACGGTTCAGACGGTAGGGTTTTAACATAGTTCAAAACCCACAACTACCCTAACTGACTCAAACCCAGAACTCGGAAATCAAAATATAGGGGTATTACCTTAGAGCGGCCGGGGTTAAAGTCCTGCATTCGCACTCCGGATCTTGAAGTTGCCATGCACCAAACTTCGACCGGCTTTCCCCCGCCCCCCGATGCCCCTGTGTCCGGCTCACACCTAATGCCTTGCGTCAAGCAGGGCAGCTGCGCAAAAAGCCTTACAATGTATGACCCTTATATGACAACCTTATAGAACTCTTGACACTTGAGGGTGAAGGCTTCATAAAAGCCTTATGAGGCCTGTATATGGCGGCCGGAAAGAAGCCTGAGCAACAAATCTGAGAAGATTGCCTTCGCTGCCGCAGCACCCTCCTTCTCTTTAGTCTCCTTGAGCAAGACAAAGGGACAAAGCAGTTCCTAAACCCTAACCCTGAAAGGGACTCCAAAGGGTCCTAAACCCTGAAAAGGGACTCCAAGGGGCCCTAAACGTTGAACGTGACTCTGAGGGGTCCTAAACCCCAAAAGGGACTCCAAGCTGTTATGTAGGGTTCTCATAGTGTGACTGTAAGGGTTCCAAACACATTGACTGTAACCATAGAGGGTTCTAGGATTTAGGGTTATTACAAGCGTTCCAATAATGTAAGGGTCAGAAAAAGGTTTCAATTTGGCCTTTTAGGCTTTCGGGGTTTATGGTGTCGAAATCTTATAAAGGGTTTCTTGTTGGACCCAGATTCGTGACACCCTAAACCTCAAGCAAGGTTCTAAGCCCTAAAAACCCGTCGTTTGTCCCTTAGAGGCCGCAAGTCTGCTTGCATTCCTCATCCTCGAACCCCAAACCCTATAGAGCCCAACCTACTTGCCGGGTATCATGGGGAATTAAACCTTTTTGATTCTATAGGGGTTATGTAGGGACTATACTACCCCAAAAAGGTTCAAGGTTACCTACTCTACTACTAGGCTCTACAAAACTACAACAGAACCAAACTGCAACCCAGTCGCGCATGCTAGCTTTGGAAAATTTTCGAACTCGAGTCTCCTTATATAGTACGTGTGGGTCGCCCTTAAGCCCCAAAGATCCACGCTCGAAGCGTTTTCTAGGATGCCCAGTAAGCTAGGAATAAAAAGGGCTCCCTTCTTGGTATTGCGTAACTTTATAAGGAACCTAGGACTACAAAAAGGGAGTAAGGGTACTACTGGGCATCCCAGTTGTTAGAGATCCTTTAGTAACTCGTCCGGAACCTCCAACCCTACATCCTATAATCTTTCCTGGGGGCTAACTCCATGACCTCTGATGTCGAAATCTTGAGCCTCACTTCCGAGTTTAACCCTAAACCCTAAACCCCTAAACCCTAAATCCTCCTTCTGATCCAAAAATCGACCCAAAAATCCTCGACCTCCTTAGACCTTATTAACCCTAAATCCTCCCTTGTAGTATATTTGTAGAGTGAGCAGGGTTTTGAGGGGTTGTGTAGTGAGATATGCCAACATGTCCTTGTTTATAATATTGTACATATATATATATATATATAGATAGATAGATAGAGGTGTATATAGAGTAAGTGCAAGGGATTACATAATGACCCGGTAGGCGGGTCCTGCAGCTGCACCTCTAAATCGGCCGTTGCCTGCTTCGACGCCTGAAGCTCGGCCTCTTCCAGGACGGTCACGCTTCGGGGCTTCCGGTTAAGGTTTTAAGGTTGAGGTTTATAATGCTTGTAAAGGGTGTTTTGTTTGCTTTTGGGGTTTTGGGTTGGTGGCGGTTAAGGTTTGGAATTCCAGGAATTAAACAGGTTTGGATGGGCTTGGGGTTCTCAAGGGCTTTAGGGTCTTGCGGCAAGATTTCGGAGTATGGTTGCGCAACATTCTGTACGCGGGTTTAATGAGGAGTGCCAGGTACTGTTGAGGGTCATGCCCTACTCAGATTCAAGTGGGGACTTCAAAGAACATCTGGGTGGAAATGGCAAGGCACGCAAACTCGATGTCGCTGCGATTTTGTACTTGTCGCTCTGGAGTTGGGAGTTCCCATACCGCTCCATCACGCCAGCAGCCACATGGCGGCTAGTGGCCATGTAATCCTCTTCCTGGCCTCTGCGATCTTGTTGGCTGCCGCCACACTCTTGTGGTGTGGGCTGCGTGGGGTCGGCATAATATGGCGGCCTTAATAAACAGACTAGATGTGTAACAAGGTTCCAGCAAACAGTTTTCTTCATCACCACTGCCACAAGGCACACAGTATCTTGGACCTTGGATTGCATGTAGACTAGTAGAGGAAAGCACCGGGCAAACGCGCAAACCTAAAACCCAAACACCAAAGATCTCCCAGCACTATTTAAAACACGACACAAACAACTCCCCAACGAAAGCAGCTAAACTAACCTCGAAAAATTGAATGGGAGTTTCCGAAAATAGGGGACCCTTATCTAGGACCCAAGATAGGGTACCCCGATTTTCGGAAGCTCCCAAGTCGCAAACCGCAAACTGTCACCGCAAACGAAACCCTGGCAGCTAATTTCCCGTCCTCAAATCGGCTCTCCAGCTCCTTTGCCTGGCAGAGGGGGTTTATCCTATGGTTGATGAGATAAATTCTGCATTACCGGGCCTAAACGATGAGAATTATTCCTTATTATGGGTATAATGCAGGATTTATCCCATCAAGCGCTGTTAGGGTGTATAGGGCTTTGGATTTAGGGTTTCGGCCCTCTCACTTGGAGGGCTACAGGGCTTTATGACTTGGGTGGCTTTCAATATTAGGGTCCCTTTTGGGTCCTTATCATAATCCGGCAACTAAAAGTTAGGGTACCCAAAAAAGGGACCATCATTCTGACAAGCACCCACTTTTTTCTCCAAGGATTGAGGATGCAGTAGGGTTGAAGAGTGTGTTTTCTGGCTCAGGAAGGGCTGAGGATGTGGTAGGGTTTCGGGCTTGCGGCCTGGGATTGAGAGCTTCAGGGTTTGTGGCTTCGGGTTGAGGGGTTCGAGTTAGGAAAGTTTCGGACTGCTCGTGGTACCCCTGAGTCTGCGGCAAATCATGTAGTGCATATCGTAGGATCCAGTTCGCGATGAAGAAGCGTGCTCGGACGCGGAATACAGGCGAGGTGCCCACACAAATGACAACATGTGGCAGTTTGAGAAAATGACTAACCCATTTCCTTTTGAAGCAATCAAGTGATTAATAGCATAATAGCATCCTCATTGTGAAAAACATCCGGGAACCTCCTTTATAACTTGCAATCGCGGCAAAGTTCAGAGTCTCGAGCCCGCTGCGCTGAACGCTAGCCTTACGCCCTAGACCCTGAACCCTCAAACCGTTCCCCCTAGCAGTACCCCCGACACCGACATCACAAAGCTGATGCCGTGGAAGCTACGGGCTCGACCCAAAACACACCCAAAAGTGCCAACAAGCAGTGACATTGCTCCTCAGTGGCTCAGTGGCTCCTTGGTGGTTGGTGTTGGGTCTTAATGGCTCCAGCAATGCCTCAAGCCTGAATTCTAAACTAGAAACCCGAATCCTAAACCCTAAACACTTCTGCATCCTAAAGAAACCCTAAAGTGTAAACCCCAAAATCCCATACCCTAAATCCTGAACCCTATGCTTAGTTGCCACGTGCATAACCCCTCTAAAATTTTAAACTTTCAGTTTTCAGAAGGTTTCATTAATCCAAAATGCTTAGAGTTTATAAACTCAGCTACCCAAGTATGTCTAAGTCCCAAAATCCCAAACCACAAACCCTTCAAGGCCCTAAACCTCGAAATGGAGGCGAGCGGCCTTTGCTTGAGCTGACTCCTCCTTGGACCGGGCCTCCTTTCGGAAAGTATAGCAGAAGCTTTGGGGTTCAGGGTTTAGGGTTTAAGGGTGTAGGGTTTAGGGGTTTAGGGTTTAAGGGTTTAGGGTTTAGGTGCCCGTAAGGTAAAGTAGAGGGAATCCTAGCACCAATCCTCCTAAAGCCATGTTCCAACTTTCTGGCGTCTAAGCCTAGCTTTGAAGGCTTTGCGGCTTCCTTGGCAGGGATCGACAGGGGTTCCCTTGAAGAGAGCTCTACAAGGGATTTATAGGGGTTCCTTTACGGCTTCCTTGACGGGTTCCTTCAACGGCTCCAGTGCGGGTTACTGTCGGGGTGATGTTATATAAGGGTTCCCTGTAAAGGTTCCTCGCGCGACGTTCATTTAAGGCAAGGTTACTGTGAGACGCTCCCACAATTGTTTGTTCCTTTAAGGCATCATCTTTTGAGGTTTTTTGAGGGTTCTGTGAAGGGCGTAGGTGATCGAATCCGGAAACCCGAAGACCTAAAGCCTTGACCCCGGAGTCCCGAGACCTCGAACCTAGGGTTTCTGGCGGGTTCACTTGGAGGGTCGCGGGACTTAGTAAGTAGGTAGTAAGTAGACTTATAAGTACCGTAAAAGGGACTCTTTTTGGGTGTTATGGTACTTATAAGTCCGTCAAATAACCAATTACAAAATCCCCTGACCCTCCAAGTAGGGTTTTATGGGTTGTGGGATGAGTAGGTTTCAGGGTTTTGGCATAGGGTCGCAGGGTTCAGGGTGTGTTGTGGAGGTTGTGCTTCCTGGTTCGATATTTGTTGCTAGAACTATCCAACAACCACATGCCACAGAATCGAAACCCGAAGCCCTGTATCCTAAACCCGCAGTTTCCGCAAAAAAACAGCTTAAACCCCTAAACCCTTAAACCCCCTAAACCCTTAAACCCCTGAACCCTAAACCTTAGGAGCCGACCCAGGAACCCCGAGTTGTCCTCCAACTTCGCCTCCGAGGCAGCCAGCGCCTCCTTCGTGGACACCAGCTCCTCCTCGCCACACGGCAGACCCAGAGAACCCAATAGGCTCCCTTTAAAGGGATCTACAAGGGCTTCCTTTAAAGGGATCTATCAAGGAATCTATAGGGTTTAGGGTTTAGGGGATTCTAATGCCCCTTAATTAAGGAATACCTTGGAAGGGGCCCCCACCCTGTAATAGTGACTATAAGGATTATATTCGGGCCCTATTATACTGCTATTATACCACAATTACAGGGTGGGGGGCCCCTTCTAACCAATACCCCTCAATTAAGGAAGATACCTCAAATCATAGTATTATAGGGCTCAGGGTTTAGGGGATTCCAGTGCGCCTCAATTAAGGAATAGAATAGACCTCACATCATAAGATGAAGGCCTCTATGATTTTAGGTATATTCCTTAAGTAAGGAGTATTGGGATCTCTGGGGAGCTCCAGAAATCAGGGCTTCTATGGTGCTACGTGTACATGTATGTGTACATACAAAACTATGTGACTATATGTTCTATATAGGGGTTAGGAAAATTAAACTGAATATATATATATATATATATACATATGTATAAAAATCGGGTTCTGTAGCTTTTGTGGGGCTTTCCAGGGCGTTAGAGCCGGCAAGGTTTTATCGTTTGATGGCTTGTTGAAACAGTTTCAACATCATGACATCAGTGCTTGACGGGAACATCCCCACAGAGGGTCATGGGTTGTTATGAGAAGCTTTTCAAGTAGCGTAACCGCAGCTACAAGTACTCGCAGCCCCATGCAACTGCTGTACTGCACCCACAGTGCGGAAACAGGGTAGGCTTCACTAGATCACTAGATCCAGAGCCAGCATGATAGGCTTGACGAGGGAAAGAAATCGGGCAAATATGAGGAAATCGTTCAAGGTAAACAGTAATCAACAGGACCACCTGCCCACCGTACCACCGCCGCCGCCACCACCACCAGCGCAGCACCAGAGAACCGCACCGGCAGCAGCAGGAGCAGGAGCAGGAGCAGGAGCAGGGCAGGAGGATTTGGGAGGCAGAACATTGCGAGATCGTTTTATCAAGCTCTGAACCCCTTGCATGTATGTTTGTAAACATGCATGCATGTATGTGTGTATACATACATATATATACATACATATATATATATATATATACATATTTGTTTATTTATGTCTGTATATGTAGACAGATGTAAGTACAGATGGCGGTCCAGATATATTTATATATGTATACAGATAGAGAAATAAATAGAAGTACAGATACAGATGCAACCATAGATAGAAATTTAGAGATCCAGAGACAAAGAGATACAAATGTGGACGAGTACATGTGTGAACATGTGTATGTATATATATATATATATATACAAACATATATATATATATATATATATATATATATATATATTTTTATTTAGGCACAGCTACACATACATACATGCATGCATACATACATACATACGTGCACACATACGAGAATACATGCATATAGATAGATAAAGATCAAGATAAAGATATAGGTAGCTTGGCAGCTGGCCTCCCCCGAAAATGTGTCCAGCACATTGCATAACCTTGAACCCTATGCCAGACCCCGAACCCCCAAACCACAAGTTTGCTTGATCTAAGGAGGGGTAGGCGACGAAGATTGGCGCCTTCGTGGCGGCCGCCTCCTCTTGGGCCTTGATGTCCTGGGAGTCCTGAAAGATGAGGAGATGACGGGAAGGGTGACCGATAATTATCAAACCCACACCCGGGACCCGAAGTCTAGAGTTCCGGATACTCTTTTCCCAGCCCGCTTTGAGGAGGTTTGGGGCCCGGGGGCTTGAGGGGTGAGCATCCAACTCCACCGGTGCATGGACCCTGGGGTGGAGAGTGCCGTAGGTAAGCCCTTCATCACGGTTTAAATGCCGATTCTCTGATTAATAATCTCCAACTCTCCAACTCTGCTATACCGAGATTCCAAGAAAACGGCCCGGTCATGTCCGCGAAACTTTCGCCAAGTCGACACCAAAATCGATACTAGCGATTATCTATCGCGTCCTTAACCACGCTGCCTATAATATGATGCCTTCGCTGAAGTCAATGGGGTGCTACGTACTGCCTGCCGTGACGCCCACATTTGCCCAAACTGCAGCACAAAAACGTTCAACAAGTCTTGTCTAAGCAAATCCCACAGCCCGAAACCGAGTAAACCCGACGAGCCGCTACCCTGAAACCTCAATCCGTACACCTGGACCCTTGATATCTACTGCCAGAGACCCGGAAATCTGCAGCCATAATCCAGCCTACAGGGTGTTACCCTGACATTCTGGGATCATGACCTACAGTTTCGTCGGGATTGGATCCACAGAGGAAATTTCCTGAAGACCGCCACCCTAATATCGGGGCCTTGATAACCAGAAGCGGGCTTGGGTGATGTTACAGTACAATGTACGGCGTGCCTAAGAAACACTATTGGCCCAGTATTCCAGGCAGAATGCCAAAAACCTGTTTGAAAAACTCAAACATTAAAGCGCGCCTTTCAGGGACACCCTAAACTAGGATGCCCAGTAACCTAATAAAAAGCGCTCCCTTTTTTTAGTACTGGGTAGCTTGATAAGGAACCTAGGACTACAAAAAGGGAATAAGGCTACTACTGGGCATGCCAGTAAAGGAAGCCTCGAAGGAACCCTCATTTTGGGTGGTTGTCAAAATCATGGTCCCTTTTTGGCTACCCTAAATATTAGGTGCCGTATTATAATAAGGACCCCAAAAAGGGACCCTAATTTTGACAACCACCTCCATCCCAAGGGGTCAGGCCTATTCCCTAAGGGTCCTTTAAGGGTTTTTGTTTTAAGATCTTTAAGGGTACCATAAGGGTCCCCTTAAAAGTGCCATAGGACAGCCAGCCATGTGAGAGGCCGATATCGTATCTTCCCTGAGCCACGCCTTCAGCTTCGTCTCTAAAGCGTCCAGGGACTCTTTCGAGGTCGTCAGCTCTGCCTTCCGGATTCGCTGGGTTTTTTGTTTCTGATCCTTATTGGCATAATGGGGTTTAGAAGGTTTATATATGGCTCCAGGAAGGGGTTTTAGAGTGATCCTTATTGGCATAATGGGGTTTGTAAGGTGTATATGGCTCCCTGAAGGGTGCTATCATGGTGTTATAAGTGTTTGTGTGTCCTTGTTGGTATACTGGGTTTATAAGGTTTATTTCAGGCTCCTCGAAGGGTGCCATCGTGGTGTGAAAGGGCTTCGTGGGGTCAGCCACCTCGGGCGGGTTAACCAAGGTGAGGGGCTGTTGTTTTGGGGTTATTTTGAGGCTTCCTACTGATTGAACATGGCTTTGTAGAGTTTAAGGGTTTGTTCGCTTTAAGGGCTCCAAGCTAGGCTGTTGAACACCACTGGGGAAAAGTAAATAGTGCTTCTGGAATAGTCGCATCATAAGACGAACCAGAAACAAAACCAACAAGTATACCACGGAACATCCTAGATAAGTATCGCGGCAAGATTTTAAGGCTTATAAGGCCTGCTATTGAGGGCCCTCTTACTTCCTGCAGAGATCAGAACACCGTTAAGGGGTCTAGGGCCTAACGTTTACGTAAAGGTTAAGGATTGTGGGTTGCAGATTTCGGTGTTTAGGCTTTAGGGAGTCTTTGACGCTCACTTCAGGGAGGTGGGGTTTAGGGCTCAGGGGGTTGGAGTTTAGGGTTTCTGGGGTTTAGGCTTAGGGTTTGGGTTTGGGGGATTTTTGGAGGCTTACCGGTTTTCGGCTCGCTCGGGTTGCTGGCTTGATGCGCCTACGACTACGACGTAGGCCTACGATTTATTTTGAAGACTCTTGCGAGTTTTCGAACCGGTCTTAGGATTTATAAAAAAGTGTAGGTTCAACACACGAGGCGCAGCTCCGAGATCCTACAGGAGGCAACGGGGATGCTCAACAGGTCGGTGAGTGTCCACCTCAGCAGCCAAGAGAGGCACTGCTTGTCATAGCAACTTGTTACTAAACCCTGCGGGCCCATTCTGGAACTCCAATAGATGGGAGTTTCCGATAATAGGAGACCCTAATATAGTACACTACATAGTCGGATCTTTATTATAAGGACCCCAAGATAAGGTACCCAATTCCCATGTAGAGGGGTTTGGGGTTTAGGGGGGCCGGTCGCAAAGGATAGTTTTTGCCCACCCTCAACCCTAAGCATCCAAACCCCATAATACGAACCCTTGACGCGCCTATTTGTAGTTCTCAAATCAGGAATCCTTTGTATAGGGGTGCCGTACCATTTTTGGGGACCTACAAAGGGACCCAAATTTTGGAGAACTACCCACGAAGGCACGAAGACCTCTCACCTCTCTGTGTCAGGGCCTCGAGGCGCTTCGAGGTCTCTTGAGCTTCCAGGAGCTGGTCCTGCAGTAGCTTCCCAGCTTCTTTCAACTCCTCCACCTGGGTTACGGTTTAGGGTTTAGGGTTTAGGGGTTTATAACAGGGTTTAGGGCCGTCGGGAATGATTGGTCTTGTTCCCCCCTTCCCCCTAGCGGGTTCAGGCATCAGGGTTTAGGATACGGAAACTATTTTGATGCTCAGGGGGTGTATTGCGTTGTTCGCACAATTGCACACTAAACCCCAGCCCTGAACCCTTCCCCCGCTCAGAATCTATGTACTAAGCTTCTGGGAAGCTTTAAACTATCTTACTTCCTGTCCGCAAACATGCTCCTAACCAACTCTCCATGCACGCAACAATGGAAGGCAACTTTCCCTAGGGATCAAAATAGCCCAAATGCCTTATATAGTATGGTCTTTGGGCCCAAAAGCCTTAATATATGAGTCCTTAGATCCCTAGGGTTTTGTGGCTCCGGATAGTGGGTGGGGCTTGCGGGTTGCTGCGTGCAGGCCGGGCTCAGGAGCACCACCGTGCCGTGCTTCCTCCAGCCGCTGTGCATCGCGCGTCTACTGTCGAACCGTCTCCGCCCCGGTTAGGGTTTAGGGTTTAGGGTTTAGGGCCTCTAACTCTGACTCCCCACCCCGAAATAAAACTAAACCATAGGACCCTGAACCCTTTTGCATCCAGCCTGGACCCTGAACCCTAAAACCACTAACCCGTATAAACCGTGGCGCAGCTCTCTTCCGAGTTTGCAGGTCAGCACTGCTTCAGCATTGTTAAGAGACACCTGTGTAAAACCCGAAATTCTTCTTGTGGTTGCTATCCAAACGAACTCATCTACAAGAGCACCCTAAACAACGAACACGAAATCCCAAAAGACCCGTAACCCCAAATCACGAAATCGTAACTAAACATCAACACACAGCAGAAAAACGCACGCGCAAGTGTAAGGGCATAAGGGCCTTAATGATTGCAGAGGGTTTGATGTACATGGTGTTCTAACAGTACTGACGAACCCTAGGGAGCTCTATTGCAATCTAAACGCCGTGTAGTGACCAGGTGAAAAACGTTATGCGAACCCTGCTACTCTTCTGAACCGACAAAAAGGAACCCTGAGGCACAGTATTCCTTATTGATGCCGCGGCTAAATCCAAAAAAAACATAAAACCTTTCTACAAAACAATAGCAATCCATTAAAACTTCACTTGGCAAGACTTTAAGCTCCGAGAACACCTAAACCAGACCCCTCATGCGAGATAGAACCCTCATATTACAGTGACCCCGAAAGCAACCCCAGCCCGTCTGAAAACCCTAGACTGTCTTGCCATCCGAGATGTGGGCTTCCTTCTCAGCAGCCAGCTTGGCTGATGTGGAGGACTCGTTGGCTTCCGCCGCTTCTGCTAACCTTAGGACTCGAAATTCAGGATTTCAGTCTTTCGCATGTTCATGGCTTAGGGCTTTACGGCTTCGGGAGTCAAGGCCTTAGGGTTTAGGGTTGGACTTGGTGCACTTCTCGATTTGTGCGTGTCATCCTTGCGCAGGGGCCATGCTAATCTTCTCTGTGTCGCTCCAGTTCTGTCGGAGGAGTGCCTTCGTTTACTGTAGGGCTTAAGGTTTTGGGGCAACATTTAAAGTTTAAAGTTGTGAGTTGTGGCTTTCTTGTGTAGGTTCTGGTTCCAACTACACTTGAAGTCCGTTACAAGGATGATCCTTCGTCCAGTGCTCGATATGCAGAGTTTAGGGGAAAGTGTGGTTTTGGTTTTTTGGGGTTAACGGTTTAGGGCCCTTATGTAAACCTTAAGTTCTCCTGCCACATGTCTGTTGAAGGCCTTAGGCAACGGCTAGCCTTCCAAAGACACATAAAAAGTAGGATCCATTATCTGGCGACCCTCACCAATTTTCGTAAGTGCCAAGTTTCGAATTATTAAGGCCCCTGCATTACTTGCAACAAAGCCAAGACTGCGTTGGGGTTCTTAGCCAGAGACCCCAAAATCCCCCAATTAAGGAATAGACTTTAAACCATAATAGAGATCCTACTATAGTTTAAGGTACATTCCCTAATTGAGGGATATTGGAGCGTCTGGGTAACATGTAGCCGTGCAGCCTTTCCCTCTGTGACGAGCAAAGGCTTCAGTGTTTGGGGTTCCGGGATATATAGGCCTAATATAGGCGTTTCCGAGAATAGGGGGCCCTAAAATACTAGGATTCCGGAACCCCAAATAAGGTATTCCTAATTATCGGAAACTCCTAAAAGGTAATGAGGTTCATACTATAGGTGCCCTGATGCTTAGAATAGGGTTAGGGGGGTATACTGCAGCATGCTTGTAGTGAGGAGCCCTGTCGTAGCACATCTTCCTACCTTGGCCCAAACTAAGTATCCGCACTTTAGTATATAGTACTTTCAAGATTAGGAAATTTGGCGAATGAGTTGTACATAAACAAGTAGGAGAACCCGATGCGTGGAAAGCAGCTCATAAACCAATTACAAAGCCCGCTTTAAATCCTAAACCCCTACACGCCTAAGCCCGGAATCCAAAACACACCTCCAACAGCGACCCTAAACCCCAACCCCTAGACCCCTCAACCCCGAACCCTAAACCCCAAAACTCCAACAGCGACGGAGCAACTGTGTGGTCAGAAGTGTTTTTGACTCCTCAGCTTCTTTCAGGGATTGCTCCTTCTGCGCGACCTGCTCTTGAAGCTCCTCACCAGAGTGTGACGTAGGTTTTAGGGCTTGGCTGTCAGGGTTACGGATGTTGCAGAACCTCATCCGGATCGGAGATAGAAAGCCCGACATTCCTGAGAATTCGGTGCTTGGCAAACCAGGGTTTAGGGTACCCCAAATAGCCGACCTTGAGGACGTAAGGAAGTTACAACAATAAGGATCCCTAAGAAAGGTAGGTTTTATAGGTTAAGAACTTCTACCTAGGAAGTTACAGTAAGAAACAATCCCTAAGAAGGAGTTAAGAAAGGTAGGTTTTATAGGGTCCGGTGAGGCTTGAGGGCACCCAAACAAACCTTTTAAAGGTCGTATGAGCATGGAGGGAGTAGGCGTTTCGATACATTGTCCATGTGCTTCGTAACCCTGAGCCCAACCCAAGGCGACTCGAGGTGGGGCTCTAAGATGATAAGTATATATATATATATATATACATAGAGGGTTTAATTAATCGTTTTGAGGGTTGGAAAAGTTTTGGGCTCAGGGTTTAGGCTAATAAACGGTTTAGGGCTTGGAAAGTTAAGGGGTCTAGCGTTGAGGGTTTAGGGCTCAGTAGTACCCTTGCGCTCGTCGATTTTCCAGGTTCTAGATGTTTGCTTGTGGCACATGTACGGCACGCATCTTGCTAATGCGGTCCTTCAAACACGGGGAAACTGAGATAATGTGCATTCCTCACGCCCGCACACCAAGACTGCACCCAAAAAATGGGAGTTTCCCAAAACTAGGGGTACCCTGATTTTTGGGGTCCTTATAATAAGGGTCTCACTATTTAGGGTACCTGTTTAGGGTCCCCTTTTTTCGGAAACTCCCAAATGCACAGACATGCACATTATTCCAATGCTGGCCACAAGGTGGCCATAGCTGGAACAAGCCCCTGACTACCAGCCAAACCACGCGGTCGGAAGCCCCCTAGCTTTGGGGCCTTATTAATTAGAATAGGGGTTCCTTCAAAAAAGGGGGTGTATGGGTTACTATAAGGGATACTATATAAGGGCTCTGTGATATAGCGGCCTTAAGAATTAGAATAGGGTTCGCGGGGGGTATATTGTACCACAGTTATAATAAGGAACCCTCAAAAATAGTATTGGTAACTAATTATTTATTAGGCCCCTATATCAAACCCTATACACCCAAAGCTAAACTCTAAACCCTAATTCTAATGGTACACACTGCGGTCGGTTCGACAGCAGAGGCTGCTCCAAAGGACACACAACCTGCAGTCGTTTTGTTAAAAATGAGGCTGCAGCGACTGTGTCTGCAAAGACCTGAGCTAGACGCTCAGAAACATCAGGGAAGGCGGTGTTCGCCAAGTCTTGAAACAGTGGCATTGAAATGGTCGCATGCCAAGCAAGAAGCAACCTGCATGCATTGTCCGGCTCCACAGGAACAAACGTCAGATTGTGGGATCCTTTTCGGGACTCTGAATGCCTGAACGAAAGCAAGAGCTGTTGCGAAGCCGCGGCGGCCTTCGTAATGTTCACAAATCCCGATGGCTGATTTCTGAGCTGGCGCATGTCTCCATCCTCTACGACATGCAAGATTTGGGTACTGTTGAGATAATGTGCACACATGCAAAGCCTTGCCAGCTCAGTCTCAGCTGAAAAAGGGAGCCTCAAAATCTTTTTCTACTACAAGTACGATCAAACTATACTGAAGTACGGCCCCAAGGCCAGCCAATTAAGTAACGTTGTCGCCATCGTGTAGGTGTATCTTAACCCTAAATAACCTACCTCCTTTTGGGGCGCCTTATTATGATTTCCCACGTCCTTAGAAAGGTCAGTTATTCCGGGTGAAGCAAATGATTACCCCTGCTTCATCGCTATCTTTACCTATCTTTCAGGCCCCTTGTTGAAACGGCTCAGGTGCTCAAGTCTGCACGGCGCAAGGGCTGCGATTCTCGCTAGGGTTGATGCCATACGGCGTCGTCGCCAGCGTCTCGCCCTCCTCAGTCGCTGAGTTCCGTGACCCAGGCCCCCACAAAAGGTTCACCTTTGAAATTATGGCAGGGATATATACCATAAGTACATACATGTTCCTATAATTAATGTACATACATATATACATATATACTCGTACCTAAACGCGTACATATATATATATATATACACACACATGGAGAGAGATAGACCTATATGCATATATCTGTACATACACATGTGTATATAAGATTATATACACATGTATATATGTATGTATATATAGATATATATATATATATATATACAATTGTATGAATATGTATATGTATGTGTTGGTGTATATATATATATATATGGTATATTCGCTTGTTTACGTGTATAAACCAAAAAGGTTCAAGGTTACCTACTCTGCCTCTAAGCCGCCTCCGTGCGCTCCTCCAGGAGCTCATTGGCCGTCCTCTCATTCAAACCTGCGGAGCTCCAGAAAGCAAAGCGACCCCAAACAGTGAAGCAGATTTTTGAAACCCTAAACCAGTGAAAGACTAAAGCCCTAAGTACAACCTAAAGAAAACGATCCACTTGAGGATGATTATCAAGATACCTCCCCCCGAAAACTAATTTCACTTGACCTCAACCCTGGATAGTAGGATCCCTCTTGGGATCTTCTTGTCAGGATACCACGGAACTGACCGTAACTGACCCCTCAAAATTTCATGACTCCCGACTCCCCGCCTAATTCGTCTGCAACGTCCTCCGTCGACTCCTTCAATGCGTCAGGATCATGGTCATGATCAACCTGCGGGCTCCATGCAGTGCGGTAGTACGGTGTAATCCAGGGGCCTTGATAATAGAACGCGGTTGGCATTTATGGGAGTGTCCGCAAATAGGGGACCCTAATATAGCACCCTGAAAAGTAGGATCCTTACTATAAGGGACCCAAAATACGGTACCCCTCATTTTCGCAAACTCCCATATTACTACAGTGTCACCGATCATTCAAATTCCCGCGTAATATGTGGGCAAGGTTGATAACCCCCCAGAAGAGGCGGCTGCTGAAACTAAGGACCCTCCAACCTTGAAGAACCGACCCATATTGCCCCCCCCACCTGCTTGCTTTCATCGCGTTGCTGGGACCTCAGCGCTCTTTTCGAAGTAAACCCAAGCCCAAAACATCAAACCCGAAACTCTAACTCTCGCTCCATCGGAAAGCCCCTGTATGTTCACTCCCTAAACCCTAAACTAACTCGTAGGCTTCAGGTTTCTTGATTATGGGGTTCCTGATTATGATTTCCTGTTATGAGAAATTTGAAGTAGGAAATTCCGGGTTTAAGTTAAACTCTAAACCCTCAAACCAAGGCTTCGGCTGTTGGGAGGCATGGCTTGCTGCGAAGGTGTTGGTACCACCGGCGGTGCCTGGAGGGCGCACCTGGAGCTTGATGGCCATGTCCACCATCCTGAAAACAATTCTGTGGCCCTAAGGCAAAAGCCGGAAAGTTGGAATATGATTATCCTAACCCTTCTATGGTAAATTATAGGGTATCCTACCATGAAACCATATTCCAACTTTCTAGAGTTCCTTGTATGGGCTTAGGGTTTGGGTTTAGGGCTTTAAAGAGTTGCTGTGAAGGAGCTCATAGAGGTTAGAGGGCTACAAGATGCTTCTCAAAGAGCTTCTTTTGCTTACAGGGTGTTAAGGAGCTTTCCTTAAACTACCAACATTGGGTCCATAGTAGACAAAGAGATGGAAACTTAAGTCTGTATGTTAACCTCAAGAAGAGCCCAGCATCAGCCGGTCCATTTCCTCAAACTTGGCTTGCGTCATTCGCGTCAACTTGCCGACCGCACTGTCGTCGATGGCTTCCTCCAGGGACGGCCATGGTAGCTCGGGATTTGCAAGTCCTCCATATCCTGGGTCACCGTCAGCCATGAAAAAGCGCACGGAACCCTAAAGCCGCAAAAAGCAAAACGGCTCATTCTTTGCACAGGCTTGTGTGAATCCCGCCTGGATGTGTTGCAGCAAAACGGCCCTACACCATAAACTCCTAATATTGGCCAAGTGTCGCTGAACACGGTCCAGCGTTACTTTGGGGTATTGCAAGTAGTCCTCAGCTCCGGGAACAGCCAAGGAGCGACGTATTTGGGGTTCAGGGCTCAGGGTAGAACTGTGGTTCTAAAGTCCTAAAGTTTCTGTACCGGCTCCTTCAAGGAAACTTGATCCCCAAAACAGAAACAGATGTCTGTACTGGTGCCAATAAGGACACTACATCCCCAAATGAAAGGATGGCACCCTTGAGCCGAAGCCCTCGCTCTACTTCGTAGCCCAGGCTCACCGAACAGAAAACATAACACATAAACACATACTGCTGATGGACAAAATCCTGCATGACCCTAAGGACGCTAAACTATGGGAACTATGGTATATTCCTTATAACGGGTAATGCAGGATTTTGTCCATCAACAGTATGGGTAGTTTCTAAAGTAGCTATCCTTTTTAGGTGGAAAGCTAACCGTACTATATTATATTGTACTCCAACACTTAAAACTCAACACCTCCGTTACCCTGCAGCACCGTAGAACCCTTATACATCCCTGAAATCCAAGGGTAAAAGGAGGAACCCTTAATAAGGACCCCTAGGTATATACCCTTAACATAGCTATTATACACCCATTATATAGCTCATTATAGGGTAGGGGTCACCATTAAGGGTCCCTCCCTTTCCCCTTTGATTAAGGGAACCCAGACACGTAGGGATCCTCCGTGGTGGGCACCGCACCACGCGGTCCGTTGTCGCCCTCGTCTAGCTCACAAGCCTCCTACAAGAAGTGCTTCTTTAGGGGGTCTAGGGGTTTAGGGTTTAAGGGTTTAGGGTTTAAGGGTTGAGGGTTTATGATTTAACGGTTTAGGGTTTAAGGTTTACGGTGTAGGGTTTAGGGTTAGGGGTTTAGGGTTTAAGGGTTTGAAACCTGCGGAGCCGTTACCTTACCGCGTTAAAGATTAGACCTATAATTAAGGGGTCGTGTAAGCTACAACTGTGTAGGGTTTGGGGCCACAGACAAAGGGTATCTAAAGTTTCCATTCACAGAGTTAGAGGTGTAGGGGGTGTAAGGGTTTAAGGAATGAGGGTTGAGGTTTCCGCTTGCCACCCAGATTTTTAGGGTGAATCACAATTTCGGGCTTGGGGTTCAAAAGGCTCTCCTCAAGGGTTCCGATGGCCAGCTCAATAACAAGTAACTCAGAAAAACGATTAGAGCCGTGTGAACAAATTCTAAAACCCCTATCCCCAAGGGTCCAAAGGACCCAATAATAGTTATGTAGGTTAGGAGTTTGGAGAGTATCTGATTATTGGGTACTTGGACCCTTCTGGTATGAGAACCGATAGATCCCAACAACATCCAACCCGCCCTGCGCCAGAAACTCTAGAGCCCCAGTTAAAGCTCAAGAAAAAAATGGGCCTGCCTCCAAATGCAAGGACTCGACAAAGCCAGTCCACCGCTTCCTTTCTTCTCCAAAACAAGGAACTACTGGAGCGTCTACTTTAGGCTTTTGGGCTTAGGGCTTAGAGTTGAGGGTTGAGGTACCTCAATAAATAGAATGGGCTTCTTTAGGAGCCGTCTATACTGGTCACTATATGGGGCTTTGGGGTACTTTAAAGGTTTTGAACCTATGAATATCATAAGGAACCCTATGAGTAATGATTCCGACTTCTATATTACGGTGTTAGGTTTGCGGCTTAAGAGTTTCGGGAAGGCCCTTACGGACTAGGGGGGGCCTCGGCGTTTAGATTCGTAACACTACTAACAAAAAACGCTTGTCGCAAATTTAAGAATTACCAGAAAATAACATCAATACAGGAACCACAAACTTCAAGAGCTGATTCTGGCTCGTAAGAGCTGAGCTTCTTGGAAATCAGTGGCATTGACGTCTCATAGATGTTGATGCCGCGTGTGAGCCGGGCATTGCCGCGTGCATCGTGGAAGATCTCGTTGTAGCGCTGGCACAGCTGGGCCACCATCAAATTCATCAGGTACACGTGCCAGCAAGCGGCGAAGCCCATGACGAACCACTTCAACATCGGCTCATCTTCCTGCGCAATCTGCTCGTAGTTGTCACTGCCATAGGTGTTGAAAGCCATGGACAGCAAGGACTCAAAGGCAAGAGGCCAGCTGAAGAAGTCCCTCATCTGAACAGAATCCGAGCCCATGGACTGCGGCAAGCAAGCAACTGCGGAAGCGAAAGCGGCTGTGAAGAAAATGAGGACTGCCACATACAAGATGAACTCCCACATGAGGCTCGAACAAATCACGCTGAAGACGGAGAGGTGAACGTTCAGGTGCACCAACTCGGATGCAAGTATAAAGTAGAGCATCATGGGGAAGGCAGCGAGTCGGTTGTAGGTGTGCATGAGGTTGCATTGCCATTCTCCGTGCGCGCAGCAGTCGATGAGGAACTCGCTGCTGACGGCAAGACAGTGGAGTGCTGGCTCAATGCACAGCAGGCACAGCAGGAGGAGCAGGAGCAGAACTTCGATTAGCTCCTGCCGCGTCCGCAGCACATACTTGGGCACCGGCATGCAGCAATACCTCATCATCTCCTTCTGGCGAACGGCTCTGTATGTCTGGAATGCGTGCTTGGCGAAAAGCTGCCCCAGGCTGCAAACGTATAGCAATGCCCGGCAAGCAATCACTGTGAATCGATCCTGGGAGGGGTCTGATCATGGTTTAGGGATTCGGTGCTCACACTCGGACACTCAAGGGCTTGGTGTTTAGGCTGTTTCGACTCGCACACTCGCACAATCGCAGGCACGGCTTCCAGGTCCATTGCTACCGTTACTTCTGCTTCGCTGCCAAAACCTGTCACTCTGCTGTTTAGGCTCTCTCTCTCTCTCTCTCTTGCTTGCTTGCTTGCAGGGCGTTTGGGGCATGGGGTCGGACCCCACAACCCCCGCGCGCGCGAGCGCAACGCCTGTAGTCTCTCTCTCTCTCTCTCTCTCTCTGCCGTTGCATCCAGAGGGTCTAGCAGCGCCAGTTTAGGCTGTTTAGGGCTTAGAGTTTACGATTAGCTGGGCTACCGTACCAGCTAGCAGTTCGGTTTAGAACAAAAAGTTTGCACATGCCCACCTGGACGTGAACCTTTGTTGATGCAAGCTACATACAAAAAAACATGTAACAAGCAAATATCATTTCAACACACAGATGCAGCTGGCCATCGCGGCGCAATCGTTTTGTGGTTATCAGGCGACGTGTCTAGGTCTAGAGGGTTCCTTTCAAGGGTACAAAAAATGGTTACTATAAGTACAAGGGTCTAAATATATATATATATATATATATATATATATGTAGCTCGAGCGGGTCAGTGATTGAAATACACTCACACACAAGCCGTTAGTTGACCGTGATGCGAAAACCGAATACATCTTGATTCAAAAAGCTTTATGGGTATCACAGAGAATCGTGGTTGAGATCCTCAGTTCAAACATATTAAGTCCTTTGGTGCACACCCTGTACAGTGGTTCAAGCAGTCATGGCTAGCGGAACTCCCTAAACCCCAAGCCCTGACCCGGGATTCAGGCCGAAACGCGCCAGCGGGGTTTCTGAAAACCTTGAGCCTCATGGCCTGAAATGCATTAGGGTTTATGTATGTATGCATATGTATATATATATATATATATATATATATATAACATAAGTGTATATATATATATATATATATACATACATATATACATGTGTATGTGTATATATATATATATATATATATATATATATATATATAATATGCATGGTCGAATCTAACGTACGGTTTCGGGCTTAGAGTTAAGGGTCTAGCGCTTAGTGCTTAGAATTTAGATTTTACGGTTCAGGGTCCTGCTGTCTTTGCTGGGCTACATGCAACCCTGACAGCCTAGGAAGCCTAACGACTGTGAAACACCAGCCGTTTCGGGTTTTGGGTTTAGGATTTAAAGTCAACCCCAGCTCCACATGAAAATGCAGAACTTCCCTTCAAGCCCAGGTGCAGTGCTCAATGAATCACTTGAAACAATAGCTTGCCTGAGATATGTCCAGCTTGCTTTTGTTCATTGCTGCTCTTTGTCGGCTGCTGTCGGGCAAACGGGTCTGAGGTTTTTTGGGCCCAAACTCTACGAAGTGGTTGTTTCTGTTGGCTAAGAGCTGAAGAGTTTTGAAGAGTGGCCTTTTCAAGCATTGTAGGACACACTTCGGGGAAGGGGTCGGGCCAGCAAATCTCGCACACGATACAGTACCCACTGTACATTATCTGAACGCCTAGAGCTGAACCGTGAAGACCCTGCAAACTCGAGTGCCCGTCTATATATTGGGTTTAGTGTTATTTGGTCTTACACCAAACCCCACAAAAAATGGGAGTTTCCGAAAATTGGGCGTACCTTGTTTTGGAGTCCTTATAATAAGGATCCTATTATTAGGGTACTATACTAGGGTCCCCTATTTTGCCCAAATACTCAAACAAACCCAAGCCCGAAACGCCGCGATCGCTGTAAACCCTGGAGCGCCGGTCTGCTTAGATATGGGTGTTTCCGAAAACAGGGGACCCTAATATAGTACCCTAAATAGTAGGATCCTTATTATATGGACCCCAAATAAGGTACCCCTAATTTGCGGAAACTCCCATATGAGCATGGCAGGCCTTTGTGCAGTTGACGATATGCCCTACAAGGAATGGGATATAGGCTATAGGGCTGTGGATTTAGCTTGTGGGGGTGGTTGGAATTTGGGGTTTAGGGCTTTGAAAGCAGGCTTTTCGGACCTTTGGTGTTTGGATGTTAAAGGCATGTCTGCGGTGATTTAAGGGTTACGCGCTCTGAGGGTCTTGGGGGTTTCAGGGACCACGATTGCAAGGCTGTCCAGCGTGGATCTCCAAGCTACTGTTCCGCCATGACGAAAAGGACGAGAGTGAGGCAGAACCAACACCTGGGCACGGCTGGATACGGTTGGGCGAGGTGTTAGTTCCGGGGTTTCCAAAGCCCAAATCCCCCCCAACGCGAAACCCTGGACCAGGATTTAGGGTGCGGGTTTGAGCCTTGTAGGAGGAGTTGAGTTTAGTGCTTCTTGAGCCGAGGGCTTAGAATTTCGGGAAACCGTTCATACGAGAAAGCAGTGGGGCCATCACGTCAACCTACTACCCTCCACGTTATATGGTAAGATATAGTCTTTGTGCTCCCTATGTAAGTACATGCATACATACCTACATACATACAGACATACATACATACACACACATACATACACACATACATGCATAGATACATGCATACGTTAGCTACAAAAAACACTTACAACTTACATGCGTGTGTATGTATGTATGTAGGTAGGTAGGTAGGTAGGTATGTATGTATACATAAAAAAGTGTGTATATATATATATGTATGATATGTGTATGCACGCACACATACATATCCCTAAATTGCACGAAGCAGCTTCGTCAGGGCCCAGGGCAGGCAACAAAGCCGAGTCCAAAGAAGGTCAGCTTGGAAGACCACGGTAGGATGGCAAATGATCTCGGGATCTCCTTTGGCTTTCGGGTTTACTTGGAGACTCATGGGTAGTTATAAGTGGGGGGTTATAAGTCCCCTAATATGGGCTATACGTATAGTTACCCTACTTGTAACCCTACTTATAACTACCCATGAATCTCCAAGGCTAAGGGTTTTGGGACGTCGGGGTTTAGGGATTAGGGCGAAAGGCGTCTAGTGCTTCTGGGTTTTTCAAGGGTTCAGGCTTCATTCAGGGACTAGGATTCTTGGGGTTTCTTCGCGTTGAGAGACCCTGGAGCGAACAAAAGGATACAACCGATTCACCCATCTGATCGGTCCCTGGACCTGCAGGCAAACCCTCAGCCATATCATATACATCTCCCAACCCTAAAACCCTCTACCGTAAATCCATAAACCCCTACCCCTTTCCCCATGCCAGGGACCCCTTTCCTGCACCCGAAAAACCACCTGAAAACCGCTGAAAACCCGATCCGCTCCTTGCTTGATCAGGTCCAGGAGGGAATCCGTGAGCTGGCCATTTTCATCTCTCAGCCTAGCGTAGGGTTGTGGATAGTTGGAGTAGGGTCTTGGGTTTAGGGCTTTAGGGTTAAGGGAGCTAGCCATGTTCATCTCTCAGCCTACTTGGAGGTTCATGGGTAGTTATAAATGCAGTATAATAAGTCCCCCAACATGGGTCATATCTATAGCTACCCTACTTATAACTCAGGTTCAAGTATCGTAGGGTTGTGGCTAATTGGAGTAGCGTCTGGGGTTTAGGGCTTTAGGGTTAAGGGCCCTACAGTTTAGGGTTTTAAGGCTAAGGGTCCCGGTGCTCACACTCAGGGTTTGGGGTTTAGGTGTCTGAATAATTGGAGTAGGGTCCTGGGTTTAGGGCTTTAAGGGCTTTAGGGTTAAGGGCCCTAGGGTTTAGGGTTTTGGGACTTAGGGTTCACGGGTTTAGCCTCGTTGGAACAGGGTTTTGGAGCATCTTGGACTGTGGATCTGTCCACGACTTGGAGGTTCATGGGCAGTTATAAGTGGGGTTATCAGTAGTGCGTGGGGGATTGATCTCGACTTGGTTGCTGCTCTCCCCACCAGAGCTGTAATGAATGTAGGTGTGGCTGGCTAGCACTCTCCACAGACCGGACCCTGTCTCTCCCTCTTACTCCCACACGTGCGATCCTATGCAGGCAGAACCGGCGGCCGTTCCTTTTGCACTCACTGCCGGCGGCGGTTCGTCTGTGCAACGGGATAGCTCTGATTGCTCAGGATAGAAGACACATATAGCACTTAGCTATGGGCATTGACTTGAGCCAAACGTTGCGTTGGCGGTCACATAGAAAGGTAAAGACGAGGGATGCGTAGCATGCCCCCTAGAGTCGAGGGACGCGTAGCGTGCCCCCTTCTCTTGCACTTTACACGGTCTTGCTCACAGCTCTTATAGTGACACCTTAGAACTTGACAAGGCATCGCAGTCCGTTCGCACCCCCCATGAGTTGCGTCTCCGACGCTGCTCACCCGGAAGATGGCACGATAGGACAGAAGAAAATTCCGCCGCAACATTGATATTGAAAATCAGAGCTTTATATCCCAATTAGAAACGTTGTGACACTCATCTACGTCAGTGACGATCCCCTGAAATGACAAACGGATCAGGCGTCACCGAAGAAAGAAGCATTCGCAATGGCATTCCACGGGCGAAGCTCAGAGGTCACGAACTGATAGGCGAGGAAGATCAGGCGTTGTCTCGCCACCATCTTCGCGTTGACGTAGGATCGCGTTCCCAGGGCCGGAGGTTCTCCTCTGGATATGGGTTTCTTGGCTTTCCCTTGTCCTTGCCTTTGTTTCGGCCTTTGGCGGCGATGTAGTCGTGGTAGGAATTGGTGTTCCAGCCACCATGTTGCTCGCCTCCGGTTCTTCCACGCCCTTTTGAAGGTCCCTTGGATGAAGAAGCGCTTTCACGTTCCTCCGTAGTAACAGGCGTGTCCAGGATGGAAGTACCACCTGGAGGAAGATAGTCAGCGGCCGAAATGTGATGTAGGGCTTCCGTACGCCTTGTCGTCGGGTTTTGCTGTCTCTCAGTCTTGGATCTGTTCAATCTGTCCATGAAATGCGCAGGCATCTGCACACTGTGGTCCACCAGCAAAGCGATGGTCTGGACTGACTGATCAGAATGAGTCAGCAGAATACCGACAGGGTCGATGTACAAGAAGTCCACCGGTCCAGTTGGCGTTGGTCGTAGCACTGAGAATTGTTGGTGTCCCGTCACCATTGGGATCACCTCGCATAGGACGTTCAGGCAACAAAAGTGCATTGCCTTTACATCTTCATCCCTGTCGCTCTTCAAGTAAGTAGTAGGGCTGAAGTTGTCCCTGCCAATTCCCATCATGTTGGCTCCCCGTACAAGTAAAGAAAGCATCTGGTTCGTCCGGAAGCGCTTCAAGGTGTAAGTCCCGTTGGGATCATACTGTTTGAGGTTCTCAGGTTCCTTCGCAAAGCGAATGATCTCCTCATCAGTCACGTCCCTGCTGACACCTGTTTCTTTATCCACTGCTGCCAAAGATCCCCACTTTCCAAGCACATCATAGCGTTGTCCAAGCGCGAAACTTTCCCTCATCTGAAACAATGGCATAGTCGCCCACTTTGCGAATCCTGACCAAGCTTTGTAGATGGATCGGCATACCACGTATGCCATGTACGACAGAGCGGTCATGTTCGCGTCAATGCAATGGGCATTTCGCTTTCCAGAATAGTAGGATGGCTGCATGGCGGTACGTGCAAGTTGTAGTTCAGGATCGATGTTCAAAGACTGGCCGGTAAGGAAGACGGGACGACGTTCCTGTGCGATTGCTTCCGGAACTGCGTCATCAAAGTCTTCTTCAGGCTCAACGTCCATTTCTTCATCAGGTTCCTGTTCTGGATCGTCCTCTGCAACGACAGATGGTTCTGGGATTTCTTCAGGTTCCGCAACGGTCTCTACCTCCATGGCTTCCTGCTCCTCTTCGGGCGCCTCAGGCACTGCGGCTGCTGCGGCTTCCATTGTCTGAGCAATGAAGTCACTGGGGATCTCCGTAGGAGTATCCCGTTGTGGAGAACCTTGGTAATATCCGCTTGAAATGAACTGTGACCAGCAAGACGTGCATCGGGAGAAACATGCTGGAACAATGTTGTAGCATGCCGGGCATACCCTCATTCTCCTTCCATCCTCGTCTCTGCGTAGGTCTTCGGGTCGCCAATTCTTGATGACAAACTTGATTCCCTTGTCCATGTAGTGATGCCGAACCGTGTTCTCCCTGTGGGACTCCAAGACAGTTGTGAGGTCACGAATGATCTGCTCCTTGCTTGTGTCGTGGGGTCCAGGAGGCATCTCGCAAAGCAATTCCATGATCTTGCTTGGCGTTCGGTATCTCTCGAACTCGGGAAGCAACGGTGATGCATTGTAGTCCAACACCAGCTCTTTCTCCAACCTTTCATCGTAGATCTTTTCCACCAGAGCGAAAGAGTGTGTATCTCGAGGATCAGGGACGCAAAACCATACCTCCTTGACGAAATGGAAAGGTATCGTTCGACCAACGATCATGATGCCGCTGTCTGTGATACGTCCATCCTCTCGTGCAAGATCTTGCGATGGGACATGAAGAACCGCCAATGGCATATGCTTGGCGTCTCGTCCGTGTACTCGCATCTTGGTCGTTGCGTTCCGGTGATCGAACGGCGCAAACACCCCCCAATAGCTGTGGAGTCTGCCGCCTTGGTTGCCTCGGAATTGGCGCCGATGGTCAAAGTCCCCGTCGGGGTCCTCCGAACCAGGCATGATGCCTTGCGTGACAATGGAGTCCAAGTTGCGGCATGCCGTAGCGTGGAACGCACCTCCAAGACGTTGCAAGAGGGTCATAGATGGAGATATTGCGAACCTGTTCTTGTCTAACTGAAGCAAGTTGTTCTGGGGATCTGAATGCGCAGAGTGACCACTCGTAGCCCGAACTGCCCATGGCTTCACCCAGCCGTGGCATAGGTTCAGGTACCTCTGGCCATGCCGGCAATGGTCGTTGCTCTGGATCTCCGCGATCTGGTCCCGAACTGATACCAACATGTTCGAACCTGCTGATCCAAGAACTTCCGTGCCGGGGTCCTTCACTCTCACACCCAGGAACTGCAACCGAATCTTGGCCTTGTTGCGTTTCGTGGCTGCAATCATGTTCCCCTGGAACAATAGCTGAAGTCTTTCATTGTACACTCTCTTCTTCTGTTGGTCATCGGTCCTTGAGACCCCTTCGGTGATGCGTCTGCTTTCATGGGTCCATAGTGGCTCATGCCTCACCAAGTCTTCGATCAGCACCCACCCTCCTTCATCACATTTGATGACACTGTTGAATGCCACCTGGCACCGGTTGTCAAGCCATTCCGAGCCTGGGCGCCTGGCGATTCTGTGGCGCAAGTCAGACTGGATGCATGATAGCGCCCAATCCGCATTCAACCTGCGCTGACGGGTGATGTTGCGAAGGACAACTTCGTTCACGATGTCCCACCGATTGTTGATGAAGCTTGCACCCTTGGTTGGGATCAGGTCGAGAATCCCGCACCGGATTGGCCTTCCGCCGCCGATGGATTCATAGCCTGGATTGGTGTAGCTGTTAGTGTTCTCGTCGTACACATAGCTAGGACGGTCTCCCCGTTGGGGTAGGCGTCGGTCGCGATGGTCCGAAAGCTGCTCAATGATGTCCACCACTCGCTGGCTATTCTCTGGTCCCGATTCCTGCAGTGGTACGCCACAAGCATCATTTAGGCCCCGACGATTCTCCACATCCGTGCAGAGATTGTGTTTGTTCTCATAACGGATCAAGACCACATCACCCCGAACGGCTTCGCCTCCGCGTCGCGGTCGGGCTTTGGCCTTGGGTCGTCGGTCCGAGGATGCAACACTCACATGATCTGTGGCGTCAACGTCCATTGGTTCAGCCTCTTGTGAAGGTACTCGACGTGGATATCGAAGAAGACTTTCCTTGATGATCTGGACGCTTCGAAGTACCAGGTCCCGAGTTGCAGCATTCTCTGTGCAATTTGACAGAGTGTGTAGGTCACTGCCACAAGCAACACAAAATGTGATGCGATCGCTTCCGACTGACATCTCGCCCTGAGCGAGTACGCCAACATAGTCCTGAAGCTGCGTGACAACTCCTTCACGAATTGCATGCCTGGGATCAGGGCCTTCTGCACCTTGCTCTTCTTCGGGTTGCGCATCCACATCCACATCTTGTGCAGGTATTGGTGGAGCAACTGAGAACCCTGGATCGTCCGTGACGTTGTCAGCGGCCTGTGTCTCGTCGGTTCTCGTAATCTCTACAGGGTAGATATCACCATCGACGATCACTGTGAAATCAATCACGAGGTCAGCGGACATGTTGTTGACGATCTCAGCGACTGCTTCATTCTTCTTGGGCGGTGTCCTTTTGCGTGGGGAGTCAACCGTGATCAGCTCGATGGCTTCGGCCGACGCGTAGCGGAAGAATGACCTTTCGATTCCTCTTGCGCACGCATTTGCTCCCTCAAGGCCACCCCAATTCGGAAAATGACTTGGGTGTCTCATGGCAATCGTAAGAAGCCCGAGCGCCAGCTCCAATGTGTCACCCAGGAGCTCTTCCTTGGGCAAGACTGACCCTCGGTAGCATTCTTGGCGCTCCTCTGGAGTCAAAAGCATCCTCATGAAACCAGCATAAGCGCAGTTCCCGGCGTCGTAGTAGCAGATGTAGCATGTCTTGCCTTCGGAGTCGTATCCTCTGTCCCACGCCAACTGTTTGGCCTTTCCCCATGCCGCGTACTCGATGGCCTGACTGGCTGTGATTCGGAGACCACCGTAGTGAGAAACCGTCTTGCCGATGTCTTCATAGACCATCTCTGCACAAACTTTGAGGAACTCCTTGATGTCCACACGAGGATCCACAAATTGAAGCCTCAGGTCATAAAGGTGCTTTGCGCAAGCCAAGGTGTACTTCTGGGACGCGATCAAGTCATTGAAGGAGCTGATTTGATGCTGCATCTTCAAAGCTGAAGTATGCGCGCACCCAATGCAGTGCCCAGGATACCCGTTTCCGGTGGGTTTGAAGAAGGCTTGTGCGTAGCACTCAGCCAACTTCATTCCTTCACATCCTTGGCAATAGAACGTTCTCCCTTTGACATAACCAGTGTTCGGGGTCGCATAGGTGTCGATCCTGAACCAGTAGTGCCGGTTGTCGTAGTAGGCCTCGGGAACGGTCATGGCGATGTCAAAATCCTGCCAGGTGACTGTGGACGACTCAGCGACCGTGTCACCCTGGGCACCCGACCTGATCTGTTGCTGCTGTTCCCCCGTAAACCATGTCTGCGAGATCTTGGTGGTCGTCTTGACTTCACTCTTGTCCTCCCAAATCTCGACAAGCGACGGGTGAGCGACTAAGTCGGTTCTGACTGTCTCGTCCCATGAGCGAACTTTTGATGCCTCAACAAAGCACGTGGATACCATCTTCTCGCAAAACAGCTGCTTCTCATAGATAGCTAGGCCCAATTTGAACCTGACCCGATTGTCTGGTGGTGGTACCTTCTCGACTGACAAAGTGTGCACGCCAGACGACGCATGTTTCGCCTGACTGTACATTCTTGACCAAAACGAAGATCCATGAATCACCACACATGCTCGGGCCCGCAACTCCAGTTCAATGTACATTCCCAGCGCGTGGAAACCGTTGAACATAGAAGCTTTCTGTCGAAGGTAATTGCTGGCTGCTCCTACGAACCGTAAGTCGTGGTTGATGTTGACAATTGGAGGGCGCGTGGTACGCTTCCCTGCCGCAATGATGGGGTCAACGTACGTGGCTTTGAGCTGCCGCTGCAAATCAGCACGAATCGCTGCTCCGTCTCCGACCTCACTCATCGGAAATGAAATGTTCTCGATGAGGATCGCTTGGAGAGACAGATGGTAGTGCAATGTGACGGTTGCAAGCTGCTCTTCAGTCAAGCCATCCAATGTCTCATTCACAGATTCCAACGATCCCTTCGTGACTTGGAAGTTGTAGTTGGCACCTGCGGTGATCGACGGGCTCACAATGTAGATCTCACTCCATCCATGCATGACGAGATTCTCCCTCACTGTATGCGATGACCCTCTGGTCCTTGCGACCATGTCAAAGTCTTGGACGAGGATCGTGCATTGAGAGCGCATAGTCGCGGCATCAGGCTTGCCACCCATACCCAAACTATTGCGAAATCCGTTCAGCGTGTTCATGGTATTGATCCTTGCTTCTGCCGGAATTTCATCGTTGTCGACAAGATCGCCGTCTGCCTCGATCAGCACAGCCGAGGTAAGCATTGGAGGAGAAGGAAGATGCACGCACGACACCAATGCCAATGCATGGTATAGCCGCGAATACATCCGTAACCACATCTTCGTGCTCAGCTTCACGTAGACCTTCAGGTTGAGACCCTTGTCGTCACTTTGAGAGACGGAACGAATCCTTGCCAAGTAGGTCACCAGTCTTCTGACGTAATGCTGAATTGGTGTGGTCCCCACGTCGTGGTTGGCCACGAACTTTGGCGTCTCATCAATGGTAGGTGGGTACTCGTCTTGATCACGGGTCGTCGCCAGCAAGCTTGAGCGACAGCCCTTTTCATCGATGTTGACGTAATGGTACCAACTTTCCTGAGCGCCAGCGGGGATTGGAGCTTCCTCCCATGTCGGTTGCGATGGTTCCTCTTCCGGTTGCGAAGTCGGTGGTTGTGGAGGAGGTGCCGCAGAAGATGATGACGCCGATGCCGTTGCCTCGTCCGTCCTTGCCCTCTTTGGTCCGTGGCTAGGAGTGGCTCGAGGCTCGGTAGCGGATCCTTGTGATTGTCCCGGCGTTCTTCCATGCTCAGGGTGCACGATTCCTTCCGGTTCGAGGTTGCTTGCCGTAGGCATCGCCACCCTCCCCGTAGAATACACCCAGCTAGGATGCCGTTGAAGATTGGGCGGAAATAGGCCATCATCTTGTAGAAGCGGTCTTGGTGCCTCCATCAGTTGGAATTCTGCTTCCCATATGCTCAACGTGGCGCGTTTGGTAGAGCAGTCGACCACATATCCAGATTCAACTCCGCATTGATTCCAGGTGTAGCTACGGAACGCATCCGGCAATTGGAAGCCGTTCCTGTCTTGATCTGCACATACAGCATCCACGTGGTGCTTGAGGAAAGCGTACGTGGTGTAGTCGGAATCAGGGAGCACATCATTTGACCATCTGTAATGCGGGTGTCCAGTGTCTGGATCAACCCATGATACGTAGGAATGAAGCACGTGGAGACAGACACTGAACGCCTGGAGCGAGTTCATCGCAAAGGCGAGCGGGTGTCCCATGCCTTGAGGCATTGTGCGCATCATCATGGCCAGCTGGTGAACGTTGAGTGGCGTGGCGCCATCGTTGTTCGCAGCACATTCCTGGTTGTAGGTCCGTAGTCCATATCCAGTGTGTTTCGCGAACATGTACATCAGCTTGCACACCCTACATAACGTAGGCTCCGCCAACAGGTCTGATTGGTCAGGTGCTCTACCCGACATTGGCAACTTGTGGTAGTAGTCCTGATTCACCGTATACCATTGTTGAATTCTCGTGTCTGTCACAGTCTGGTAGGGCGTCTCCACGGAGTTGATGAGAACAGCGAGGTTGTAGTAGCCGTCCGCAGTGACGATGTTCCTTGTTGCAGTGTTCAAGTCGAACCGAACTTGCTTTCGTTCTTGTTCCAGTTCAACCACAGCCAATTTTGCATCATCGCGGATCACTTCCTCATCCACCATGAACCTGGTGATGGCATTGTACTTCCCCTCGTGGTCAGCAACAATGTGTTTGAGACCTCCACCAAACTTAGTGACCATGGCGAGTATCTCCCCATAGGGTTTGTCCATGTACTCCTCAGGAGCAGCAAGCAAGCAAGCTTTGAGGATTTCTCGGACTCGAATGGAAAGATCTCCTCCTGACGACAGATTTGCACACGTGAACAGCAAGACCAACGGAGGTGCTTTGAAAGCTGCCCATGTGCGAATGAGATCATTGTCGACCACTTTGTCTTTCGTAATCTTCGGCGGGAGCGAGACGCTCTGCGACGAATCCCCAGAATACATCTCCAGGAACTTGTGGAACTTCAGAAACGTTCGCATCATCCCACCAGACGGGAAAACTTCTTCGTGGTCCACTCCATCGAAGGCCAGCTCGTAGGCATTGTAGCTTTCAGCCATGGCTCGGGTTTCGGTCCTTCCTCCGTAGGAGGGAAGTCCCTACACCCTACTCGACTTCACGGTTCCGGGTTCTCCGTAAGAGGCACCCTTCCCCGATCCGTCTGGTCAGACCTTAGTTGTTCCTTAGTTGGGGCTGTCTAATAGCCCCTTCATCAGCGTCTACACACTGATGTTGCTGCCGTGCAATGTCCTCAGATTCATGTGCAACATGACTGACACTGACATGAGCTCGAACAAGGCTGCGAACATTCCTCGCAATTGACCGCCATGAAACATCAATGCGCTGCAACAAACTGCTCTTCGAATCATGGTCCAAGCAATCTTCGGTCTCATCACCAAACGGTCCGCTTCAGGCATGTTAGAGAACATGATCCTGCGTCCACCACCATCGCCATCAGCACCAACATGATCATCAACCTTAACCTTCGTCACCTTGCCACTTGAAACAAGAGCATGCAACTCTGGCCAAGACCAACATGAGCATGAAGAAGGCATGTCAAGCGAAAAATAGACGTCGGAAAATTCCGCACACTTCTTCAGCAGGCGTTTGAGAGATTTCAAGACACTTCTGAAAACCTTGTACTTCCCACCAGAACGTTTTTCACCCCCCACGCAAGCCCCTTCACTACTTCCAGGACCAGCACCTGATCGCAAAAGCGATGCCACAAATAGCACAGGTGTGCGCAGGTCGTTCCGGCACGCATCCTTCATTGTACCGATAAGGTTGTCCTCATCGGCTTTGGAGCTAATCAGCTCCTTGCAAGTTATGCGAGAGCAACCTTTAGTGGACTTAGGTACGGCGTAGCCGTTACCCAAGCCACAGAGGTCAACAATCATGCGGTCTGGCTTCCGTCCACCAGCCTTCGACGGCATGGCTACCAATCTCCCATCGCCAGTTGCCTGAAATTTCAAGGCTTTAAGCAATCTTCTGGAGATTTGGCTAGTCAACTCGCATTTATCAGATCGATCCTTAGCGTCCGAATCAGTCATGTGCAAATGTTTGGACGAGCACACATCAGACGACTTAGGATGCAGCGCGACGTTTGCGGCAATGTACTCCCATTCATCCTTGCAGTAGCCGAGCTCAACGGCGGTTCCAGGAGACACAGGATCTCGAAAGATATAACGTTGCCCGTGAGTGCATCCTTGGATCTTGATGCTCTTCCACATGGCATCTTCCTGAAGTCCCTTATACTGCTTGGTTTCCTGGACTGGTACTCGAGGAGGCACTTCGATGATGATTTGGAACCCCCATGATGCCGCTCTGCGCGCAATTCTTTGGACGACCTCCCCCCATGGGTAGTCTGTCCGCAATTTGGCCCTTTCAGGGTTGTCAGCGATTTTCCGACTCAGCCACGAATTCTTGCCCAACACCCCTGCACCAATGAAGATTACGGAGTTAGGGTTGTCTTTCCTTGCTTCCACCACATCAAAGATGTAGGCGCACATGGCGTCGTCAACTTCTCGCCCCATACTCAGAACATTCACTTGCAGCCCGGGGTCGTAGTGAGAATCGGGAGCATGCTGGGCGATGCAATCCTTGCCTGGAGCATACTCATTCCACCAGTTCTCCTCATCGACTCCTATCAATGTCCATACCGTCACTGCCTTTGGAGCATCTTTGATAGTGATACGGTACTTCCACCGGCTGTAAGGATTCTTGTAAGCATGGACCAACCTTCCATCGTGGTCGAGGAATTGGATCACCAGACCCTCCTTGGGCTTGTTTTCGGCGAAATTGACCACGTGAGGCACAATTGCTCCATCATATCCTTGATATTCCCTTTTCTGTTCCGCCGCATCATGCCATACATCTTCGTACACCGACGACCATTGGTCATAACCAAATTGAGAGGCTTGACTTTTGGATTGGCCGTTGAAACAAAATCCCTGGTGTAATGTAAAGCCCTGGTACCCCCCATGGATGGCACGCGCCAGTGTGACAACCACCGCTCGCCATTTGGCGGGCAGGGCGCGCACATAAGACTGGCCTAGAGGCGGTTCAGGAATAGGCAAAAACGGCGGCGCAAGGACGTCCGCAATGGCAGCGGGGCGCAAATGCCCTCGCACGGGATGGTACTGAAACACAGCACGCTCCACGTAGCGGTCGAACTTGCCCGGTGTGTCAAGGATAGCAGCACGATCCTCCATCTGGTGCCACTGCCCTTCACGAAGAATCCAAGTCGACCGAAGGTAACGACCAGGCGGCAACGCAGAAGGCGGCCCCCGCAACATGCGCGGGAACTTGACAACCAGGATGGGGTCCACACTGTCATGTTCTTGCAAGCCTTCCTTACTCGACAATCCAGCGCGATACAACACCTGAGGGAGGATCGGCGTCTGCGTGTAAGGAAAACAAGGCACCTCGCTCTTGAACGAGTAGTGCTGCTGACCCTTCTCATCCGTACTTTGGGAATGAGTAGGTCGCATCAGATCCATAATCTCTTGGGAGCCAATGAGATCCGGCGGAAAGATGTTGATGAGCTGACACGCATGTGTCCAGGACACGGAATCCTTGAACGACTTGGTGTGTATGTCCGCGGACATCTTGGCAGTGACCTCGTAGGCAAGAGAAACGTAACCTTCCTGAAAGATAGAATGCATCCATCCAATGCAGATACCGTGGGTACGTTCCAAGTGACGCATAGTCGGATTCTTGCCCGTGCGAATCACCCCGATCATGGTCTGGTTGTCGTCGTAGAAGACGAAGTTGGGGTCTTGCCCCCCAAGCTGCTGCCACAACGTGATAGCAGGCAATCCAAGACGTGACATGGCAAAGTCGGCCGCGACAATCTCGGCCTCAGGTGTGGAATGACTCAAGCATCCCTGCCTTTTGCTAAGTCCCGCCAAGGGAAATCTTGTGTGAGAACCTTGAATGTGCAAGTGAGCACCGGAGGTAGATTTCAAACTTTCTCCACAACCTGCATAGTCCGCATCTGCAAACAGCCCGATGGACGAGTCCTCCAAGGAGTTCCCGACCCATCCAATCATCATGTGATGTTTGGACTGGTGCACATAGGCCATGAGATGATGAAGAAGAGCATCCTCCTTCTTGGTCCATTTCGTGATCTTGCGTGCGAGATTGTTGATACTTCGCAGAAGATCGAAGCGGCAAATGCGCGCGGCATAAAGCAATTTCATGAGAATGCTGGCTGCCTGCGGAGCAAGTGCGCCGCGATTGGCCTCGTTGATTTCCTCTTCCTCGGGCGCCTTGGGAATAGGTGGAGGCGGAACGAGCCGACCATCCTTATCAACAGGCATGGTGTGTCCACACCACGTGCATCGATGGCTTTTACCTGACTGTGCCGGAGCGCGAGCTGGGTGATTCTTAGTCTCCTCAGCCGGACTCGGCGATGGTACCGTCTTGAATTTTGTCGGATCGAACCCAGTCACGTCGCAGTACTTCTTGACTGTCATGTCCAGGTACGTCTCCATGTCGTAGGTAACGGTCTGCACCTTCGTTTTGTCATGCAACGTTGCCTCGCCCTTGGAGATGCGACAACCCAGATACAAGCCCAGCGGCGTTTCTTCTTCCAATCGAAGTTCTTGGCGCAGCATGTCCCAACCCTTGGGTAGATTCTCTTTGGGTCCTGCCATCTTGAGATCATCCACGTAGATGACAAGTAAGAGCTTCATTTGCGGGTGAAAATACAATGATGGCCATTCATCGCCAATCGGCTTGAACCCTACTTTCTGTACCGCGGTGTGGCAATGTTGTTCCCACATGGTTCCTGCGTCAGGATGTCCATATAGAGCTTTGATCAGGCGGCATACCGGCCTACGGAATTTGTGCCGTTTCGCAGATGGATGCCAGGCTTCATCAGGCAGTTCAACCCAACACGGAGTGCCCGACAATCTAGCCTGAATGTATGCTTGGATAGCATCCGCCATCTGGACATCGTTGCCAGGAAGACATCCGTAATAATCTGCCCATCGTGAGGCGTCAAACGTAGCCGGGGAATTCCCCAAATCCTGAAACAATGCGGCTTCCATATTCTGGTCTTTGACCTGATCACCGAGTAGTACACCTCGCCCCTTGAACTTCCTGGCAGGATCGTCCTCTTTGAGCTGATAGTTCTTCTCGTATATCAGTCCATGTACTCGCGCCATGTGTACTTTCTCACCTTTCTTCTTTGCCTCAGCGACGACGTCGTCATATTCACGCGTAGTTGAGAAGTCAAACACTTCTTGGTCCCACAATCCCTTCCATTCTTTCATGAAAGCTTCCATGGCCTTGGGATTGTTGATCATCTCTTTGCGTGTGACGGGTCGAGTGACCATGGCATTGAAGCACGATCCTCCTGCATGATTCTTTTCCCGATGTACGTTTCTGTGAGAAGTCGTACACGGCATAGAAGGAATCCAGTTATCATCCATGACCATATGCGCCGGAACGGCCGGCACGACGTCTGCCAAGAATTGTTCTTGTGTATATTGATCCACATAGGACTGTGCCCATGACCAACCATCGTCGTCGTCAACGGTCACGTTGAGTTGCAGATCAATTTCTTCACACGGAACAATCTTGGGAAAGATCATGTTGTCCAAAGTCTTGGTGACTATCTTCTTTCCTATCACAGCCTTCTTCCGGTCTTTCTTGGCAACTCGAGCTTTGTCTCGCTTTTCTTTCTTGTATGCTGCCTTCTTCTCCGCTTCGCTCATCTTCTTCCATGCTTCCGGAGAATAAGAATGGATAGGTCGCCGTGTAGGAAGAGTTCGTCGACCATCACTTCGAATCTTGTACGGAACTCCCCTTTTGTCGATCTTGCAAGCTTCACCGTCATCGGTAAGATATACAATGCCGTCTCCTTTCTTCCCCGTACTCCAATGTTCAATCTCCTCGGGAGCCAACTTCTTTTCTTTCAAGATCTTGATAATCTCTCCAGGTTCTTCGATGTCTCCTTCGGGGATGAGTCTACCGGTTGGACCGACTTCGCGGGGCGATCGTCGATCTTTCCCAGTGACCTTTGGTTCAGAAGGAGGCGGTGCTGCACGTAGACCCAGCTCTTCGTCTAGTTCTTCGAGTCTTTTGTCTCCTATGGCATCAATAGCTTCATGTTCTGCTGACTTGAAGACTTCGCCGAGCGGCTCCGTCTCAATGTCAGATGGATCTATGTCCTGTAAGTCAGGATCTTCTCCGGGATCCGGTGGAGGAAGAAGTCCACTTGGATCATCGTCATCCCCGTCGCCACCATCTCCTCCAGGCGGACCGTCACCACCGTCATCGACGTCTTTTATCTCCTTGCCAGCGAGGTCAACGTTGTCCCTGAGTCCCTCAATGGTTGAATTCATCCTTTCGTACTCGGCTTTCAGGGGAAACGTTATCTCCTCTGGGAAGTAGATAACTTCTGTCTCGTACGGTCTCATCAACTTCCTGGGAACAGATGCGTCCATCGACAAGTTCGCGTTGGCAAATTCCTTCATATCCCAAACGCGATACTTCTTGGACCATCCTTGACCAGCAGTGATGATGTATCCGGCGAAAATGCCTGGAATCCCCTTTGGATCGAACTTGTTGCCGTATGTCTTCGGCCTTGTGTCCGTCGGCTTGAAGAAGACCTTGGCACCAAAGGGTATGGCTTTTCCCTCGAAGTCCTTTCCAGTCATTCGCTTCCATGCTGAATCACCATCGCCCTCCACATCCTCAACGTTGAGATTCTGCATCACGCAATTAAGCGCAAAGGACCAGTATTGAGCGGGCAACCCGGCATGTAGCATGGATGCTGCGACTGTGTTGATCACTTCTTGATTTGATCGTTCAGCGAGTGAATTGTTACTGGGTTTCCCTGGAAGGGAATGATCAATCACGATCTTCAACTGTGCCATAGCTGAATCGAACTCTGGTGCTTCATCGCTGTACGCCATATGAATCTTGCGTCTTCCCATGAGGCGTTTGATGGCCATGACGACTTCGTCAGTGCTCCTTGAAGCCGTGGGAATCGCTGCGATCATTTTGGTGGCGATGTCCCTGATGACTAGAACTTCACGTGCTCCGTCATCGAGTCCAATACCTGCTTCGGCGGCCTTGCGCATGTCAAGAAAGTCGAACGTCACAAGATCTCCCCAGTGTTTGATCACACGTTGAAATGCACCTCGTTGTGTTCGCAAGTGCTTCATCTTCGCGCGTATGCACGATTCGCAATATGGATTGCGGTAGCGATGAGTACACAGATGTGCCAATGTCTTCGCTTCGGCTTTCAGTGTTCCGACTCTGGCCTTGCGGCTCGGCGCACCGTCGCCTTCCACATCAATGATCACCTCATCGTCACCATCCAATGGAATTTCACCCACTCCTTTTCCTTCGTCGTCGTCCGGAGGGCGTCCGGCCTCGGACTCTGGTACTTCTTCTATAGGAGGTTCTTGGGGTTCAGGATCAGGAGGTCGTTCATGATCATCACCTTCTTCTTCTGCTTCGATCTCGCTCGGTGCAGCTTCAGCGGCGGCTGCGACGCTGACGTCAACATTGCCTGCTGTCAACGCACCTTTGAAGATTTCGGTGATGGCTTTGGCCTCCGGATCATCATGAACCAATGACTTAGAACTCCCAGCACGGACGTACGGGATGTCACCGTTCACGAACAGAGATATTCTCTTGCCCTGCGGGTTGATCATGAATGGTTCCCTTCCGGGAGGCCACACAAACCCGTAGTTGAAGTTCATACATCTCTTGCCTATGGAAAGCACCGACGGCGTGTCGTCCAACACATAAGCGTTGATCGGTTCCTCGAACGACTCAGTCTGGAAGTTCGACACGAGATCGGTATCGGTGATTCCATTGGCTGTCTGAAATGATATGGGCTCTGGAGTCACGAGTGTTTCGAGACTGTGCTTTTCGATCTTCTTCTGAGATATGAGGTCATGACCACACCCAGTGTCCATGAGAAACTTGATCTTCTTCTTAAGGATGACTGGCTGAACCATGCATTTGAACAAGCCTTGATTGATGATCCGTTTGCTGTGCGCAGCATCGAGTTCGCGCTCAACGATGGAATCCTCACCGTCGTAGAACGAAACTTCTTCCACTCGAGACGTTCCTGGGATTCGTACGAATGAAACTCGATCTCCGCATTGATCATCATCGTCGTCAACCATGTCTCTCATGATCTGTGCCCTCAATCTCGCTTTGTGCTTGGCGAATTCCAAGCTCACGGCGCGATCCTCATCATTGACAAACGCTTCCATGTCGACGTACTTCACCTTCCGCTCTTTGTCTTTCTTCGATCGTCTCGGACACGAAGAAATGAACTTCACGTCATTGGCAAATGTCACATTGCGCTTTGTCACTTTTCGGGTCGACGTAGTCGTTCCCGAGGATTCGTCATCTGTTGAACAATCCGAATCAGCGTCGCTGTCAACGGATGGACAATCTGACTCCTCCTCATCTTGTTTTGAAGATCGCTTCCATATAGCCGGAGCTGATGGATTCCACCTTCGACACAATCTGATGGCGGGTGCCGCAGGGAGTGCCTTGGCCTTGGCATTCGGCTTCGCTGGAGCTGCCTTTGCTTCGGATTTGGCTTTAGCTTTTGCCTTTGGTTCCGGAGCTGGGGTAGCTGCTGCCTCATGCTTGAAAGGACAATTCTCTCTTGAGCACGAGCCTGTGTTCTTGAACGAGTAGCAAATCCTGTTTCCTCCTCCTCCAGATGGACTTGGAGTTCTCGTCCTCGGCGTGAAGGGTCGTTCTGGAGTCTTCTTCGAGTGACTGAATGGACACTTATCGCCATTTCGACACCCTGCATCTGTGAAATGGAACTTGCAGCGGATTTGCTTCTTGCTTTTGTCACCTCTGTTGTCCGCTGACTCACTCCTCGTCTTCTTCTTGGGCTTCGGCTTGGTCTTCGCATGACTCTTCGCTTTGCTTTGAGGTAGTACAGGTGTTGCTTTATCCGGCTTGGTCGGCGAAGCCTTGACCTTTGCGGATGGAGCTGCGTTAGGCGTAGGTTTCTCAGGTACCTTGGCCGGTGCAGCGAGCAAATCCTTGCCCTCAAGCATCTGACGCAAGCCAATTTGAGTCTGAGTGAGATTTGACTGTTCTCGTTTCCGCATGATGGTACGATCAATGATCTTCATCAGGTTGTCGTACGATCGATCTTCATGATTGTAGGGCAGGTGTTCATAGTGCATGCCCAAGTCCATTTTCATTGCGGGCGAGTCCTTGATCTTGCTGTACAAGCAATCACGGAGAGCTGTTTTGGATGGAATGTCCTCTGGTCTCATCCGTCCCAGAACTTCCAACCACGTCTGCTTGAACGTATGGAGCTTGTTGTCGCCTTGGTACTGGAGCTTCACCAAATACTCAAGAGTGATGATCATGTCAAGACGATCATGCGTTCGAAAACTTTCGTACATCATCGCGATGACTTGTCGTCCTTTGATGATCTTCACGTCAGGCCTGCTGATGTAATCGTTGGCCTTCCGGTTCACCTCGAGGTACAGGTCAGCTGATTTGTCACCACCGGCACGTAGCATTGCGACCATGGCAATCCCCAATTTGACGTCGATGCTCTTGAACTTCTTGTGTCCTGAATCATTCAATGCCTCGACATCAGGGAATGGGTTGAACGCTGGTGCCAGCCATAACATCCAGTCCTCATGATGTGGGTCGGCTGATGCCCCTAAGACATTTGCCGTGCACACAGATCGCCAGTTGTTGAGATGAGTGAGAGTAGGCCATGGAGGAACGGTCACTTTGTCGGCTTCCCTCCTGGAAATTCTCACCTCTGTAACTTCAGGATCCGCATCTCCATCAGGATCACGCGCATGCGAACCAGGATCCGATTCGGGTTTGCCCCCTCCACCTTTCTTCTTGTCATCATCGTCGTCAGGCGGATCTGGAGGATCATACCCCGTGCCGGTACCTTCATCATGCTCTTCCTCTCCGTTCTCGTCGCCAGCTTCATCACCGTCATCGTCTCCATTGTTTTCTTGAATCGTTTCAGCGAATAATCTCCACTCATCACGATCAGCTCTGAGACGTTGTTCGGCTTTCTGAGCCTTGAGTACTTCACTTCGCAGATCAGCAATCTTCTCCTCGTACTGTTCCGCGATCTCTTTCTCGATCTGACGCCTCCTTGCCTCATGGATGGAATCGTCATAGGCGACAGGGGGACCAATGAGGTCGTTGCCCTTAGTAGATGCGGTGACACCGTCGATGCCAACAGGTCTTGAGGAGCTGGCCGATGCTGTGGACTTCGATCCCAACATCCCGCGATCCCCCAAGAGTTCGCGTAGCTGTCGATCACGCACGGCTGCCGCATCACTTTTCCCATGAAATCCGCTTGGTATGCCAAACAAAGTGGCTGCACTAGGCGTGGAACGCGCAAGCGCTGGGCTGCTAATACCTGGCACGTGGTGCTCGGGCATTGCATCCGCCACGATTGGCATTGAACTGCGGCCAGTGAAGAAGTTTCCACCGGTGAATGGAATTCCGTCCATCACAAGGTTCTTGTCCTTGTCCGATTCCGAGAATGCGAACTTCTCTTTGGCGACTGGACTAACTTGACTTGGGGACCGTATTTCAGGGGATCGTACCTCATCTCCTACGGAAAATGCAGGCATTACATCCTTTCCTACGTGCTCCCAGCCAGACTCAGTAGTCCTCGAAGACATGGGCATGCTCGAAGGTCGCGTCGCTTCCCTTTGATTAGAGTTTCGCGCTGCCTCCAATTCGCTGCGTGTCCTCGCTTGAAGATCTTCTTGCGCCTTGAGCGTTCTCCTGAGTTCACTCAGCTCGTCGTGCAAGGTAGGCAATGATCGCCTTGCATGATCTTCATTCTGATGAAGTCGTTCCTCTGCTTCTTGCATCCTCTTCACAGCCATTCTGCGGTACTCTTCCTCTTCACCAAGACGTTCGCGAAGCCGAAATCGTTCTTGCTCAATGGCTGCGCTGTCTCCAGCTAGCCCTTGGATCTCGTTCACAGCCCGCAACTCCTGGTTCTTGACCAAGTGGAATCGTTCCTGCATTGCTTGTAAGGCTTGTTCCGAACTTGCTGTGTTTGACCGGAGGACCAAGTTCTCTCTGGCGTGTTCATGAAGTTCATGAGTCAGACGCTCGTACTCACGTGCCATAAGCTCACCATCACCTTGCGCTCTTGCTTCCAACTGCACAAAGTTGGTGGCTGCCTCCGTGCGGAACACGTGTAGCTGCTGAGCTAAATCCTCGGCAACGGCATGTGCTTGACGTTGTTGAGCAGAGTTCTGTTCATCCATGCGAAACAAAGCTGTTTCATAGTCTCGCTTCATCTCCTGATTGACATTGTTGATGTGCCTCATGGCTAAGCATGCATGATCACGTTGTCGTTCCAATTCTTCAATGCGAATTCCAGATCCTTCATCTTCTTGTTGCATCTCCTTGATCTTGTCCATCAGGGTCTGCACGATTCCTTCGTACTCTTGCACCTGACTGCGATAGTACATTTGCTGTGCAAGGTTCGATGCTTCGAACTGTTGCGAAATCGTCAGCTCCTGGTAGGCATTCGGACCGTCAGCTATTGCAGGCGTGGCTACGGATGACGCATCACCACGTGCAGGAATCGTATCCAGAGTCATGTCCAGATCGTCAGTATCGCGTGGTTGATTGGTAACCATCCGATTCCAAGTCATGGACTTGTCACGCCCACGAGTAGCCGAAGTCCTCGATCGTGCTGAAGAGCTTCTCGAAGATGATGGTCTTGACTTCTTCTCCAAGGTCTTGACTCCTTTGTCCTTAGCCCTGGACGTAGTCCGAGGTGCCTGAAAACCAGACGCTTCGGCCCGTCGCTCTGAAGCCTTGCCCGTCCTCGAACCTGTGGATGTCGGACGTGAAGGCGTAGATGCTCTTGGTAGACTCTTTGCTTTCCCCTTGGGAACTGCCTTTGCAATGGCAAGCGCAGAAGATTGACCTTTGTCATCTTCCGTGGAGCTATCAACGGATTGCACCACTGTGTCATCAGCTGTTGACTCACCAACGGCTGGCGCTGCCACATCGGCACCGAAAGTCATTGTCGTATCTTGGCTTGATCCTGAGTTCATTGTGGTCGTAGTAGATCAAGTAGTCGTTGCTGTAGAAAGGCAGAGCCGCGTACGGCTGATAACCTGCGTGGGGGATTGATCTCGACTTGGTTGCTGCTCTCCCCACCAGAGCTGTAATGAATGTAGGTGTGGCTGGCTAGCACTCTCCACAGACTGGACCCTGTCTCTCCCTCTTACTTCCACACGTGCGATCCTATGCAGGCAGAACCGGCGGCCGTTCCTTTTGCACTCACTGCCGGCGGCGGTTCGTCTGTGCAACGGGATAGCTCTGATTGCTCAGGATAGAAGACACATATAGCACTTAGCTATGGGCATTGACTTGAGCCAAACGTTGCGTTGGCGGTCACATAGGAAGGTAAAGACGAGGGATGCGTAGCATGCCCCCTAGAGTCGAGGGACGCGTAGCGTGCCCCCTTCTCTTGCACTTTACACGGTCTTGCTCACAGCTCTTATAGTGACACCTCAGAACTTGACAAGGCATCGCAGTCCGTTCGCAAGTAGAGTAGTTATACTTATAACCCCACGTATAACTACCCATGAACCTCCAAGTAGGGCAGCCGCAGGAATAACTTAGACAGGATTTGGGGGGCCTTAATTATTACCTGTCCTATTTTGGGGGTTCCTTATTATATCTATGTTATAATTGTACCCAAAACCCTATTCTAATTATTAAGGCCCCTGTATTAGATGGGTGTGGTATACTCCATTTCTAATCGCAAGCTCCCTCCGACGGTTCTCATAATCTTGATGAGTACCGACTACAACAAACAGGTAGGATGCAGGGTTCGGGTTTCGGGGCGCATGGGGACGCTTCATGGACTATCCTCTCAAATTCACAATATATTATACATTGCAGCCTTTGCTTTCTAGGGTCACATGCTACAGAACATGGGCTTTGCAAGTTCCAATCCCCGAGGGCTTGTGGCAACCACAAACCCTACCGCTGAAATGCTGAACCCTAATTAAACCCCCAAACCCATCAACCTAAAACCCCTGACTACCCTAAACCCTAACCCCTAAATTTGTGAACAATTACTGGGAAGAGCAAAGGAGCAGAGAAGCGATGTAGTAGTTCGCGCGACGCAGACCATTCCTGGGTTCTGGCTAGGGATGCCAGTTCATGTTTTAAGTGACTTTAGGTGAGCGTTCTTACCCGCAATTAAGGGTTCCTGTAAGGTTTCTATCGGGGTTTGGTTAAGGAGCTTAATAATGCAACTTACCCTCGTAGGAATCCATAGTGGCTAATATGGTTTGCTTTGACTGAACTCCTTAACAAGAGCCCAGCTTCTTGACGTTCTTGGAACGCCAGATGAGGCCATCGAACAACGTGGGAAGCAAGGATGGCGCTTTGGTGCACAGCAGGCTGATGATGTCCGAGTGGCGGGTGAAGAGCGTTTCCATGCCATAGTAGTACCGCGCACGGTCTGCACGCATGGTGAGCAAGTCGTTGAGGATTTCCTTGGCACTATCCAAGGCACCCTTCCTCAGTTGCTGGGTTCCCGGGCCCCAAAAAGCCTGAGGGGGTATGTAAGCCCAAAAGGTTACCTAACTGCTAAGCCCTAAGGTTGCCTTCTCTGCTACGAAGCTTCTCAACAGCCCATATGAGGGGAGACATGGACTCGGTTCCCACTTGGACCTTGAGCAAAATTACCTCGCGCTCCCCACGCGGGTAGTTCGCGACAGCCGTCTTCATGGCCTTGGAAGTGTTCCTGTTAATAGCGATGATCACAGGCGTTGAGCCCTCCGCCAAAGTTCGGATGAAGATCCTGCCGATGAGATCCAGCGTCCACCAAAGCCCATCATGCAAAGACTCGTCTGGACAGTTCTCCTTGATTCCTCCCATGAAGGCTTGAACGAAGGGCCGTACCAAATCCTGGGCTCTTGTTAATTGATGTCATTTACGTTACGATATTGAGGAAACCATGTTATTATTTACGTTAGAACCCTAGTATAGGAACTTCAACCTTAAAAACCTAAACCCTGAAAGGACCCCGTATAGATCCTTATTAACAAGAGCCCAGAATCCTCGGGGACGCCGTGTCCTGCGTGGAGGAGCCCCAGGGCAGACAAGGCAATCACCGCTTGATGGGTCTTCCTTAGTCGCCCTTAGAACCAGATTAAAACAGTATTGCTAATATTCTCTGGGTGTATACGAACAAAAAATACAAAAAAACATTTCTTCGGAGATTGTAGCTTCGTGTAGATGTCGGACATGATCGTCAGAATCCTGAGCTGGCGTTCAGGAACTTAGGCTTTTAGGGCTTAGGTTTAAGATGCCCGACAACTTACCGGGCGCGTCTTCAAGCATATCACATGGAAATCCTTTAAGACCGTATGAAACCCTATGGAGCACTGTAAACACGACCTAGAGGCCGTCCCATGATGTACATCAGGCGCTTGTTGGCCGCCCGCAGGTAAAGCTGCGACTCCTCAATCATTGCGAAGCAAGTGGGGCTCAGACTTAGGGTCTAGAGTCTAGGGTTGGGGTTCGGGATTAGGGCTTAGAGTTATGCTTTAGAATTCGGTTTAGGGTTTAGGGCTCTCCTCAGTCGTTGCGAAGAAGGTATCAAAGACCTTGAGCTTGAAGTCAGCGAGGGTCTCCTCGTCCACGCTTAGCTTTAGGGATGCGGATGGGCTAGGGCCACGGTTTGAGGTCTAGGGTTTAGGGCTTTAGTGTTTTAGGGTTTGGCGTCGGGAGCTAGGGTTGTGTAAGGAACGAGTCTCCTCATCCATGCGAGCAAGGAAACTCCTGAGGCACTGGTGGTTGTGCACAGGGAGCTGCTTGTTCTCCTCGACCTTCTTCTCCACAATGCCCCAGAACCATGCCCAGGCATTTTCATGCTCTGAGCTCCAGGTGGTGGGGAGGAGTGATCTAAGGCTTGCAAACATCACAGACCGGAACTCCTTGAGGTTCACCTTCTCATACTTCGCGAGGGTCAGAGTCAACACATCGCAGTCTTCCTGCACTCGGTCGATGTTGCCTCACTTGTCTGTTTGCTTTGGGGGAAGTGCAGGCTATAGGCTATTGGAATCCCCCTATGGAATTGCGCGACTTCAACTACGCTGTGAAGGTCCCAAGTCCGGGCGCTTAAGCCGAAGTTAAAGAGCAACGTCTTGTTGCTTGTTTCTTGGAAGTGGCCAATGTAGGGCACAAGGGATTCCATGGCATAGAGCATGTCAGCAAACCACATCCGGTCTCCGGTACCTCGGCTCTGAGTGAGCAACAAGCCTTACACAAGCAAAATATAGTATATGTCTATGTAAATGTCTATGCTACCAATGTGTTTGTGTCCCTCTCTCACGAGTTGCCAATGGCCCTTAGGAACGGCACATCCTGTCTCTCTCTGCTGGGTTAAACTAAACCCTAAACCCTAAAAGCCTCAATCTTAAAGAGCTTAACCCTTTTTGCACAGGCTTGTGTGAATCCCGCCTGGATGGGTCAAGACCTTAACCTTTTCTTTTCAGCACGGGCTTTGGTTGTATGCCGGCAAGCTGGGCTCTCAAGGTCTTCGTGAGATCTTAACCCTGAACCCTAGACCGAGCGCTTTCATGCCAAACTCGCGACATAGAGAGGCAAGCACTCAGCCGGCCACAAGGCCAGGCCGCAAATCATGGAGCGTCTGCCAAACACGAATACACAATGCATTTGCAATGTCTGTACATGTACATGTATATGTACAGATAGAACTACCTGTGAACATAACGTGTTTATGGATGTGTTTCTGCGGAGATCGAGAGATATATAGGTAAACAGATAGACAGATAGTTTACACGGATAGGTACAAACGGGCATATGCACATCATGTGCAAGTGCATACATAGATACATACATAGGGAGAAAGTGCATGCGGGCTCAGTGGCCGCAGATGGCCATGCGCTGGATTGCGCCGATTGCGCTGGAATGCGCCGAATGCGTTGGAATGCGCTGGAAAGCACCGATTGCGCCGAATTGCGCCAATTGCGCCGAATTGCGCCAATTGCGCCGAATTGCGACGAATTGCGCCGATTGCGCCGAATTGCGCCGGAATCGCTGGAATTGCGCTGGAATTCTGCCTATACAGCCTGGCACACAGGCAATATACTACCCTGTGGCTGTTGCAGCCTGGTTGCGTCCTTGGTTTTGCAGCCTGCCCTGTCGTACCAGGTTTTTGTGGCTCATTGCTGGCAGCAGTTCCCGCAGTCCTGCGATTTCTCTTCAACTGTCAGTCAGAGAGAGTTTTTACATTTCACGTGTTGTTATTGCATCCTATGGATTTTTTGGCGAACGACCACGAATCTCGACTCAATTGACGTGCTCTTGTGCGTGCACCCGGAATTTTACGCGCACTTCGGAACTGTTTTGGGCTTGATATTGTGTCTTTGTTCTTCTGAAAGTCTTCTGAAATCTATGACTACCGACCGATTCTTGAGTCAGAACCCGGACAGGTCTTGAACTCCGAGGGTGGGGCCTTGGACTCTGATGGAGCGGGGCGCCCCTGATTTTTAAATCAGAACCCTTACAGATCCTTGACCTCCGAGGGTGGGGCTTTGGACTGATGGGGCACCCCTGATTCTTAAATCAAAGCTTTGACAGATGTTGAACTCCGAGGAGGAGGCCCTGGACTGATGGAGCGCCCATGATGTTCAGATCACCGCCTCTTACTGAGCTTGAACTCCGGGGGTGGGGCATTGGACGCCCCTGGTTTTTTAATCAGAGCTCTTTCAAATCTTGAACTCCGAGGGTGGGGCCTTGGACTCTGATGGAGCGGGGCGCCCCTGATTTCTAAATCACAACCCTTACAGATCTTGAACTCCGAGGGTGGGGCTTTGGACTCTGATGGAGCGGGGCGCCCCTGATTTTTAAATCAGAACCCTTACAGATCCTTGAACTCCGAGGGTGGGGCTTTGGACTGATGGGGCACCCCTGATTCTTAAATCAAAGCTTTGACAGATGTTGAACTCCGAGGATGAGGACTTGGACTGATGGGGCGCCCATGATTTTCGGATCACCGCCTCTTAGTGAGCTTGAACTCCGGGGGTGGGGCCTTGGACGCCCCTGGTTTTTTAATCAGAACTCTTACACATCTTGAACTCCGAGGGTCGGACCTTGGGTTGATGGGGCACCCCTGATTTCAAAAATCACAACCCTTACAGATCTTGATTTCCCAGGGTGGGGCTCTGGACTCTGATGGAGCGGGGCGCCCCTGATTTTTGAATCAGAACCCTTACAGATCCTTGAACTCCGAGGGTGGGGCTTTGGACTGATGGGGCACCCCTGATTCTTAAATCAAAGCTTTGACAGATGTTGAACTCCGAGGATGAGGACTTGGACTGATGGAGCGCCCATGATTTTCGGATCACCGCCTCTTAGTGTGCTTGAACTCCGGGGGTGGGGCCTTGGACGCCCCTGGTTTTTAATCAGAACTCTTACAAATCTTGAACTCCGAGGGTCGGGCCTTGGGTTGATGGGGCACCCCTGATTGCTAAATCCCAACCCTTACAGATCTTGAACTCCGAGGGTGGGGCCTTGGACTCTGATGGGGCGGGGCGCCCCTGATTTTTAAATCAGAACCCTTGCAGATCCTTGAACTCCGAGGGTGGGGCTTTGGACTGATGGGGCACCCCTGATTCTTAAATCAAAGCTTTGACAGATGTTGAACTCCGAGGATGAGGACTTGGACTGATGGAGCGCCCATGATTTTCGGATCACCGCCTCTTAGTGAGCTTGAACTCCGGGGGTGGGACCTCGGACGCCCCTGGTTTTTTAATCAGAACTCTTACAAATCTTGACTCCGAGGGTCGGGCCTTGGGTTGCTGGGGCACCCCTGCCTTCTAAATCGCAACCCTTACAGATCTTGAACTCCGAGGGTGGGGCCTTGGGTTGATGGGGCGCCCCTGATAGCAGGTTTACCGGGTTTATCGGGTTTAGCGGGTTTAGCGGGTTTATCGGGTTTAGCGGGTTTATCGGGTTTAGCGGGTTTATCGGGTTTAGCGGGTTTATCGGGTTTAGCGGTGCGCGTCCGCTGTTTGCGCGCGCAATGGAGAAAAAGACTACGGCAACAAGCAGAAACTACCAAGCCGACCTCGACCCAAAGCCCTTACGGCACTCAAACCCCTAATGCCAAAAACCCTACTGGACCTGGACACTAATAGAACCTGTTTCACGGTACTAAAACCCCTAATGGACCCTTCTTATAGAAACGCTTGGCCCTAGAACCGCAACGCTGAAACCCCAATCTCGAAACCCTTAGAAAAACCCCTCTAGAGGTCCTTGTAGAAGCCCTACCTTAAACCATAAACCCATGAACCCTAAACCTCTTATCCCTCAGCCCTAAACCACGAATCCCCTAAACACCAAATGCCATCAAATGCCTGAAGCCTACACCCTCAGAATCAGAGCCCCCCCAAAAAAGCCAAGGAGCCCTATAAACCCTAAACCTTCAGAGACCCAACGTCGGAACCCCCAAGGAATCCCCAAGGAAAGCCAAGGAGCCTTATAAACCCTAAACCTTCAGAGACCCAATGTCCCCTAAACCCTAAACCCGGAAACCCCAAAAAAGCCGAGGAGCCCATGACGGCGGCATTGAACCGAGCCATGGCAGCAAAGGTCTTCGGAATGTTCATGTTGGAGTTGTCCTGCTTGTTTAGGGTTTAGGGTTTAGGGTTACTAGGGTTTAGGGTTGAGGGTTTTTCCCTCCGAGAGGGTTGAGGGTTTAGGATTTAGGGTTTAGGGTCATGTTGGAGTTGTCCTGCTTCAAAGGGCCTTAACAATCAGAATAAGGGCTTCCTTTAAAGGCCCCGTTTAAAAGGGTCCTCTATAATTAGGGATCTATAAGAGTACCAGGGCCCAGTTTCGCAGGGGAACTAAAGGTTACCCTTCGGGGTTTTAATTACAGGGTAGCTATATACTAGTCCATAAAGGTTAAGTCTACCTACTACTCTACTACTAAGAGACTGCCCCCTCCACCCCCTACACCCTGAGCCCAATGTCCTGCCATGCGCCATGTCCCTCCTGCTCAGCCTCCTTCTCACCCTTCTCCGTTTCCTTGTTTCCACCAGCATCGGCATTGCGGGGCGAGTCGGGCCTTGCCTGCCATTGAAAACGAATGAAAACCCAAGTATACATGCTTTCAAAGCCCTGCAGCACCCCTATAAAGGCTGCCTGCTCAGTCTTATTCTCCTTGTCGCCCTCCTTGTCCTCCTCGGGATTTTCTGCATTTCCATGATGCTGTGCTTCCTGCTCGTCGTCGGCATTGGCATTCACCTAGGCCGAGTCGCTCACAAATCAAGTCAGGATCCTTTGTCTCTAATTGCTGGTGCTTACCATTACCAGTATACATGCAACATGACTTTAAACAGCTCTCACGAAAAATCCTGAGACACCCTAAACCCTGAACCCTGACAGGGAAGCCAGTTCGCCTCCTTCCAGCAAGTGGTCAGCAGCTTAAGCCTCGTCGCGTAGTGCTCGTGCGTCTTGGCCTTACTCTCTGCACACCCGACCTGGAACTACCAGACCTACCTTTCTTTGCGCGATGCGATCCTATAAGTTCTGTATGAAGTTTGATACTGCAAGCACCTGCAACAGGTAGGTGATGGCAGTTTAAGATACCCAACTAATGGTTTCCCTTTTGCATGCTCACCCACCCATCACAAAATGTTACTACTTCCGTTTACTAGTGAGCAACATCGAGCAAGCACGCAGAGACAGACAGATGTAGCAACAAGAACACAACAACCGATGCAAACTTCACTCCATCAAACCAGAAACCCCAAACCACAAAGTCCTACGTAAACCTGGTCCGAAGTTCCCAAACCCTAGTCCACGCCGAAGGAGCCAAGGAGGTGCCTACGGCGACCACAATCTGACCAAGCCCGAACCTGGTCTTCTGCTTGTTTTTTTTTTTGTTGTTCCCTCTTCTGCTTGGTTTAGGGTTTAAGGCTTTTTGGCGTTTAAGGCTTAAGGTTTAGGGGTCAAGGTTTAAGGTTTAGAGATTGTTTAGAGTTTGAGGATTTTTGACACTCACACTCAAGGTTTAGGGATTCAAGGGTGAAAATGCACAGACGAGCATGACTTTCAGGTTTAATTTAAGGCTTAGTATAGGCGCATCAATGGAGAACAGGGTAGCGGGGATCTGTTTTTTATAGTATAGTTCTATGGCGACTAGAACCTAACAAGGATACTCTTTACGGTGATTCCGATCCATATATACTCGGAGTCGCCAGATAAGGCTCATAGATCGCAATCTGCGTGTCACCTCAAGCTCCTCGAGCACCAGACCATTAACGAACACAGCTTTAAAAACCAAGAGAATTTATGGCCCAGGGCTTTGTGCCATTATTCTGGTGCTTCAAAACTGGATGGGTTTTAAAAGCGTTCTTCAAACCTCAATTCTTTATAAACATAGTATCAGAGTATCAGATGTCGTTGTCCTCTGTTTCCAACTTCCAATCTTGCAAAGACACCTCTACCAGGGCATCAGGGCAGTCAGGCCTTGATTCGTCAGAGTATTATGGGACTTGTGGGTTCTTACCAACGAGGTCCTCTTCCCAGGAAGGTCAACCCTAAACCCTTAACGTTTAAGCTTAGCGTCAACAGTTTAGTGAGATAAACGCCTGAACACTTAATCGCCCTTGATGATACCCTACGAAAGGGCTCGTTGACACACGAGCCCTCTCCCCGCCCCCTCCGCATGCAAAAATCCACTCCCCCGCCCCCACTCCCAAGTTTCGAAACCACACTAACCTTCCCCCCTTGCCCTCAGATATCCTCCTCTACTTTAGGGAGAGTAAATCACATCGCGGGGAAACTCTCCCACAGGCTCCAAGAACGACCACATCTCTTGACAAGCAAAATATTCCTGGTTGTGTCCGTCATGTGGGAGTTTCCGAGAACAGGCGACCCTAATATAGTACCATAGATAGCAGGATCCTTACTATAAAGACCCCAAAATAAGGCACCCCCAATTTTCGGAAAGTCCCATGTCTTCCGACACCACGAGCCACGAGCTCCCCAACCGGACAAACCCTGGCGCCCATCTATCGACGCAGGGTCAGAACCCTGAACCCTAAGCGGGTTTAGGGTTTAGGGTTTAGGGCATTTAGGGTTTAGGGAATTTAAGGTTTAGGGCGTTTAGGGTAATTATTTAGGGTGCTGAACCGACCGGCGCGGCAGAAGGGGAGGGGGGGGAGCGGCACCAAGACAGAGACGGATGTACTGCTCCCTTTTTCCTTAAGGGATAGAACCCTTTCAAGATACCCAAAAGAAACCGGCTCTACCTATGAAGTCTCTTCTATGCCCAGCCGTATATCCTTTCAACCCTTAACCGCCTTTAACCTTCAACCTTCACCCCTTTTCAGCACGGACTGATCGGAGGCGTCACAAGGTGGGATGAAGGTGGGTGGGATTGAGGATCCCTTAACAAGGGCTCTTATTTGGGAATATCCCACCTACCTTCATCCTACCTTTTGAGGCCCCTGAACCCTAAACCTTGTCTACCTCTGGGCTCAGGTGTAGCCAGTTTCAACCACTGCGGAGCAGGCAAACCTTATCAACCTTATAATCCTTTTCGACCCTATGGCCTTCAACTCTAAAACTTGCATGAACCCTAGACCCTAGAGCCTGAACCCTGATAATTAGTACCCTTATGGAGCCCTTTAGAGGAACGAGCTCTAAACCCAACTTGCCACCTGGAAGCTGGAACTCTGGAGTCATGAGACCGCCGAGCTTCGACGCGCAAACCTGGGCTCGTAGAGTCCCACTTTATCCGAGCTTTGGCTTAGGGTTTAGTTTTTTTTTTTTTGAACGCCTTTTTCCATCTGCAAGACAGAATCCCAAGTTGGGAAAGCGGTTTACAGCCCCTCAGGATAGCATAGCCCTCAGTCATCACCCTGCTCGGACTCCATACGATCTTCGGAACGACCATCTCCACACCGGTCTTCATCACTACCATCATCACAGGCCGTCTCTCCCACACCCAGTCCACCAGTCTCTCCGACATCGGCACTGAACCCTGTGAAGACTTCCAAATCAGGCTCCATCAACCCTTCCCGCTCGTTTGATGCGATCGGTTCACCAGGAACAAGTAATCCCGCAGGATGCCCATCAGGTAATACAGGTTGAGAGGTGCCATCCGAACCCTCCACCACGCCCGTGATCTCCAGCAGGTCCGGCCTACCAACGACCACAACCTTTTCATCGAAGCCAACCATGGTGACGAAGGACGGCATGCCTCCTCCAAGCTGCTGGCAGGCCATCATCTCAAGGAGACGGGGCCCCAAGGTTTCGACGATTTCGGAGTCCCCCAGCCATCCCTCCTTCCATAGCCCATAAATGCGCTCATAACGCGATGCTTCCAAGCAACCATGCGCTCCAAGCGGGGTCAAAGGGTTTGGTCGCCCAGGTAGACGACCATCCGGCTGGAAGTCAGTGGACATCGCGAACTGCGCTTCGAAGGTGGACAGCAATTCGGCACCATACAGGTTCTGAACTTGCCGACTCCCTAGGCGACCCTGTAGCCATTGTTGGTAGAGATCAGCATATTGAGTATACTGAAGGTTAGGGTCACCCCGTGCGGCTTGCTCTGCAAGTTCTTGCCGTCGTCTTTTGGTGTCCGGCAAGATCTGCGTTTGAACATCATCTTGATCGACGGCAGGTTCCATGCGGCACCGAACGCGCAGCTCCAGGTTGCCCTCCGGCGGTACCTCCAGAAGCCAGCTCCGAGTCATTTGGGGCCCGCCCGGACCTTTTCCTTTGCCCAGGATGCCCTCAACCTCAACCACACACTGTTGGCGTGCACGAACAGCAGGCTGCGTAGACGAAGCTTGCATCATTTCCCAATCCTCCCAGTCGCGATACACCGATGCCTGGTGGAGCAAAACGGAGTGCTCCTGCGCCCGGAGCATGGCCACTTCCGCCACTGCAGCCGGGCCTTCCCAGCTCGAGGAGGCAGGCTCATCTGGCAGGGCAGGCTGAGAGGCCTCAGCCTGTTCAGCAGCACGTACCAGGTCGTTCTCATCCAGACTGTCGTTGAGGGTGATCTGGAAGGGAGCCTCCATGCCTGGAATAAACTGACCAAGACTTTCGGCCCAAGGACCGAGCCAGTTGGAGTCCACAGGCATACCAATGTGGACCTCCGGGTCCGTCATCGCCAACAGCAAGGCCTCAAGCTGCGCCCCAAAACCTTCCGTGAGGCCCATTCCAACTGCACCTCGAAGACGACCCAGCAGGTCAGCGACATGTGCTCGACGAAGCCCTTTTATTTGCTGAGCGAGCTCCTTTTGAAGTCTCACGAGCTGCCTCGACCACCTGTCATTGACTTTGTCGTGCATGACGTCTCCAATTTCCAGCTGCATCAGGTGGGTGGTGTCATCCTCAGGATCAACCTCAACCAAGACCTCATCATCGTCCAGGGTCTCGATGTGCAAGGTCGCTTCGTGACACACTTCCCCAAGCTCGACCATGAGTGCCCTGATATAGCTGACCACTGCAATGGACATGATATGTCGCTCTTGCTCAGACCTCGCTCGCATATCCACCAGGATGTTCCGGTAGGTGGCATCAGAGATCAGGGGCCCACCGTTCTGAATCTCAAGGTCCCCCACACGCGAGTGCCCAAGTAACCGGCGCCACACATTCATAGCAGCCGTCACATCAAACCCAGGCGGCGGAGGCGGCATTGAAGAGGAGGAGGAGGAGGCCAAAGAGTTAGGAAACAGGCCTGGATACCGAACCCGGGGTACTTGTCGGCACTCTCGTAACGACCTCGCAGAATATCTGGGATCTCGTCTGCGCCCGCCACCATGTGCATCAGTCGGACCCGGGGTGATTCGAACTGGGCGCCGTTCCAGAACCCTTCTACGACCCTCGCTGCCACGACGATTGTCACGAGTAGAATCTCCAGGGCCATCGCCACGGGCATCACGGCGATCTCTGTCACGCGACCTGGATTTAGCAGGCCTGCGGTTGCCACGCCCACTGGTCATCATGAAGGAGGAGACGTCCGAGCCCTCAGCCTGTTCACTCGCAGAGTCGTCGAAAGCCCTGGGTGGGGAAACCTCATTCACTCGCCACGGCTGTCGGTCCCTCCGGTGGGGAGACCTAGATCGAGAGAGCTCCCGTCTCTCAGAGTCCTCGCCCACGTAGTGCTCCGGTGAGAACACCACATTGCAGTACCCTTGGTCCGCCAGGAAGCGTTCGTGACGTTGGTTCCACATGGCTGTCGGGCAAATTTTCCACAACCACCTCTCCTTCATGAAGCGGAAGATTCCAATCACAGCCTCACTCCATTCCAGAATAGAAGGGACCCCTTCTGCTCTCGTCATGGCGTTTGCGTGTGGGACGTAGGTCTCCATTCGATATCGCATAGCATTCACATAAGGCGCGAGGGCGTTGATCATCCGATCATCCTCAGAGGCGAGGAAGACGTCTTCAAGGTAGAGGGCCATATCGGTTGCACGCGCTCCTCGGTTTGCAAGTGCTTCAAGAACATCCACTTGGTCCAGGAACCAGTCCGGTAACTGGCGTCCATCAAAAAGCTCATCGAAAGCAGTGGTCCGCAGTGGGAGGAAGGTGGTCACCAAGGTGAGGGAGAGGAGCCCCGCTTCGTCAGTTTCCTCATCCGTGGGCACCTCTCTGCCACTGGAGTGTGTGGAGGCACCACCACCACCAGATCCAGTCCCAACAGAGGGGACCGAGTAGGAGCCATTGGGCCACACTTGGATCGCGTGGAAAAGTCCATACGGGTATTCACCAGCAGAAGCCGAAGAGGAGGCAGGGGCAGGTTCACGGAGTTTTCGGGGTGGTACCAAGGAGGTCAGGTCGTCCAATACTTGTTGTGCCCATGCCTGACACTGAAGTCGTTCAGGGTCAGAGGCATCGCGTGCCCCTTGATTTGAGGAGTCCCCCAGCAGGAGAGGCAAGTATTCACGAGCTCGACGACATATCGCCGGGTGTGCTTCACGAAGAAGATCGCGGAGATGCAGTGCAGCACAACGGTGGAGACCCTGAGCGTGGAAGGTAGCGAAGTCCTCCTTTGCCTTTGTGAACCACCCCTTGGCCTGGCTCTTTGCGGACGCGGTCCCCTGCATGAAAGAAGAAGCATCCGATTCGTCACCATGCAGTAGTTCAGAAGCCTCACCCTTGAGGAAGGAGAGGAGGTACACGAGCCGCCGATCGGGATCATAAAGGGGTGAAGCAGGTACCTGTAGACGAGGACGAGGCGGCAGCCGCAGCAGCGCCATCGTGCGAGGGAAACCCTCCAAACCATCAAAACCAAAAGAGAAAACTTCAGTAGATGCCTGGCCCCAGCCATCATGGGTGGAACCATGGAGTGCCTGTATTAGGCACATGCGTAGGCAAATCCATATGAAGAGGCCGCCCATTGCGGCAAAACGAGCAAGAGGTCGTGAGTCGTGAGGTGTGCCACTAACTCGAGCGCTCAAGCGGTCAGGCAGCAACCTTCATTCGCGAACCCTGAGCACCAGCACCCTAGAACTGTACAGGACCTCAAGCAAAGACAGGCTAAAGACTATTCCCTATGCTCAGCTGCCTTCCAGAGCTCCACGGCAAGTCCATGTTCTCAATCCAAACCCTTTCCCTGGCTTGCCACTGAACCCTGTCCATTGCAATACCACGCCACGACCCCCCTGCTGCACTGTCAAGGCTTTGTTCAAGGAGGGTAAGACGGGCAAAGTGCTTCCCATGGTGTTTGACCCCATTCGGTTTGTACTTCTCGACCTGCCACCATGAAAGAGGACGAAAGGATTCGAAATGAGCACTGACAACAGGCGAAGGAAGTGCGAGAGCCCTTGCACGATGACCAGCAAATTGCCAGTAACGACGTAACCACAAGGTGGACCACCGCTCACACCCTGCATTGTTGAGAACTGCTCGTGCGGATCTGAAGGCCCTTTGCCGAAACTGCACCCATGATTCTGTGGCACGCTTCCCCAACTTCAACAACCAGACCATCAGCTGAAGTTGAACCGAGTTAGCCATAGTCATAGCAGCCTTATCAGGTGGAACCGAGGCAATACACCAAAGTGCAGAGGCCCCGACAATTCGTTGCATGAGCCGAACTCGAGCATGAAGTGGGCCATTGGATCGCAGTACATGCCGGACCTCCCAAAACTTTGCCCGACATCTCGTCATCAACGGGGAGATTAAACTGCAGATCGATTGGCCCACAGATAGAGTGAGCCCCATGACTTCGAGGTGTGTGTCAGCATGCAGCACCGTCCCTTCGACCCTGATTTGGCGAGGTCCTGGGCACTTAGGGGCACAATACAACTGGCATTTCGCAATGTTCACCTTGAGGCCATACCTGAGGAGGACCTGTGCAAATTCAGCGACCCTTTTTTGGAGTGCGAGCGACCCTCTGGACCACAGAACCCCATCATCCATAAACATAGCCGTGTCAGGGCATGACAAATCCGGGTAGAGGCGAGCGCGCTTCGCCCAACCAAACTCCTGTTCTGCTTCATGAGCTGCAAGTTCCATGAGCATCCCGTAGAAAGCCGGAGACTCGACCCCCCCTTGCTTTATTCCCTTTGACATGCCAATGACTGACTCACCAAAAGGGGTGCAGATCATCGCCTCATTGTTGGCCAGCAAACCCTTCCAACATTGCATTTCTGCCCCCGGGCCTAGCTTAGCCTCCAGCTTAGCAAGCAGGACATCCCTGTCGACATCATCAAAGGCACGACTGACGTCAACCTTGATGGCTGCCATCCCACCCTGCCATTCTCGTTCCAATTCAAACAAACGAATGAGGGTAAAGGTGTAGTCATTCGTCTGTCTATGAACACCGGCACATTGTGGGGGATGTTGAAGACGTATCCGTTCAAGGCATCGATTCAGTAGGAGCCTGCTAAATAGTTTTCCAACAGAGGAACCGAGCGCAATAGGCCGCAAATGTTTGGGGACACGAGGCTGAGCAATCTTAGGAAGCATCACCAGCAGTGGCTTGTTCCATTCAGGCGGTATGACGGCAGTAGCAAGCACACGGTTGTAAAACTCAAGAACCTGAGCTGCGCCACCTTCCGCCATACATATACCCTGGAGCAGCTCCTTCGACGTAAGATCACATCCAACTGCTTTTTGACCCTTGAGTTGACGAAGTCCAGCCCACAGCTCATCCAAGTCAAAGGCTCGAACATCACCGGGGGGCGACTCCACCACCTCCTGCACCCTAGAGCCCTGGTAGACACCCTGGAAGTGATTGTGAATGACCTCATGTGGATCCCCTTGTTGGTGCAGGGCAAATTCAACATCCCAGCCTTGACCAGCAAACCCTTTGATCTCCCTGAGGCTCTCCCAGTCCCCCATCGTAGCCCTGTGAACCCTGTCCGTTTCCCAAGCCTTCCTGGCGAGCTTTCTCGACTTGAGGGCCTCCTTCCATGCCGCTGACGTGCCACTAAGACGCGCCTTTCGAAAGAGAAGCTTGACCGAGTCCGGGTCCCTGTACGATTGGCTAGGTTTCGGCTTGGTGTGGGATACCGCAAGCTCCCCAAGAACAGATTGATCAACCCATTCCAGGACCCCAATGGGCTTCGAAAGGACTCGCGACCTTGTTTGCCTCCTCGGTTTGAACCCCGACCATGAAGAAGCAAAATTGGACTGTAGCAGTTCATGGTCCGTGCCAACCTTCATGTACGAGTCAACATGGATGTGAAGTGCCCCAGTGTGCAAACCCTTGCGTGCCATAACATCAATTTGTTGCCCAGCACGACCTTCCTGCCGAGGCCTCGAGGTAGGGGTCCCAAACTGGCAGGGATGAGGTGCCACCAGGGTCATCCCTCGCTCCTGCAGGATCTTGAGGGGGACGCCTCCCTTTCCCTCCCTTGCAACAGGAGTAAGCTCAGCACCATCCCTAGTCCACCCGAAAGGCGTGTTGACATCCCCTTGAAAGACGACTTTTACCGCGTTCTTTGGGAGCCCTCGAAAATGATCCTCGGCCTCTTCCTCAAACTGGGCAAAGGTACATCCTGGAGTGAAGTGACACGTCCCAACCCACAACGTCTCCGAGTCGTCCTTCGCCCTGATTTTGAACCAGACCCCACGCGTTGTGAAAACTCGGCGAAGCAAGCACCATGAGCTCGACTGGTACATAATCCCACACCCCCTCCATGCATGCGAGTGCCGATGAGTCACCAATGTCCACTGCTTCTGTGCATCCACAGTCCACCCTGCATCCCCTCTGGCAGCCTCCTGATAGAGCACAATGGAGCCTTTTTCCAACTGCGACGGAGCCGCATCGTCCAGTGCTTGTGAAAGGTCTTGGACCTCCACACCACCAAGGTTCCAGCCGAGGACCCTGAGCTTGTTGTCACGGTCCTCAGACAAAGGAGGTGTAAATCAGCGCTGGAGCTCCTCAAGAGCCCCCTTCGCGTCCCTTTCCTTCACCTTCAGGACCTGTGCAATCAGCTTCGTGGATACCCATGGTTGCCCTTCAACATCTTCACGCACAAGTATACCCCTCATATCTGTACCTGGTGGTACCGGGAGATCAGCACTAGCAAGAAGGAAATCCTCATACCACACCGAACCTGACTGCCACTCAACCTCCAGAGTCTGGACGCAATCCTCCTTCAGCTGTGCCACGGCCTTTTTCACCCAACCTGCATGTGAGCTCTTGAGCCGTTCCGCTCGGGTTTTTGAATAGCTCGCCCAAGCTTTCCCTGCATTGGTCCGGAGGCCACCCTGGGAGAATGCAACCACGACTTTATGCATCCGAGATCTCATGTCGGAGAAGGACTCACCAGGACGTTGGGAAAAGCCACTCATCGCCATCGACCGTCTGGCCCCCGTGGTGAAGGGCTCCGAGTCAATCAGATCGTGTACCTTAAGCTGTTCGAGGAAGCCCTTGAGATCATCCAGGATGACTTTACGCCTGGTGTCCCGAGGCCACCCGCCATAGACCAATGTTCTGGCTCGCCTGGCAGAGTCATCCTGCCCCAGCCCCTGGTACTGAGGAGCCTTAGCCCCCTGCTTCAGCAGCTCCTCTATCTGTTTCTCCAGAGCACCAACCCTGTCATCGATGCCCGTCACTCGTTCCTCAAAGTCGCCCAGCTTGGTTTCTAGATGCTTTTCCATCCGCTTGACAGCTTTGTCCATAGAAGTTTCGTTGCTGTGCTGCAGCTGACGAGTCTGCTCCAACATAATGCTCCGCAATTCAGACAGCGTGACCGGATGGTCCTCGCCGCCTCCCCTGGCCGCTTTTGGACTACGGAGGCCCTCGTCGTCAGAACTCGCCGGGATAGACACATTTTCCGCCGCCTCCTGCTCTGCCCTCTTACGCACAGGTCGACTCATCCCCTCCACAAAGTCCCGAATCTGCACACCGACGAACCCCCGCGCCTTGACGAGCCGCCAGCTGCACCAACTTCGCAGAGAATCGTCACAAGGTCGTCAAGGAACAGGAGCGTGAGCAGGAGCGCCAAGCAGGCAAGAAGCTCAGGGCAGACAGGGAGCTCTGGGGTACCCTCGGCCTTGAGCCAAAATGGCTTTTGGCTCTAGGGTTTTGGGTTCTAGTAACCCCTTGTAGTAAGTTTGGGGCTTAGGGTTTTTAGGGTTCTAGTAACCCCTCTAGTAAGTTTGGGGCTTAGGGTTTTTAGGGTTCTAGGCTTAGGGTGTTTAGGGTTCTAGTAACCCCTTCTAGTAAGTTTGGGGCTTAGGGTTTTTAGGGTTCTAGTAACCCCTCTAGTAAGTTTGGGGCTTAGGGTTTTTAGGGTTGTAGGAACCCTGTTGGTCGGGTTGTACCGGTTGAGGGCTTGGGGCTTGAGGGGTTCTTAGCTTTTAGGATTTACGGTTGAAGGCTTGGGGTTTTAGGGTTCTCAGGAGATTTAGTTCTTTGTTGGTTTAGGGTTCAGAACTTTTTGTGCATGTAGGTTCGGTTCAGGGCTTAATGCTTGTCAGGTTGTCTTGTTTGGGGCTTAAGGCTCTACTGGTCCCCCGATGTACGCTTAGAGTAGAGGGTGATATTCAAGCCTGGGTAATTCTACTTGGATATTCGGTTTGCGCCGCCATGTCTAAAGTAGGCAGTGTTGTCTCCTTTCAATCGCTGTATAGTCGTATATTCAAAGAGATACCCCAAACCCTCTTCTATCCATTAAGCCATTAAGGCCCCATGAGGCCCCCCTATGGCCTACAGGGCCTCGATCCGGAGGGACTGCCAAAAAACGAAAACCGAGACCACAGATCAACAGCGGCCAAGCAGCTTCAAACAAAATGTTGCGGAACACCTGCGGGCAAGTCGCAGATAGCTTCTACAAGGGTCATTCGCACATTTCAACCTTAGACCCTCGACGGCTCACAGGGTTGAACTCCAAACCCACGGTTTCGAAGCAGGATCCTTCAAGAACTTCAAGAAAGGATGTAGAGGTAAGATACCGCTCACCTCGACATCGGCGGTGGTGATATCCGCATTCATGTGGCGCAAGGCGATGTACTCCAGACGTTTCTGCACCAACTTCGGCTCCTTCGTTCGCGAGCCAAACACTGTCAGCTCCTATGGGGCTCATTTTCTAGGGATCTAAGGACTCATATATTAAGGCTTTTGGGGCCAAAGACCATACTATATAAGGCCTTTGCGCTGTATCCCTAGGGATAGGGGCCTTGACCAGTTAGAGTAGGGTTTGGGTTTCGGGGCACATTGTAAGAAATGTATGTATCGAACTATACCGGGATACTTATTATTCAGTCCCTACATAATACGGCATCATGCATCTCCCCCGGCACCAAAGAACACCAACCTGGGCCTCAACCACCACCGATCGAAACCATAAGCCCGACGTCCTGAACCCATACTTCTGCTATAAGACACCCCCCATAAGACCCTCGTCTTAGTTAAGGCACCTTAACCCCAATCCGTAAACCCCTAAAAACTGTCAGACTGTATTCAGGCCCCTAAATCGGCTGGGCTTCATTGAGAGATTGCATCAACTCGGAGAGGAGGTGCCAAACAGTGCTCGATCTGGTAAGCATGCCTTGTGTCTTCGGCACTTCATTCCTCGGTTAGGGTGTAGGACTTTAGGGATTTTAGGGTTTAGGATTTTAGAACCAGGGGTTTAGGGTTTGGGGCTTTAGGGATTTAGGGCTTGGGACTGTAGGGATTTAGGGGCTTTGTGGGGTTTTTTAGGGTTTCCGGGCCTGAACCCCCAGATTCCTTGCCAGCTTACGTGGGTGGTTGTCGAAATTAGGGTCCCTTTTTGGGTCCTTAACATAGTACGGCACCGAATATTTAGGGTGCCCAAAAAGGCGTGTCTTCTGGTTGTTCACGCAACTATACCCAATATCGTAAAGATAACTCGGCATCCACGAACTCAGTTTTCGGGGACCTTAATTTGACAACTACCCAAATGAGGATCTCAGACGGAGCCCCCGAGCCAGGATTTTAGGGCCGGCACAGGCTCAGCTTCAAGGGTGCACATGTAGCCCCAAAACCCTACCATTTTAGAGCTCCTTATCTTATACATAATCCCTTTAGAAAGAGTGGGTTACTTTTGCCTACACTAGGGGATTAACGGATGGCGAAACGAAGACTTCTCAGTTCGCTGTGCATGCTCCTTTCAGACAAAAGCAAACCCGTGGATCATAACCGCTCCCGGAATAATAAGACGGGTTCTTGCCACAGTACGGAGCTTAATATATGTTGCCATCATGGGGATCTGTCAAAATAGCAATGTTTCCTGAATGCGAAACCCTAGTCGCACACTGAATACAAAAACCTGGCTTGGTTTCTTCGAAAACACCCTAAACCCTCAGTGAGAAGGTCCGCAGCTTCCTACCCGAGGCCGCAAGTATGCCACCTCTCTGAAACCTTCGACAGGCTTTAAAGCCGGGTTCCTCTTGCAACACCAAAGCAAGTAAAGGCAAAGCCGCACTGGCAGAACCCACCGAAAACAAGCTTCTGAGCCCTCGCCGCAAGCCCTAAGAACCCGAAACCCTTAACCCTAAGTGTGGAGAAGAGGTTCTTCAGCTTACCAAATACTTCCTCGCCAGCAGCTTTTGCACCTCCCAGCCGTTTTTCGACCGTCTCCCAGCCATTCTGAACCTCCTGTGAGGATCAGTCGCAGTGTGAAGTTGCAGCTTTGGTGCTCAAGGGTTCAGGCGTTTGGGGTGTTTTCAGCACTGATTGTGGCCTGGGGTCTTCGTTGACAGATAACGACTGGCTGCTTCTGCAGGGATCCGGAGGAAGCCAACATCACCTCTCGTGCTGCATGGCTGATGACCCTTGGTGTCCTTGATGGTGTACTCATCAAGCTCGATGGTGGAAAGCAACCTGCCTGCCTCTTCCATGGCGCAGAGAAAAAGGAGCTCGAGGGAACCGCAAAGCGCAAGCGAACCGGGTACCCTCCTGCAATCTCTGAACCCTAAAGCCGTAAAGCTTTCCCTAAAGCATGGGGCACATAGACCCAAAAGGATATCTTCGAAGAACTGTCCGAGTCAAGAAGGTTCCCGGTTGCTTTGTCTTAAAATGAAGCCAAGAGCCGTCGAAGGCAGAGACCTGTTGCAGGTCGTTCAGGTACGAATTAGCAAATGGCTCGAGCCGCAGACACGTCAGGTTCAGGGGACACCCGCCTTAATGACCATGGGGTTTGGCAGGTTTTGCGGGTGTAAGGCTTCCCTGGCTGAGTGGGGGGTATGGTGGGAGAAGTGACGTCCACTTCAACATCATCCCCATGAACACATCATCAACCTTCGACACAAAAACACTAGTAAGACCAGTAATTACTTTCACAGCAGAGCATCATCATGATCATCTCCAGCATAATCTTTCCTTTTCCTTTCTGTTCCGATTCAATAGACCAAAGCAGCTGTGGACGGACCTGAGTCAGTAGGCAAACACCAACAACAAGAAGACATCTGCGAAAAAAACAGCGGCCGGCTACACAATTCGCATTCGGAAAGTTAGACATCTCCCACTGGGGGCCTATGTTGTCGTGCTTCGACACACAAAACCCTGGTAACAACGGTACTTCCAAGCATCCGAAACCAACCTTTTGGTCAAACAAGTGCACACAACCCCACGTTGATCGTGCTTTCGCGAATCTCACGCACCCATGGACCGTGCCAAACCTGGGTACCCTAAATACTAGCTGCCGTATAATAGGGACCCCAAAAGGGACCATAATTTTGACAACCACCCACATGTAACCCCATACAGCACCTCCGAAAGCCTGGGTTTTATGACGTATATAGGGTTACTATTGGGCTTTTGGACGGGTTTAAGATGAAGGAAACAAGGCTGACAGGGCTTTAGGGGTGGAGAGAGGAAAAAAACGAGTCCATAGGTCGTTGCCCGTGGCTCCTGATGCTCCGTGGTGAGCTGGGCACAAGCTCCCTGGGTCTCCTCTAACCTCGGCTTTACAAGGCTTCGTGGTTTTAATGCCTGTCCGGGGTAACCGGGTCCTTTCATTATGGAACCGGGTCAAATTTGTTGCTATGGTTTAGGGGTTTTGAAGGGTTTAGGGTTTAGTCGATTTCGCTTCTGTTTGCTTGGGCTTTTGCGTGGGGCGCTTACATGCAACGATCAAGCTTGTTTATGGTTGCGTCGGGTTTTGGTTGGTATGTCTGAGTCCCTTTCGAGATCCGGATTGCGGAGCTTAGGACGTACGATCTATTTAGGGCTTTAAGAGTGAGGCTGTAGGTTTGCGGATCGAGGGGGTAGTATAGGGACCTGGTTTTGGGGTTTAGTGCTTGTGTGACGAACTTTTGCAAAGAGACCAGGGCAATTAAAGTAGAGTTGCCACCCTTTTCAGGTTCTGACGGTATGATCTTAAGTCTGAGGGGAGATGAGTGGAGCTTTGAGCTTTATGTCGGGTCTTGGACGACGGCAGTGGCTTCCGCCGCCATGTCCAGCTCAAGCTGCAAACGGCATTCTCGCTGGCATGCTCGCACCGCTCCCACCACGACAGAATCGGAGTGATAGCGGTTGAACCGGCTTCGGTGGATACTTAGCCTTTGCGCTGCTCCATGAAGAAGCAGACAAGTCGGAGTCTCCAGGCAGAGAGAAGACCTTGCACCTTCTTGAGCGAGGCGTGCTGATAGAGTTGGCTCTGTGGGCACAGAGCACTTTCCACCATTTGTTAGACTTCTCTGTTTTGAATCTGTTATTTTGTGTCTTGTCCCTTCTTGTAACAACACGACATGGCAGCAGAAGCAGAGACGGCAAAGAGCTGACAAAAACAGCCATTGATACTAGCACGACTAACAAAGACAGTAGTGAATCCACTTGCTTCTGACGATTGTGAAGTTACAGGACGTTGACTTTGGGCGGTTAAAACACGGTCGAGCGCCGAGCGTGGTTGGGCTTCGAGGTTTTTTTGCCGGGTTGTGCGTTCAAGATAGAGCTTCAGCTTCTCAGCACAGGACAGTTTGAAACTACTAGCGGCCTAACTTGGGAAGGAGTCGCGGATCTGCTGAAGCCTTTCAGCATCTCCGAACGACGCTCAGGCTCAAACACCAACCACAGAAAGCCTTGCTGCATTGGCTTAGAACTCCGACAATACTTGTCGGTTGTCATGACCTCGAGGCTAAAGCACCACGGGCATGCGAGTCCCGACAGCATTTTCACCGTAACCACCTCGCCCCAAAGCCCCAGGGCCTGTAGCAGGGTGTGAGGTGTCCGATCTGCTTGAACAGTGAACCTCCTAGTGTGCACCCGTTAAGCTGCTAACAAACCCTGAAGATCCTCAACATCCCAACCTCTTTCTGATGCACATATTATTATATAAAGTACACAGCAAAGCTGTTATGGAAACCTTCTTCGAAACCGTCCGAGAACGCGCACAACGCATCACGACCTCCCAAACGCCCCTTTGGAACATCCCCAATCTAACACCAACACAGCCAAAACCCGAGCCCTATCCAAAACCACAACCACCAGCGCCGAACAACAACAGTTAAAACCTAGGCCTGCGCTCAACCACACAGAAACAACCCTAACCACGAGAAAACTTAAACTCTTTTTGCACAGACTTATAACATGCCCGAGTGGATCTCAGAGCTGCTGCACTCGTGGCAGGAACCCTAAGCATCTGAAACAACTGAAGTTCGGAGGAGCCTGTCGAACCTGGAAGCCGTATGAGCATCAACGCCCGTGAAAACGAAGGCCCTAAACGCTTTTCAGCACGGGCTTTGGATGTATGCCCGCAAGCTGATCAAGCTGGACTCTCAGGTCTTCACGAGACACCAGCAAACTTGAAACTAACTCGTCCCAAAACGCAAAATCCTAAACCATGAACCCTAAACAAGACAAAACAATCCAAAGCCTATAGACCCGAAACCAAAAAAACAACAAGGCCCAGGAGCTCGCTCTCCACTTTTGCCTTTGCCGCAGCGCAGCTGCTCGTGGCCTGCTGGGACTCCTGCACAGAAAGCCGCCCCGGCTTGGAGTGGTTATAGGGGTTTACGGGTTTAGGGTATAGGGGTCTACCTAGAGGCTCCATAGTAGTTCCTTTTGGGGGTTCATATTTAGAATCCTATAAGGTAATCCTAATTCGGGAACTACTAAGGAGCCTATAGGGTTTAGGGTTTCATGGTCTATTAAGAGCTCTACACTAAAATCCTCAATCCCCACACCTCAACGCTGAAGCCCACCAAACCCCCAACCCTAAACCGCAAAATCCTCAACCCCCAACCTTAAGCCTGCCCGATGTCCTGCAGCTGCTCCTGGAGTGCTGCGCAGGCCTCTTGCGACGCGCGCAGCTCTTCCTGAGTCGACTACAGATCAGATGCCGAAATTACGATTCTGCTTGTGAAAATTCGGGGCCCCTTAACCCTAAACCCTAATTCCTGAACCCTAAAGAAGGCTGATGTCCTGATAACGAACCTTTTGATTTGCTTAACCCGCTCAATCCTAAGCTAAGCCTTTCCCGAAACCCTCAGCACCTTGACCTCTAAACTTAAACCCTTTTGCATCCAGGCCGGGTCAAACTGACACCCTTAAATCCCTTTTCAGCAGTATGCCGGCAAGCTGGACACCTTAGACCCAAACCCTGAACCCTCACCCCTAAACCCTAAAGCCCTAAAACCCACAATTCCGCATGCTTTCAACTCCAGCTTCCGCCAGCATCGCCGACTTCTCCCGCGCCTCCTCCAGTGTTACCTCGCAGGTAGCTCCAGAAGCCAACAACGAAACTGGGTCTTGGGTGTTTTGATAGGGTTCTGCGGGGTTGCTTATTCTAACTATACTATCATGTACCCCGAAACCCTACTCTATTTGCTAAAACCAATATGTAGTTTGGGGTTTACTTGATTTCCCAAGATCGACTCCCCGATTGACTGCGCCGGAAAAGTCTCCCTCGTTCTTAGTAAACCAGACAGTCTAGCACCCTTATAGATCCCCATTTAAAGGACCCCTTCAAAGGAACCCTATAAACCCTAAACCCTATTCCCTACTAATTAAGAACCTTATAGATCCCTTTAGAGGATCCCTATAAAGGACCCCTTGAAAGGAACCCCATACTCCCTACTACGAGCCGACTGCGCCGGACAAGTGCCTGAAGAGCTTCGGACATCGCCTTGAGCTCGCGCGAAGCGGCCTGGCGGGGCTGAGAAGTCTTGAAGCTCCAGGGTCCAAGGGTAAAAGGAGGGAACCTTGATAAGGACCCCTAGGCATATACCTTTAATATAGCTACTATAGACCCATTATATTGGACTTAGAACCCTAGCAAAAATTCTAATTTTAGCTGTTTCTTAGGGCTTACAATAACCAAAAATTAAACATTATTTCTAAATACCCCTACGAATTCTTGGGGCTCCAGGCTCGGCGGTGGAGGGTTCAGGGTGTAGGGGGTTTAGGGTTGTAGAGGAGGTATAGGGTATAGGGTTTAGGGTCATGGGGTTTAGGGTTATATAGGGGTTTTAGGGTTTAGGGTCTGTAGAAATATAGGGTTTAGGGTTAGATAAAGGTTGTAGGGTTACTCGACTCAAACTTGCATTCTGTTCTTGTCGTGCCAGCTGCTGGTTGCCTCAGGTGTTGAGACTTCATGCATTCGAAAAGATGATTACCCTAGAGACGACACAGTAGCAACAACCCGCTACCACCACATACCTTAACTTTGTTATGCCAGGTACGACGCCACAGGAAAGTCCTCAAACAACGTGCCTGCAACGACCGGACCTAACTAACACAATACGAGCCCCTTCATGTCATTATGGGGATTCTAAACCGCTACCCCCCCATTCTAGAATCGTGACAGACGTCCGCCCAAGAGGAGCTATCATGCAGGTTTGAGAGCGCGGCAGAGGGCAAGAGCCGTCCGGAAGATTTGGAATCAATGTTCACGTTCATCTTCATTCAGGGTGCACTGTAGGCCCTGTAGGCTCGAAGACAGGTGTAGGGTTGGAGAGTCGAATACTTGGTCTTAGGTTGCACTTCTCTTGTAGGCTTCCTTGGCTTCATAACAATGAATTGAAATCAACCCGTCATCGGATGTTATTCTCGCACCTGCTCGAAGCGGGCTTTGCAAAGTGGCTTTTGATAAGGTGATTAGAGAGCCCCAGCCGAAGATGGAACTTCACAACAGAGGCTTTTGGACCCTGCGCTTACTCCCATATGTGGGACCCTTGTCGAACACTTCTGGAAGGAGCCCCTGTTGGTACCTTCACTCTAGAACAACTGTACACTGTTAACTTCGACCCAGGAAGCCCTACAGGTGGTCTGCTTCTCTGGGCACAGACAGCGAGAAGAGGAAACTCATGTCTCCTTTCTTTGGACAACTCAGTGGCTCGATCAATCCTGGTATCGTCACACTGGAAGCCTGACGTTCTAGAGATTTCGATCTCGAGCTTGTTCTGGCGTTGTCCATGTGTTGTTTGGCCTTTGGCAGTTTCTCCTGTGGTTTTTGGCGTTTCGCAGCGTTGAATCGGCTTTCATAGCACAGGAAACACAGATCGGGAGGCACCCGAACGGCTAAGGGCGAGAGCGGCAGAAGTGCTCTGCTTTGTGGAAAGTGAAGTCTGCCATCTGAGACATTGAGGCAATGTTGGTGGATGGAAGTCTTCAGCCGTGCGTAGTTGATCACTTGTTTCCTTCGTTGCTTGATTCAACCTGGGGCCCAATAATCCCCTAAACCCTGCACCACAGCAGCCAAATCTATGAACTCCAACACCCTAAAGCCCTCAAAGACCCCCCCAAAGAAACCAAACAAAGAACCCCGAGAGCAACCATAATATCAGGATCGGCATACTTGCTAACTGTATTCCTTTTAATCCTTTTAATTTCCCTAAACGTAAAGTTACAGCATAACTCATAACTATTGCCCTCGCGTTATGAAGGCCCGTATACTGCAGAACGTCATAGCAAGCCGTGTAGTAACCCTTAAACGCACCCATGGGCCTTAAGGCTCTCCTAATATAAGCGGTCCTTTTGGTAGCTCTTAAGTTCACAAGAAGTCCTTGGGACGACTTATAAAGACACTCCCTTTTACTTAACCCTTAAAGGAACACCAGCTAAGCTGCTAAGGCTCTGGAAAACCACCAAAAACAAAAATGGCTTCTAAACTTACAAGAAACCTGTGTTGGCTGTGTCTTGCTCTTTTCATCCCCCATCTTGCGGAACTGATAATTATCATGCTTCACCCTTAAAGGAACCCCATGTTTGCTGTTAAGGTTTGTCCTTTGTCCGGGCCTCGGCCTCGGCTTTTCTAGCGCGGAGGCCCTGGAGCTGTGCCGAAACCGCCTAAGTCGAGGAAAAATTCAGGGTTTAGGGGTTTAGGAGTTTAGGGCTTATGGTTCAGGGGTTTAGGGCTTAGGGTTTAGGGTTCATGCTTAGGTCAGGGCTTCGGGGCTTACTCCAAGGGTCCAAGAACCATATACTCTCCAAAATCCTAACCGACATAACTACTATCCTAAAACCGAGTACCTAATTAATGGGTCCGTTGTACCCTTGGGGTTAGGGCTTAACGGTTAGGGTCAGTTCACGGTTTTGCAGTTTGGGGTTCACAGGTGACTGCGGGGGCTCAGGATAGGGTTTACGGGTGATTTCCAGGTTTAACATAGTGTGTACGGAAAGCTAACGCGCCTATGTACGTATATAGAGGCTCCTTAGCAGTTCCTTTTTGGGGTTGATATTTAGAATCCTATAAGGTAATCCCAACGAGGAACTACTATGGGTCCTATTACTGTATACTATACAACCCGTAGCTTACGGGTGCTCAGGGCTTTGCATCTGCCGCAGGCAAAACTGGAAGCAGTAGTAGCAACGCGGACCCTCCTTCTACCCTCAAATAGGGGTTTCTGGTCCCAAATGAAGGGTACTTAGGGTCTAGTAAGGGGGTAGATGGAGGGTCGAGGAATGAGAGACATAACCCTGCAAGAGCCATAGTAGCAACGCTGCATAAGACTTGCGGAAAAGGACAACGCACAAACACTGACCACATGATCATGATGCATCGATCAGTGCTGAGATCGTGGCGCTCAGCTGGTATCCGACATCTGTCGCTCGGGTGGCATCCACCTCCTTTGCACGACTTGCTTGCTTTCAGGGTTCCGGAATTGAGATCTTGGCTGTTTGGGCCCATTGTAGGAGCCTTTATAGTGCGAACAGGGTTTGTGCGGGTATGTCCGAAAACAAGGAGTTTAAAAGGAGTACATTATAAGGGCACAATATTACTAGTACGAATAATTCCAATCCCGAAATACGCTTTTGCGGTGTGGGTTTTAGGTCTTGGGAGGTTTCAGGGGACAAGACATGTATGCCCCGTCAGGCCAGTTCGATAGAACTCAGTTAGAATCTAAGGCGCCGTAGCCTCTCAGAACAGGATATGGTATCGAGTGCAGGCTCAAGCCCCTGAGGGTTTAGGGTTTAGGGCCCAGGATTTAGGGTTTAGGGTTGAGGGGTTTATATAGGGTTTACGCCTCTACGGCTCTGAGTGGCTCTTAATTGATCCAAGTCACCGCGTCGCTGGGGAGGCCCTGACGGCGAGGCGAGCTTGTGCAGTGCTTGAAACGCCGAGATAGACTCTACCCTCAACGTTCTTTAACCCGATCGGGATGGAAGACGAAGGCATTCACGCCTTGACAGGCCTAAACACGCAAACTTCAATCAATGGTGATTGCCAAAAAGGCTTCGCCCTATCTTGCAAAAGCTCGGTTTGCTAGGACAACATTTTTGGCCTGTCGTCGATACTGCAAGGTGCTACTATCCTCATGCCTCCTGGCACTGTCACATAGGGTCTGAATAATTAGAATAGGGCTTGCGGGTATATTTTGCTATAATCATAATAAGGCAACCCCAAGACACTATAGGTAAAAATTAAGGACCCTATATCCTAGAGCCCTTCTAGTACCCCTTATATAGAGCCCTTTAAAGGAGCCCTATTCTAATCATTAAGGCACCGAAAGCGCGGATGCCCACCTCATCCTGTTGCAGAACTGCCAGGACGAGCTTCCTTGAGAGGGCGGCTATAAGAGCTCCTTTAAGGGATCTTTAAAGGTTCCTTTGAGGGTTCTATAAGGGTCCTCGTGAAGGGATCGAGTTTAAGTTACCATGAAAGGAAACTACACTATTTACTGTAGGTACCTATTGTTGGTACCTATTATGGTAACTACAGGTTTTCGGGGTTCGGCTTAGATACCAGCAGGGCTCGTTCTGGGGTGTTGGGGATCCTCAGAGTTTGAGGTGCAGGGGCTTTCGTGTACTTAGGCTGCAAGCTGTCAGGGTCCTTAGTCCTGACCAAAGAAAAACACAGTGGCACAGGGAGTTGCCGAAAATGGGGGGGCCCTAATACGGCACCCTATCTAGTAGGATCCTTTTTCTTCTTCGGGCCCCAAAATCAGGTACCCTAAATTTCGGAAACTCCCATGTTGAAATGCCAGACTGTGGGCTCTCGTGTCATCTTTCCGAGATGCGAGTTGGCTTCAACACGTTGCGAGATCTATTTTAGGGGCCCGAATAATTACCAATACTATTTTGGCGGTTCATTATTATAGCTATAGCACAATGCGCTTCCAAACCCTATTCTAATTATTTGGGACCCTTTACTACACGATCCTGAAAACCGATCGCAGTCTTGGACTTTTGAGAACTGCGCATCCCCAAGCCGATAGGGAGTTTTGGGGTATGGTATACGGCTCACCCGTAGAAGAAAAAATCTCAGTAAGTCTTGCGGCTTCTACGATCTTCTACAACGTTTTTGCAGCAGGCCTCTTTGTCCAGCAGCCCGGTTACAGCATGAACCCCCTTTCCCCCGCATCTTCTACAACCTTTTACACCTGGACTATGCATCTTCTACAACCTAAACCCTAAACCATTCTACATTAAGCCGTGGCAGACGTAACTGCTCCGATTGACAGGGGGACTCTACTCTACGCCTACAGCAACCTCGAGAGCTGTGAGACTGTATATTCGACAACCCTGAGGTAAGCTACCGGCTGAGAAACGAAAACCCGGATGGCCCTGTGCACCCCAAACTGTGATATCTATGGTGTGTTGCTTCGTAAGGATAGTAAAGGACTTTGTCCTTCAGCAGTATTGCCAAGTCTTCAACAAGTCAGGTTTGGGATGCCTGTGCCACAGCTTAACTAAGGATTATTGGAGCCCGTATACAAGCCCTACAAAACCTTGTATGCACTCTATACCCAGAGGCTCCATAGTATAGTTCTTTTTTGGGGTTATGAACCCCAAAAAGGAACTACTATGGAGCCTTAGGGTAAACACAAGGTAAAAGCCCTACATTTTTCTACGCCCTGACTCCAGGACCAGGTCAGGTGGCCATCGACGCTCTTCCAGCTCCAACTGTAGCTTCGCCTGCTCTTAGGGTTTAGGGACAGCCCGGAATTGTGTATTGGACTTTCAGGGCTCTATATATGGCGGTTCGTGCTTATTCTGTAGGGTTCAATCTCGGGATCATAAGGGGGACGTGAAGAAACCCTCCAGCTACCCTTGTATTATGCTCCATACCTACCATTGAGCGGCACAGGCTTCAAATCTATCTCTGCAAATTGAACTGCCACATCCAGACAGGTTCCCCGTCGAAAACAGCACACACAACGTGTCTAAGCTCATCAATCAAAGGGACTTGTGCAGGGAACCCTGAATTCGAGGGAATGGCTTGGAAGCTCAGGGGACGTGGCATAACGGAAGCAGTGTCGTAGAAAGCCTGAGCAATTGGGTCAACCTGCTGACAACCCTACTGTAGCCCGTGCACAACGTCCCTGACCCTTTCGATGCAAAGCCGTCAGCCTCATTCCGCTCTTCGCGCGAACATCGAAGCTCTTTCTGCAGGCCTGCTTGTACAAGATATATGTATGTATATATATATATATATATAACTGGAGCTATAGTTGATGTGAAAGGGTCTAAAAGCATGACATACATGAAAATAGCTGACGGCACCAGCAGCAGCGGTAGTGGTGGTAGTATTGTTGGTGTTGGTGTTGTTGTTGGTGGTGGTGGTGGTACTCCTCGTCGCCGCCGTCCTCGCCGTAGCAGCTGTAGTGCTCATAGTCGTAGTAATATCAGTATTCAAGGAGGAAACACAAGAAGTGGGAGAATAGGTAGTAATGGCAACAGCAGCAGTCGCAGCAGAAGCAGCAGCCGCAGGAGCAGCAGGAGCAGCAGCAGCAGCAGCAGCAGCAGTAGCAGTGAGTAGCAGTAGCAGTAGCCGTAGCAGTAGCCGGAGCAGGAGCAGGAGCAGCAGAAGCAGAAGCAGTAGCAGTAGCAGTAGCAGTAGCAGCAGCAGCGGCAGCAGCAATAGCAGCAGTAGCAGTAGCAGTAGCAGCCACCGGGTCAAGAGACTCTCATGAAGGCACCAAGATAAATGCAAGGATTTCAGCACCTGAAACCCCTGAAAGCTGGGACAGCGCCATGCCTCACAAACCTTAACATGTGCTGTATGACACCGGTACCATGTATAAGCCCAGGGTTACAGGTTGCTTACGCAGCTACGTAGCAGACCCTTGCCCACCGTCTATACACAAAGCCCCACAACACCTTAAAAACCCTTTGAGCAGGCGTCGCGAAGTTGTTGTGAATATATGATACCCATAGGCTCCATAGTAGTTCCCTTTGGGATTATTTTATGGGATTCTGAGTAGGAACCCTAAAAAGGAACTACTATGCCTTACTATGGAGCCTCTGGACACGCGCAGTGTTATGATCTCGCCTGCCACGCGGTCGTCCGCAACTTTAGAGGACTTCTCGAGTTCCTCGCAGGCTGAAGGTTGAAGGGCTGCGCTTTTTCCATGCCTGTTCTAACAAAAGAAACCCAAGAAAGTCCATGGCTCTTGTACGAGCTTGCAGTGCCAAAGCGGAAGGTCTAGACATGTGCAAAGGCCCTTTAACATGACACCAGCATAACGTGTGGCTGCGGAGAGGATATCCGGACGCGAGAACGCTGCACAGGACTGACCTACATGAGTCGGCGCAGAGATACTGTGACAGGCTTTGGAGTTTCCTTGGCTACCTCATGGACGTGTGCGACCACCTGGAAACGAATTGTCCCAGCGACCTGACACATGGAGCCGACGTGAAAACATAGCGAAGCATGCTTTTAGGGCTTGATGTCTCGATTCCCGCTTCGTCTGCTTGGCCTCAGCGATCCACAAAACCCTGGACCCTTATTTAACCCTCACATACAGCTTCTAAACTCCATATTAATATTTCTTGAACCAACACGCCCGAAACTCTGAAAGCCTCTAGGATAAGTTCGAATTCCTCTCAGGTCCGAAATCTCAAGCCCGAGAGTTCCCCCGGAGGCCTGGCAGTGGGTCTTCTGCAAGCGGAGAATCCTCTGCGACCCGCCGGCTCTGCTAGAAGTCTATACACCCCTGAAGACTCGTAATACACGCGTAATAATAGGGGCCTTCATATCTAAAGCAGCATCTGGGTGGTAACTAGCTAGCCTCTAAATACCGTACTCCCATAGGGTTCTATGCCATATTGAGAAACAAAGTATGGCTCCAAAGGAGCACCTCGCGGATCAAACGACCGAAATGAGCCCGACAAATTATGGGGTTTCCTGGGCCTTGGCCGCCGAACTACCCTGTATTGTAGGCCATAACCACCTTTTAGTCAGGAATACGAGACCCCTGTGAAGGGAGACGCCTTCGAAGGGTACTGGGGAGGGTCCTGGTCTATCCCTGGTGCACACGAAGTCGCCGCTGCAAGTCCTGCTTTTGGCTTTAAGTAGCTCTTGAGATCCTGACCATCAAATTGATTAAACAAGAATCCAATAACCTTGGAAACCATCGGCCCATAGATCATGCAATAGAGGAAACACGGTAAGACGATGATATGAGCTGCAACTCCAAAGGGCCCTAGGTACTGTTGCGGGGAATACTTCCCTAAATCATGATAGTCTTTCCTAATATCCAAACCCTACATTCTACTTTTTAGGCACACTTTGGACCCTTTGGGAACCTAATACAACGTCTCACACCCCGAGGCATGCTCACCCCTAGAGTCCACTAAGCCCCCTCGTAACAGTAAAAGACTCAATACTAGCCCCTCCACCCTCAAAAAAAAAGCAAAAAAAATGATCTCAAGGAAACTCCTGAAGGAACCGGTAAGGAAATGTGAGCGAGAAGGCAGGAGCCACTGCTGCTTCGGCTGTCGGAGGCCTCAAAAAGTGGGATGAAGCCAGGTAGGAGCATGAACCCCTTACTCGCTATAAGATGTGTATATATATATATACATATATATATATATATGTTAACACATATTATCACGATTACTACTACTGATATAGGGACGGCTCCTTAGGATTACCCCCATCGTCCTTCATCTTAGTTTTGCGGCCCCAAAAAGCCCTGAACCCTAAACCCTCAACCCCTTTGAAGTCGGTGCTTTGGTGCAGCTGGGCTGCGTCTCCTCGAGGTCGCTACATTTCGCCTCCAGGGCCTCTCTTTGTGGGGGTTACCGTTGATTTGAAGGGGTTCAATCAGGGTCCTAGAAGGGTTCAAGGTTTAGGAGTTTAGGGTTTGGGGCTATAAGACTTCGGGATATAGGGGGGTTTCATTGGGATTTAGGGGGTTTAGGGTTTAAGGTTATAAGGAGTTAAGGCCTCTTTGGGCAGGAAGTTTAGGGGTTTAGGGTTCTATCAGGGTTTAGCGGCTTTTTTAACACTTACACTCGGACAAGGCCTGGCAAGGTCTGCAGCGATACTGGACCAAATGCGTTAACTACCACAGTAGATTGGTCTCATCGACTGTGTCTGGCTGTCAGATACAATGTGTGCGTAAGCCACCGACAAGTATCAACCATAAGGCTAACATCATACTGACAGCAGACTGTCTCTGCGAGCGACCGTCCTCCTACGACCCACAAAGATAGAGCCCCCAACCACTAGTTCGTCCCAGGAAAGCCAAGTGAAAGAAGCTTTCTATCAGGGTTGCGTTAGAGGGTTCTATAAGGGCTACTCTTGTGCTTGGGGTTCTAGGGGGAATTATGCGGTTTAGTAGGGTCCTATAGGGATTCAGGGCATACTTTTGGATTTATAAGGTTATATTAGGGTCCTATAAGGATTTAGGGCCTACTTGAGGTTATGTTGTACGCGGGCTTGTAGGGGGATTGATTTATAGGGTTCTTTACCGGCACTGTAAGGATTTAGGGCCTACTTCGGGTTATACTGTACTTGGAGTTATAGGGGGATTTAGAGGGTTCTACAAGGGTTGGTTTATAGGGTTCTATGCGGATCATTGTCATAAGCCCCCTTCAGGGTTTCATTGTACTTGGAGATATCGGGTTTTGTAGGCTTCTATAAGGCTTCTATCAGGCTTGATTCCGAGGGGTCTATAAGGGTTCTATAGTAAGGATTTGGGGTCTGCTTGGGATTAAAGGGTTTTGAGTTTAGAGCTTAGTGGCTTAGTGTTTAGGGAAGTCATTGCACTTGGGGGCAAAGGGTGGTTCTGAGGGCTCAGTCTTTGCCTCCACCGAGGTGGGAAGACCTATATGGGGTTTAGAAGTTTAGGAGTTGAGGATTTAGGGGTTAATTACAGGGTTTAGGGTGCCTGGGGTTGTTAATGCCATCCTGTGGTACTTCTGCGAGAGTTATGAAAACGGAAAATGGAGACGGGGTCATAGTTCCTTAAAGCAAAGCTTGTCCTCGCTAACCGCTAGCCCCGCTGATTAGTATCCATGCGCTCCTTCGAGCGAGTTCTCAGAAAGTTAGAGTCGGCGTTTGGCATGGGCGCTCACACAAATGGGGATCGAGATCTGCAATCCTGATCCTTCTACTCTCCGAACTAAAGGCCAGGCCCCAAATCCCAGCCCTCCTGAACCCCATATCCCCAGCCAATCCCAAGCTCGGCAGCACATCCGGAGTAAGGTTTAGGCTTCAGATGGCGTGTGGAAAGCCCCCCCCCCCATCGCAGCTCACAGAGGTCGTGGTGTCTGCCAATACTCTTCGTGACTCTCTCACACACACACACTCTCTCTCTCTCTCTATATACCTCTCTGTCTTCCCATTCTCTGACTATTGTCTGTCAGGTTACCTGTCTATCTAATTAATTATCCATCCATGCATCTGTCCCTCCAGCCATACGTACCTAGAACCGAAACCAGATGACGAAAATGGTCCTTACTAGGGAAGAACTTCGGTTAAAGTTTTCTGAAACCTCCGTAATGCGCTAGATTCTGGATAACCTGAAGCCTCACGAGCTTTGGGACAAGTTACCTGATACTTCGACTTCCTAACCTTATATCACCGAAACAAACTAAGCAGGTCGGCGAAAAAGCTCAAGAACCCTGAGCGAAATTCTTGTAGAACCCCTTCCCCAAAGTGTGGAGGATACTTCCCCAAATCATAATAGTAGTTCCTGATATAGAAACCCCACATTCTACTATAGAGGTGCTTTGGACCCTTTGGACTTCTAGGACTCTTGCAAACTCCCTGGTAGACTCCCTAAGACCCTTTTTCAGCACGGGCTTTGGCTAAGGGAAGCGTAAACCCTTTTTAGCTTTTTTGACAGAACTCCTGGAAAAATCCCTTCAACCTTAAACCCTTTTATATAAGACTTATGAATGGAATTCCTGGAAACCCGCCTCCGGCTTGGGCCACCGGTTTCGGATCTCCGTCTCCAGCTCCTGCTTCTTCTCGTGATACGCCTTCCAGCCTGGGACCGAGGGTTCAGGGATGTTCTTGGTTTGCCTGGACCCTGAAGAACCTACCTTTTTAGGGCTCCCTAATATGATTTCTTTATAGAAGTCCTTAATTAAGGTAGATTATGTGGGGTTAAGGTAGGGGTTAGGGTTTATAGTTACATTCACGCTACGGTTGAGCTTTCGGCGCTCACACTCGCACACTCCAGGCCAGGCATATGCTTCGAGGCCCGGTGCGTGAGACTACGTACATTAACAGGAAACTCAGGGTTAGGGGCTTCAGGGTCTGGAGTTAAGCTTTCGGCATTTGCGGGTGACCAGGGGGTTAGGATTGAGAGAGTAGCATTTGCACTTAGCATTTAAAGGATGAAGGTTTATGAGGGTTTAGGATGTAAGATTTGCGGGGTTGGGACTCTGGCTTTAGGATTGATGTTCTAGGATTTGGGGCCGAAGGCTTCAGCTGCAGGGCCATGGTTTCGGGGCTTACGACTCACTTGGGGAGAAGGCTCAGATCACAAAGGCCTCTTGTAGGGTTTTCTATAGGGGGTGGTTTAGAGGGAGGGTTGTAAGAGTTGCATACCGGCCCGGTAAACATACATAGATAACGCTGCGGGGCCAGCTCCAGAATCCAGGCAGACCGTCGCGAATCGGAAACCATGCGTACGACCAAACGAAAGCGCACGCACTTCGGAAACACACAGGAAGCAACCAAAAAGAACCCATCATGACGTTTTCCGACACATAGAACTGTTATTGAACCCCGCGACAGCCGGAAGTATCTACTTGAAGATTCCTGGGTGGATATAGGTGAGGCAGATAAGGCTGCATGCAACGAATCTTCTGCTGGGATGATTCACCCACCACACGCAGAACTGTAATTTGTACAGTATGTTGTACTCAGTGAGATGCTTACCAACATAGTAGTTCCTTTTTGGAATTACCTTATAGGATTCTAAATATGAACCCCCAAAAGGAACTTCTATGGAGCCTCTAGGTACTTACTGCCCCAAACAAGGCAACCCTTTGGCACTCGATGCCCGGAGTCCCTCATGGCAGACCCCAAAGCCTACTTGGGTACGGCCCCCACTCAGTAGGAGTTGAATTATATATATATATATATATAGAGATATATATAGCTTGATAGTAGCTCTATTATAGACTCTTGCTGTATGGGGGGCAGTACCTAACCCCTAACCTTTAGGCGGGTGTTTTGAAACAGTACACATCCAGCCCAAAAAAACCAACAAAAAGCTGCAAGCTCGAGTAGACAAAGGGGCTCTGGCGGTATGTTGTCCTAGGCTTACAAGAAGCAGCCCAGAGGAACAATATTGGCAAATTTTGCGGCTTGTATTCTGACCTCCTTCATCCCAAACCATCCAAACCTCAGCCCGAAATCTCTCCGAAGTGTTCAGCAAGCAGCATGTTTCAGCGCTGATGCGCTGCTTGTCGGCTTCAAGGCGCTGTGCTCTGCAGGCCCTGACAGCAGCGTGGTTTGATAGACACGTTGAACGTTGAGGACGTATAGCAAGCAAGCTAGGTTTACTGTGTACACACGTTTAGCTTTAGGCTAAGTGTACATACATTGTAACAGGGTCCGGGTTCATACCAATGGATCTGGGCCATTCAGGTAGCCGGTTCCTGCAGGCTAAAGCGGCTAAACTACATTTAGTAAGCAGACTTGAAAATATGCTTCCAAGTCAGCCGATCCCCTATCCCGTACTACTAGTTTGGTGTGAAGACTTACCGCCAAGAGCAGTCTAAATTCGGTGCAGGATTCGGCGTCCTTGCATTGGCAGTACCACTATCTAGGTTACATAATACACATGGCTGAGAAGTCTCGTGTCTTCAAGCAACCCCATGTGATAAGTCCACATGCGGTCGGCAATTATGCGAAATCAGTACCTCGTGAAACAAGAATCCCCATTATAGCTATAGACGACATTACAAACAACCTGGTGGGCCTGTATGATAAAAGTAAACATGAAAACGACTCTAGCTCGTTTTAATAAAAGCAGATATAAGTAGGAGGCAGTACCCGCGCACCCAAAGTATGTAGAACACTAGAACTTTGAGCTGATCTCGTTTGGCCCCTAAAACCCGAAGCCCTTCATCCAAAACCTTAGAACCCCCAAGCCCTTCATCTCGACATGGCCCAAACAAAAGCACGTGGAATAAAAGCCTCTTTTTGGTATTGGGCCATTGTTTTGCCTGCTTTGGGGGGTTTCTGTACCCATAGGCTCCATGGTAGTTCCTCTTTGGGATTACCTTATAGAAGTCTAAATACGGTTGATGATATAAATCCTGCATTACCCATAATAAGGAATATACCATAAATCCCATAGTTTAGGGTCCTTGGGGTAATGCAGGATTTATATCATCAACCGTGTTAACCCTCAAAAAGGCACTACCACGGAGCCTATGGGTAAGCCTTAAGTACTCGGCCTGGCCTGTCTGCATCCTCGGCCTTCGCGCCTCAAGGCACCGGGGGGGGGTTTAGGATTCAGGGCTTTAGAGCTTTAGGGTTTTAGGGGTTGAGGCGTAATGAAGCTTAGGGTTCAGCGTTGCTGCATTTCCGAACAAAAACTGAGTTATCCTTTAAGCCCTTTGGAAATTATTTACTAGTATGGTTCTCTACAAAATAGTAGGGGGAAATAAAACAAGATCCCAAAGGACAACCCAGAAAACGAAACAACAAGGGGTTCGACTCCGGCAACCGCCTGAATCCTCAGAAACCCTCGCAAAGCTCGCCAGCCTTTGCAGGCGCTGCTTAGAAATCCTAAATTAGTTGAGAACTGTACCCCCCTTAGAACCATAATGAAAAATCATATGTGTACTATTATCTTGGGTTTTATATGAACAAAAATACAACGATAGTTCCTAAGGGGGCTATAGAGAAAAACCTAAACCCTAAACCAGCTGAGACAACCCTCGAACCCATCTCAGGTCCGTGCGCTGCTGGTACAAGTCCATCTCCAGCTCGCGAATCTTCGCTTTCGACACATCCTGAGCTGCATATCCCAGAGACTCCAATTCTACTTAAAATAAGGAATCTACCTCAAATTATAGTAGGATTCCCAATATACTACGATTTAAGGCATACTCCATAATTAGTGGATCCTGGCTTAGAGTCTCTGAGATTCGCCCTCTTCAAGGTTAGGATGGTCATCACGGTCTAAGGTTCAGGGTTTGGGGTTGAAAGTTCAGAATTTCGACTCCAGGGCCCCCAGTTCTGATGCAGGGTCTGGGAACCACTATGGGCTAATGGCTATTAGGCCCTAAAGATCCCTATTAGGACCCTATTAAGGGTAGATTAAGGTACCCATCAGGTCTCATAGCCCATAGTGGAACGAGGACGTTCGATTTGGGCACCCTGGGCTTTGGGTGTCAGGTTTAAGAACTTCTGGGGGATCATTTTTGGGGCCTGGACATCTCTGACCGACAAGACACGCTTAGCCCTAAGCCCTAACCCTGAGCCCCCAGGCCAGGCTACCGGAAACTCAAATCTGGCCTTAACCCGATCCTTGACGAAATGGATCCGGCTTCGGAGATACGGTTCGGAGGCTTTGGGTTCAAGCCCCATACAACCTCAAATCCTCATTACCGAACCCTCCCGAACCCCGATGAAAACCTTTATAGAACATCGTAGAACATCCCTCTCGTGCCCCGTCATAACCCTTTAAACCCAAAACCCCCAAGCCCTAAATGCTAAACCTCAGACACATCCTAAACCAACTGTAAGTCTACTCTCAACGCTACTGAGCGGTCACCTCCCTCTGCCCTAAAGCCCCAAACACCTGAACATCCCTGAACCCTACGACCCTACGAAAACGGTCATCTCTGCTCAGGTAAACCCCAGCGGAACATGGAGCATACCTCTCTCAGTCAGCATCCCTAAACTCTAAACCATCCGCCCTAAACTCCAACCCCCCAAGCCCTGAACCGTAAACACCGAAGCCCAAAGCCGTTAAACCCCAACTAAGACCCCAAACCCCAAAGCTCGTAACCCCAAACCCCATAAGCCCTACAACCCCAAGTCGGCCCTAGATCCTTCTAGGACCCTCAAGTAGAACCCGATAAATCCCGGAACCCCAACAAATCCTCCAAACCCTAAACCCTGAAAGAGGCCATCTCTGCCCAAGCGCCAGGGCCGCGCGCAGGTCGTCCGCCTCCTTCGGCTGGGCGCTCGAGGCGGTCCTGCGTCACTTAAAGGAGCCCTTAGCTGGTTAAGGGTTCGCGAAACCCAAGGGTTCCAAGTGACATTATGGTATATACTTAGATCCTTAAAATACCCTATAAGTATATACGAGAATGATATTTGGATCCTTTTGGGAAGGGCTTCTATAAAGGTTCTATGATATAAGGACATGATTGACTTGACTAGGGTCCTAGGGTGCTGGTGTGCTTTATAGTACAGCTGCAATAGAGCGCCCCGAGAAACACTATCCTAAATGCATTTAGAGCTGTTTTGCCTGTAAGGCTTGGGGTATAGGGGTGCTCAGAGATCACCAGAAAGGAGCCCCCAATCGGTCCATGGTTGCGACTCACACGGCTTTCTTTCCCTCCTACCTAGCAAGGACGAAGCCCGCATTGCAGGGTTTAAGGATTAAGGCATGGCTTCGGTCTAGGGTTCAGTTTAGTGCGAGTATAGGGAGCTCGTGTACAAAACGTGTGCTTTGGCTGTATGTAGGGCTTAAGGCTTAGGCTTAGGCTTTAAAGGGCGGGCATTTGGGGTTTGGGGCTTTGGTTCTGTGGGTTCTTATTAACTGTTAACACCTAACATCACCTGCCCGGACACTCCCCTGCTAACTCCTGTGCGCCTGAGGCTTGTTAAACACTGGTAAGCCTTCCCCCTTGCGACAACCCTGTTCCCTCAAGCCTCAAAATCTTTTGTGATTCTAATTAGAGGCCACTGTCATGGTCTCTTTTCGAAGGTTTTGTAATCCGACGACCTAGAGATGCCCTGCATTACCAGCCCTAACTGAACCCTAATATATGGGCCTTAACAATTAGAATAAGGTTTGGTGCCCATTATTCTGTAATTATAAGCAGGAACCCCCGCAAAATAACAAATACACATAGTATAGGTGATTATTAAGGCCCCTATCGCAGACCAAAAAACCTTGAATAAACCCTAAGCCCTAATGAAACAAACCGCAAACCCTAATAATAAGGAACCCTAGGAAGAATATTGGCACAGGCCCCTATAGTACACTCTCCACCCCAAGCCCCGTCTGCGCCAAGGGACCGCTGGGACTCGGCCTCCTCCCGCCACTCCTTCACCTGCCGAATGCCGACAGGAAGGGTTCTTTAAAGGGTCCTTAAAGGGTTCTTTAAAGGGATCTATAGGAAGGGTTCCCAAAAGGGTCCTTGAAGGGTTCTTTAAAGGGATCTATAGGAAGGGTTCCCTAAAAGGGTTCTTTAAAGGGATCTATAGGAAGGGTTCTTAAAAGGGTCCTTGAAGGGTTCTTTAAAGGGATCTATAGGGAGGGAGGGTTCTTAAACGGGTCCTTGAAGGGTTCTTTAAAGGGATCTATAGGAAGGGTTGTTGGTCTGGGTTCAAAGGTTAGTGGTGGGCTTCGTCTTCCTACATAAGAGCCGATGGGTTTCGGGTTTAGGCTTGGGGGACTGGGTGAATGCGTTCTGAAAAGACTCAGTCCTACACCCGGAAACCAGCAACAAAGGCTTGCGAAAGTCAAAACTGGGAACAACGGTTGACCCTACGGGTAGGCCCTGCCAAATTTAAAGTTCCTGGGCAGTTTGTGTGTGTGTGTGTGTGTGTGCGTGTGTGTGTGTGTGTGTGTGTGTGTGTCGCAGTTTGGCTGCTTGTCCTGATGGGGTCACCACTAGCATTCAGATGTCTGACGTCATTTGGGCTGATGATGTTGCTATCCCCCGTATATGTGCCTGCCCGTCACACACTCGCCATGCGATTGCCAGTGAAACGGGCGCGCTTGCTGATGCGCTCAGTGCACATGGACTTAGCCTTTCTTACGGGGCTCACAAGACTGCTGCGGTAGCCTCTGTCAGAGGGGCGCACTCTCGCGCTGTCAAGAGGGCACTGTTCTCTTCCGACCAAGGAGATGGGTCTATTTCGGTCCTGCGAGAGCACGGCCCTCCAGCCACGCTTCCGCTTGTGTCAGCATACACCCATCTAGGGGTTGTCCAAGCACCTCTTGGATGCATCGGACCGGAGATTTCCCACAGGGTTGCCCAGGCACGTGGAGCTTTCGAAGAAGGTCGCCGGAAGATCTTTAAGAACCGAGGCATCTCTGTTAAAAGGAAAGGGCATATACTGTCAGCCACGGTCATCGCCAAGCTTCTCCACGGAGCGGGTGCGTGGCCACCGCTCCTTGTGCGTGAAAGACAGTCCATTGACTCAACGGTATGGTCCTTTTACAGGGCCATCCTGTGCATTCCCCGAGTCGGTGACCAGCGACTGACCGGGTCCATGTGCTGTGCGTTGACATGTCTTCCCACACCAGCTGTCTTGTTACGAAAAGCCAGACTTCTGTACTTACGCCAGCTGATCAGCTCTGCTCCTGACGCCCTATGGGCCGTCGTGAAAGCGGACCGCCCCTACGCTGACTTGATGTTAGCTGATCTTGATTGGCTCCACGCGTGGCTGTGGCAGACCAGCCAAGTTCGCAATCCACGTGAGAACTGGGATGGTTGGTCCCAGTTAGTGCACCAAAGGCCGGGCCTTTTCAAGGGGTTTGTCAAGCGTGCCTGTGCGTTGGATCAAGTAAGGGTGTCTCTTGTTGCTGCCCTTGACGGACTCTACCGGGGTCTCATCAGCCTTGTCGGACCTCAACACAGTGCAGCAAGCGTTGAATTTTCCGCCTCACCGACTTTTGTCGAGATGTGCATTCCCTGCAAGAGGGCGTTCCTCAGCAGGAAAGCTTGGGCTGGGCACTCAGCAAGAATGCACGACTACAGATCGGCAGCTTACCGAACAGGATGTGGGAATATTTGCCTAGCATGTGGTAAAAGGTTTGCCAACCAGGGCCGACTTCGCCGGCATCTTATCACTGTCCCCTCCTGTGTTGCTAGATGGGGAGCCTTCACTCCCGCATCCGACGAGGGTGGTGCTCCAGAACACTCGCAAGCTCCTCCCCGTGTGGTGCCCGGATCCCTGGATGTTGCCTTCCCAGAGAAGGAGGCCTCCCTGTTGGATGATACGCTGCTATCCCAGATGCTCACGGCGGAAACTGATGAACATGTGCTGTGGACGCTGGTGAGTGAGTGTATTGCCCCACTCTCTGTACTACGAGCTACTGTGTCGGCTTGGCAGGAGCAGAAGGGGACCTCTCTCTCGGCAGACATTGCCGAGAACCTGCTCCTTTTGCTGGATCCTCATGTTACAGCGGAAATCTTTCCTGACGTAAAAGCCGAAGTTGATAGCAATCCTTATGAAGCTCCTGTGTGGAAGAGACTTGGCGCTCTCCCGTTGGTGTGTTCTGGGGAAGTCTGGACCAGAGAGTTGCAAAGCCCTCCCAGGATTGTCTTTGACCTTGACTGTCCTACCAGTGTCCCGTTACGTCAAGCCCAAGGCCTGCTGGAATGGACCGAAGCCGCTTGTCGCCTGTTTGCTGAAGGGGCCGACCTTGCCCGCAGCCGCCCAGTTCAGATTGATTGCCCTGGACTTTGGACTCCCTTGCCGATCCTCCAGTCCTGGGCCTTGGATTTGGGCTTCCAGTGTGACGAGCACGGTCTCCGCAGCCTTTGAGGCTTCCCTTTGCCCTGTTTCACCTTGTTTGTTGTAAGTCGAATTCGTTTGCTAGGCGTGCGTCTTAGACAGACTCTGTCGCTACGAATGAAAAAATGTGTGTGTGTGTGTGTGTGTGTGTGTGTGTGTGTGTGTGTGTGTGTGTGTGTGTGTGTGTGTGTGTGTGTGTGTGTGTGTGTGTGTGTGTGTGTGTGTGTGTGTGTGTGTGTGTGTGTGTGTGTGTGTGTCTGTGTTGGCTTGGGTTAATGCCTGTTGGAAACTCACGACTGCCCCTAAACCTTCAAGAAGGCTGCGAGTATACAACCACAGACTACAATGGCTATAGCTTCGAGCTTATGTCTACAACGTGCCATTTGTACTCCGTGGCACGCGACGTCATGTTAAACATTGCGGTTGGAGTTTGGGGCTTGGGACGCTTCGACTCGCACACTCGCACAGAGCAGGCGCGGCTACATGAGGTCTGGACGCTTGGGGTTCAGGCTGTGCAGCGTAGTCTAATTAGGGGCCTTACTGATTAGAATATAGGGTCTTGGTGCCCACTATACTATAATCAAAATAAGAACCCCCCAAACAAATTGTATAGATGATTATTTAAGCCCCTATTGTAGGATTCATGGGCTTCAAACAAACCCCAAGAGCCCAAGAACCCTAAATCCCAGGCAATTCCATTGGTCGCCTCGCGCTCGAAGCTCGCCGCACGCTGGTGCGAGCGCTGGACCTGCGCCTCCAGGTCCTTGGATTTCTTTGTTGTGCGAAGAGAATGGTTTTGCGTTTTCACAAGACCTTTGAAATTGTTTTGTTTCGCACTCGCTTGCTATCGTTGTTGCTCGTTTGTTCCCTCTGGATTATCTATTTCATTGTGCTATGCTTTGCGTTGACTTTCCGCAAATCCCAGAAATCTGCAATTCCTAAACCGTCAAGCCTCTGCCCGAAACATTCAGCAACCACCCCAAACCAATACACGCCATAGAACCCGTATACCCTGACAGGCCCTATAAGGCTCCATGTGCCCATATACTATACAGTAGAAGCCGGAAAGTTGGAACATCATTGGCCTCATGCCCTTAAGGTAAAGTATAAGGGATCCTAGCACTAATCCTCCTAAAGTCATGTTCCAACTTTCTGGCTTCTACTATATGCTTAGGGCTTAAAGTGCCAATACCCCTTTAAGGCTTAAGTATCTGTCATAAAGCTATCATGGACCCTTAATACCCTAAAACTTTATAGAACCCTTGTAGAAGCCCTTAAAGGAACCCTAGTAATCTACTATAATCGTACATGGAGCCTTTGGGAATTAAACGGCGAGGCTCCCGGATGTTGCGTTCCGCCGTCTCCTGGTCCCCAGAGCTCCTGCGCTTCGCACGCTTTTCAGCGGGGGCTCCCAAGAGACCCTACGGTTCCGAGGAAACTCTAAACCCTAAACCCATAAACCCTAAACCCTAAACCCATAAACCCTATACCCTAAACCTATAAAACCTAAACCCCTAAGCCCTAAAACCCTAAAGCTCTCAAGCCCTGAATCCTAAACCCCCCCCGGTTTGGGTAATGCAGGATGTAAATCATCAACCGTATAGTGGCTACCCAGACCCCCGGGAGGATGTTCCTATAAGTACCCTTAGTAGTATAGGGCCCCAAATTAGTCTCCATTGTTATTTCATTTTTTGGTTTAACCAAATATGTAACTCGGATCCTATAAAGGTAACTCCAGGAACTACCCTAGAACGGCTGCTGCAAGGGGTCTAGGGTAATTAGCTAGAGTCGGCGTTTTATGCATTTTTGTGAAAGGGTGTATAGAGTGTTCGTTTTAGGGGAAGCAACAACTTCCGAGGTCCTACACGGCGTTTTCACGGTGTGGGGCTATTATATAAGAAAACCGTGAAAGGGTGACTTACGTTGCCTAGTTAGTTTCATGTGTTTGCTCCGCACGAGATCCCTGGCACAGAGGTTGGTGGAAGTGCAGATGATGATGATGATGATCCCGAGTCTGGCAACAGCATTGACCGAACATCCCATGCAAAGGAAGCCTGTCAGGACAAGGCTGGCGGCTGCCAACTTCCGGCAGAGGCAACTTCGGCACACACTGTGAGCTGTCAACAAAAAACTGTATTGGCAATCAATCGTGTACACTGCGCCCCTTGCAAAAGACTTTCACTGACATAGTCGTGTCTAGCAAGTGCAAGTATCAACTTGTATCTCCTGGTGTGTAGGGTTCCTAGATTCCTAAACTTGCGTCTCGTCGTCCACCTTCAGAGAAGATGAAAACTATTGATCTGGAGCCCTCGAAGTCAGCGCCACTGCCGCCCGCCCACTGAGGCTTATCCATAGCCTCCCAACTCCCCAGATCAAGGAAGCGGGCGGACGCAACCTCCGTCGGTAGAGAAGAAACTCGACCAAAATCGTGGCCTCAATTGTGAGAGTGCGGTTGAAGCTCTGGGCTGTCTGTGTCCATCTCCCCCCTGAAGCCTCCAGGATCTTCCAAGCCATCTGGATCCAAGATAGCATGTGTTTCTGCGCATTTGGCCCTGTAGGTTTGCGCCATAGAAATCAAAAATGAAGCATGACCCATGACCTTCTCTAAAACACCCTAACCCTACACCATATAAACCCAAAGCACGCTAACCCCACACCATAACACTTTCCACAAAACCCTTAAATCTTAAACCCCTAAACCCTAAAGCCCTAAATACCCTAGCCCTAACCCTACACCATAAACCCAAAATCCTACAACCCCGAAACCCTGCAGCTGCTCTGGCGGTCTTCCGCTGCAGCTTCGTGAGTTTCTCCTGCAGATCATGGGCCTCGCCGAAACCCTAGGGTTTTTTTTTTTAAGTGCAATGACCCCTTTCCCACTCCGCTAGGGTTTCGGGTTTAGGGTTTTGCAGGTACGATTGTTTCTTTGTGGGAGTTTAGGGCTGAGGGCTGAAGGTTTACTCTCTCACATCTCGGACAAGCCAGGCAAAAGGTTTCGGGCTTAGAATTTCTTGGCCCTGGCACTCGAAGGCCTCATGAGAGGGCTTGGGGTGTGAGGTTAGGGCTTATAGGGCTCTATGTTAAAGGTGTACATGAAGGCCCTACCAGTATGTCAGGTTATTGTAGTATAGGTATAGATGAGAAGCCTCGAGTGTCGAAACAGCAAGGCACGAAATGGTTGTATGCGAGCGGTGCAACGATAAAACTACCAACAACATAAGCAAAAACAGAAAATCATCAGCGCCGGCAAAGCTATGACAGCTCTTGCAGGCCCCTGGCTCGTAAACCTTGTTTCTTCAGGGGCCTGAAAAATGGCGGGATCCGTCGTAACTGTCATAGCACTTTTTTGACCGGAGGGGTTTGGGGGAGAGGTTTGATCGTCAGTTTTCCTCGCACCCGACCATGCAAGAAAGGACCACTCACGGAACCTTATCCCTTTAAGCCCCTCACCCCAGACCCCTGAACTTTTAAACCCCTAACTCCCAAACCCTAAGCCCATGTAGGCCACCGCGCGACACGGCCGCACCGAAAGGCTCTAGTTGGCAGGATTATAAAGGGATCCCCACCGGCTGTGCCAAGGAAGTTTATGGCAAGTACCCACCCAGCAGGTGCTTGGAGGGTTCTGAATAGTTGCAACAGCTCTGTAAGTTGTAGGTAAGAACGAGTTCTTGCTGGAATCCATGTCAGTTCGGTCGCTTGCTAGGGCGGGCTTAGTAACCCTAATGCCGACCAGCACGTGTGCACACAACAGGATGTGGCGGTGGAGGACAACATCGATCTGGGACGGCATGGTCGCACTGCTTTCTCCCCTAGCAAGGAGGTCGCCCGGTTTAGGGTCCTTCCATTTAGGGCTTTGGGAAGTTTGGAGTTTAGGGGCTCCGGGTCAACAATGATGAGAGCTGATGTCGTGCCTTAATCATGTCTAAGACCTAGAAAAAGCTTAAAACCCCAAGGGCCGAGGCCATATCAGGACAAATGATCTTCGAATCTAGCTGTACCGCGGAAGATTTAGCAGCAATGGCCCTGGTACTACCCAGCCCATAACCCCTAAACCCCTTAAGCATCACAGACCCGAAACCCCGAAGCCTAGCCTGCTGCTCTGCTGCAGTGATCTGCGAAGACTGCCTCTGGCTCGCAGGTTTGTTAAAAGCAAATGGGCTGGTCTTAGTTGCGTGATTCACCTGCATCCTCGCAAATGATTTTGATGCCATTACAATTAGTTGGCCTTCTCTATGTAGTTCATGATTATGAATCATAATCATGAGGAACCATAATCATGAAGGATCATAATTTATGACCCAACTGTTGCTGAGCCGGGACAGTATCCAACCTTTGACCTTCAAGAAGCCACCGGACTTTGGCTTCCTCGCCGGTGATACGGTCGATGATATAAATCCTGCATTACCTTAAGGACCCTAAGGTATGGTAATTATGTTATATTCCTTATTGTGGGTGATGCAGGATTTATGTCATCAACCGTAAAACTTAGTCCCGAACCGAATCTCTTGGATGCCTCGAAAGGTAGGAGGAAGGCAGGTACAGTTACGGATTCCTGATACTTATCTTAAGACTCTTATTTGGGATGACACCACCTATCTTGACCTATCTTGATCCCACCCATGCAGCCCTTCGAATCTCGGACCCCTTCGCACATGGCAGGTGCCGACCCGTGGCCTCTCTGGTAAACCCCTCCAAAAGTGGCTCGATATGATATAGGAGCCTTAATAATTACACATCCATGTTTTTTCTTTTTTTTTGGGGGGGGCGGGGTCCTTTTTGTAACTATAGTATAATGGGCCCCAAAACCCTATTCTAATTACTAAGGCCCCTATCTTGAGCAGTCGGGTTGCGACTTGATCTGCTGTGTCAGCTCCTCAATCTGCGAAGACCTCAGCATACGCTACTGTCATTTCATATTGGGGCCTTGATAATTAGGGATGTATATACATACATAGTATGTATAGCAATAGCAGTCGTCGTCATCCTACTTAGGAGGAGCAGCGGGAGCGGTGCAGTCAGAACGCGTGACAGTGGCCACTTACAGCTGCGAAACACAACACGTCCAGCAGCAGGGATTTCGACCACGCCATATCTGTGCAAGTCGTCCCTTTTTTGCATCCAGCGCAAAACTGGTTGACAGTACGTTCGGCTTAGTGTACAGCAGCACTTTGACCGGAAAAGGGTACAATCAAGAGTGTGGCATTTGGCGACTGTGGACAACCACAGGAAATTTCATCTCATAGCATCCCGCTCAAATCTCCTCCATTCTGCTCAGGAACGGACAGTGTTTCTGTGGGCACTTACTTACAGAGGTAACGGCTTCTCCAGCAGGTTCTTCACGAGCCGGGGTGTAAGTAGGACAACCTTAACAGGGTCTCAAACTATATGCCTACCTATCACCCGGCTGTACATATATATATATATATATATATATATACACTCATACATCTACTTCCGAACTCCCCGGAGCCTTGAAACAAGATTCAGCTTTTTGTCGTGTGCTTTCAGGCTCAGGCCATAGAAGCATCGTGTACGGGCTCAGGCTCAGAATATCTATTGATGGGCCTTCATGTTTGGAAAAAGAAGCATGCCGAAGGTTCAGGATCTGCATAAAGATGAATTGTAGCATGTTTGTTGTTTTCCTGTTGTCAGAAGATCCAGGTTCGAAAGCTGCATCCAGTAAAGGGCCCAAGCCCTGATCTTGCTGGCAATGTTTCAACCGACTTGCAGCCCCTTGGCCCTAACTGAACCCAGAAAGTTTTGCAGAAAACCCCAGCAACTCCCCAGGAAAAAGCAACACTCTCGCTAAAAAACTACAATCCAGTTAAACTAACCTCGGACATCAAGCAGGCAACAATAAACTAAGAAGATGAACGCAGTCTACAGATATGATCTGAAACCCTGAATCACCAAATTTTCAAAATGCCCGACTCCGTCAGCTCAAAACCTCCACACACCAAGACCCAAATCCCGTTCGATCCCGTCCGAACCCTGAACTCTAAACCCTAACCCCTAAACCCTTTTTGCATCCAGGCCTATTGCGATGCCGGGTACCCCCCCCGAAACCCTAAACCCCTTTTTGCTGCAGGCTTGCTTGCAAGGACGCCTGGTAAACCCTAAACGCTAACCCCCTAATTAACCCTAAATTCCTATCCCCCCAATTAACCCTAAACCCCTAAACCCCTAAACCCCTAATTAACCCTAAACCCCTAGACCCAAATCCCCTCAAAGCAAGCCCGGTCCTTCGCTCAGCGGAAGCCGCCGGATCGGAGCTCTGCTGCCGAGAGCACGCCATCGCCATCCTCCCCGGCTCTTCGAAGCTTCTTTTAATTGAGGAATACAATATGAAGCCCTATATAATTTAAGCCATATTCCTTACTTAAGGGGTATCGAGCTCTCTGGCTCTTCGACGTTTCTCTAGGGGGGCCTTCATACTTAGAATAGGGGCTCCTTTAAGAAAAGGGCTCTATATAAGGGTTACTATAAGGGATACTATAAAGGCTCCATGATAAAGGGGCCTTAAGAATTGGAATTGGGTTTTGGTGTATATTCTACTATAGATATACTGTAATTATGATAAGGAACCCCCCAAAATAGTATTGGTCAGTACTTAGGCCCCTATATGATTTGGGGGCTTTAGGATGTAAGGCTTCCAGGGTTTTAGGTCTTTGAAGGTTTTCCGGGGGGGGGTGGGGTAGGGCTTATAAGGCTTTGAAGGTGTTTCGGCGCTCACACTCGGGCAATCCAGGCGAGGCATTGGTTCGGAGTCTGGGTTTAGGGTTTAGGGTTTAGGGTTTGACAATGTGAAACTTCAACAACGGATCAGTCGCAGTACGGAAGGTGTTTAGGACTCGTGGCGTTTGAAGGCGTTTTGGGTGTGTTTTCCTGATTTCTATAGGGCTTTTAAGGCTTTTGGGGTGAGCTTTTTTGGGTGGTCTTTAGGATTTATATAAGAGTTTTAAAGCTTTTGGGGCTGGCGGCTTGTATAGTTTGGGGTGTCCAGGCCTTTCACAAGGCTTTCTTCAGGGTGTTGGATTCACACCTACATTGCACATACCTTGTTTTGAAGACTTATGTGAGGAAATCGTAAGAAGGGAGCCCTACAGAGGCAGGGTATTAGGGTCCGTTTAGGGTTTGGGGGTTTCAGGGACTATAGGGTGTGGAGGGTCGAGGGTTCTTGCGAAGGTCTCTGCGCCAACAACCCCTTAAAAATCATGTACGAACCCCCCCCCCCCTAAACCCTTTTGCCCTTAAACCCAGGCAATCGAAACGTCAAGCCCGGCCCCTACACCCTAAACCCGACTCCCCGGGGGAGATGAGCGCTCCGTATCCAACTTGTCGAAGAGCGCGTTCACGGCATTAGGTCCCATGGAGCCTTCAAGCAGCAAGGGGTTTACAAGCTTTTCGGTTTGGGGGTTCAGGCGAAAAACGTTTGTAGTGTACCGAGATTGGTGCTTACAACGACTCTGTAGGGCTGAGTTCACGGGGCTTACGGCTTACGGTAAACTGACAGCGCCTAATCCTAAAGCCTAAATTCCGAGTCTTTGGTCGGAGAGCTTTGCAAGAGTGTTTCGCCAGCCAGGGTTTTGCGAACAAAAGAGGGGCTTGGGGCGAGGCTCAAGAGCAATCTGTAACAATTCGCAGTCAAGGCATTCACCTCCTTCGGCCCTATAAACCCTAAGCCCTAACCCCCAATAGGCCCTAAACCCCAAACTACGGTTGATGATGTAAATCCTGCATTACCCATAATAAGGAATATACCATCATTCCCATAGTTTAGGGTCCTTAAGGTAATGCAGGATTTATATCATCAACCCTAAACCCTAAAACCCTATAGATCCCGTAAAGGAGCCCCTATAAAGGTACCCTTATAGATCCCTTTAAAGGGAACCCCAGGATTTATATCATCAACCCTAAACCCTATAGATCCCTTAAAGGAACCCCTAAAAGGTACCCTTATAGATCCCTTTAAAGGGAACCCCAGGATTTATCTATACTGAACTTAGAACCTTAGCAAAAATTTTAATTTTAGCTGTTTCTTAGGGATCATAATAACCAAAAATTAAAAATTATTTCTAAGTACCCCTAAGTTATATCATCAACAGGACCAACTCCCTGGCAAATTGCGGAGCGCCTGATGGAGCCCCGGCGACCGGGCCACCAGCAGCAACACGAGGTGCCGGGGCATCGATCTCATCCTCTTTTTGAGAGGGTTTAAAGTGTTTTTTTAGGGTTTAGGATTTAAGGTTTAGGTTGTTTTTTAGGGTTTGGGGTTTAAGGTTTAGAGTTTTTTTTTAGGGTTTACGCTCTCACAACTCGGACACAGCCAGGCGAGGTTCTTAGGTGCGGAGTCGGTGTGAAAAGAATTCGGGTGCGATTCTCACTTGTACCAGTTCACCACGATGGACACAAAAGGCTCGGCATAAGCTAAAACGACACAAACAAGGGTCAACTGGTACGAGAATCTACGACAGTTGCCCAGTGTTCCCCAATCACCACAAGGATAAGGTTGAACACGAACCACACACGCATAAGTTCAAAGCTACATCACCAGAAACCATCGGGTCAACTATCCAGAGTGTACTCTGGTCATCAGAATTCGACTGTCATCCAGTCTCTAGCAGCAACAAGTTAATAGGCTACATTGAAAACAGTGACACCCCAACATATAAAGTTGGATAGTTCAGAGCGCTGGAGGACGTCGTGCAAACTACCGTTGTCTGTTCTACGTCTATATACTTCACGGGTGTACTCGTTGGGCTACTTTGAGCATGAGGGTGCAAAGCAAAATCCACTCCAGGCCTTTCTAGAATTAAATAGGTAACCGGGGGCCTTTCGTGGGTTCCCACAGAGCACCAAACTATTTGGAGTGAAACTTGCGGTCTCTCATTCTCATTGTGTCCATTGCAAGACGGCTCAGTGGTGCTCACAGCTGGTCTGTATGCTTCGCAGGAATTCACGCACTAGCACACAGGAGGTGGCGAAGTCATAGAGTTCAGATCTGGAACTGCCCCATTGCTGACTGACTGGTCTCAAGGCGCTCACGCCCATCTCTTCTCTTCTCATAGTGGGAGCCAGACAGATCCCTCGGGTAGACAGATCCCTCTGGTAGCCAGTAGACTCATGGTCCAGCGGGATGTATGCACCAGGACTATATCTTTTCAAAGATTGGCCTACTTGGCACTTTGCCATGCACTGGCCCTTCAACCTCCGGCTAGGGGCTCCAGCCACAGTAGTCCCGTCGTGCTTGTTGTTCCCAAGCCAAGAGATTCCTCATTCTATTCAGAAGCGTAGCAGGATCACAGAAAAGCCACAAGTCCAGTCCAGTGTAGTGCAATGTAATATGATGAACTTTGTACCACGATCTGTCCAGTCTGCTTTCTTGAGGTCTGTTTGTGCAGCTTCTGAGCTTGATATATGCCCGGCAAAGGTCAGCTGATGTCTGAAAATGCCATGGCTCTCCGCGCGGGCGGGGGATAGTGGTTTGGTTATCAAAAGAGGGAAAGGTATAATTTAGAAACAAAACAAACCCTGTTATACCATACAAGTGAAACCGTACCCCAAAGGCAACGATCCCCCAGAATTCTGGCTACCGGAACTGTATGCCAATGTCCAGTAGGTAATAAGTGAAATCAAGGCATCCAGTTCAGCATGCAGCACATGTCAGGTCTCAAATTAGGCAAGGGCTCAAGGAAGTACAGTACAGTGCAGTTGTCAAGACATGCAAAAACAAATTCCAGTACAGCAAGGCAGGGGCAGAAGCAAGGGCATGCAGTCGGCTACAAAAGGACTAGGTCGCGTAGCTCCAAGTCGTCGGTTACCGACAGCATGCACAGCTTGAAAGAGCCCTTCTCACGACAGTGGGATGGTCACACTGCGGCCATCTCCTGTGTCCACTCGGACCGAAGACACCGTAGAGGGTCTCGTAGCAGGGAGCGCCGTGTCCAGGTGGAGTTGGCGAGGTCCCATCCGGTGGAGGTTCGGCTCATATGCTGGAGGCGGCATTGGCGGCCTCTCCGCCGGGTGGGAGCTCATTGCCACGGGGACTGGTCGCTCACAGTAGTCACGAACGATGCGGATTTGCTCGGAGATATCCGCCATTGCCGTGGCCATCTGGAAGAGGTTCTCCTTCTGGGTCGCAGCTTCGTTTTGCTGGAAGCTCAAGGCTGCAAGCAGTTCTTGGCCAAGGTCGTAGACCTGATTGGCCAGGTCTTTGATATGGCCAGTCACACTCGTATGGCTGTCATAGTCCGTGGCCGTGATCTTCCGCAGCACCTCCTTCAGACCCGCCTCCAGGAGCGCCGTCTTGGCAGTGACATGGGCCGCGATGTCCGCACTTTGTTGCTTCGAGGAGCTAGCGACCGCCGCAACACTCTTCAAGGTGTCCTTGAGCTGAGAGTCAGAGCTCTTGCCGAAGCTGTCCACGCTCTGGGCCAAAGGTCCCATCTTCGCCGTCACTGCTCCCACAATGCTCTCAAGACCAGATGTGCGCTTCACCAGCTCCTTGAGATCATCGGAGTTGTCCTTGACCTTATCCATCTTGGCGAGGGACTTGGCTACTGTAGCTTCCAAGGCACTGGCCGCTTTCTGGCTGTTTTCCAGTTCCGTCTGGACCTTAGCCAGGTTGGGGGCCACACTAGTGATCCCGTTGAGGAGCCTCGACATGTTGGCTGCAAAGTTCTTGACCGTAGTGTGGCACTCCTGCAGCTCCTGCATCACAGACTCCTGCAACTTACTCGCCGGGCTTGTCGCCTTCGTAGTTTCCTGGGGAGGGTCGTCCACAGCTGGCTTCTGCGGTGTGCCTGCTGTATCTGTAGTCCCATCCTTACAAGGTGAGGCAGGCAGCTGGGCGGCGCCATCACCATCATCCTTGGTCTGGCACGGGGCTCCATCGTCCTTGCTGCCCTGGTCAAGGACCGCCGGTGTGGTTGCTCCATCCCCCGACGAGGGCTCAGCAGTGGCTTCATCCTTCACCACCACATCTTCGGTTTTCTGGGCTCCCAGCATCGGCCCTCCATGGGCACTGCTGGTACTGCGCGATGAGTTCCACCAGTCATTGACATCTTTGACAACGAGAACCACGAGCAGGGTGAGGACCACAGTCAGGAGCTGGACGAGCCAGTCAACTTCCATGCTGGCGAGGGGGCTAACGAGAAGGGCTCAGGCTCGAGGTATCAAGTTGCTGCCCACGTGTGCTTTTGCTGACCGTCCTGCCCCCCCCCCCCCCCAACAACGTGCAAGACATGACATGTAGCAACAAAGGCTCACGGAGTCACCACATGAAGAAATGCACTCGCAGCACTCACAACAGTTCAGGTCAAATCTATGACTGTCCGGAGTGGGTAGGTCCTGGGGAGCTCGGAGTGATACGAGGCCTGACTAAAATCGGCAAACCTGGCAAGGAAGCTTCGATCCTCAACGAAAGGCCCAAAGGGGCCTGCAAGGTGCTGGTGCAGCCAGTCCGGGATTTTCTTGGGGTACAGATAGCAGAAAGACAACAAGTCCTGCCCTACTTCAAAGTCAGCTAGTCTATGCGACCGCCAGAGCTGCGTGAGGGGAACCTGGTGGCACCAAATATGTGGCCCGAAAGCTCCTAGTGGCAAGTAAACTGCAGCTCTCTGTTCCCACAGCAGCGGTATCCAGAGCCATACCTGCCGGAGGAGCTCCCACAACTGGAGCCGTTTGCTAAGCAGCTGACCCGATTCTACCCGAAGTTGCAAGACCACCGTCTTGACCTTCGCAGCCTTCGGCGCAATTACCCGGATGTCTACACCCTCTTCGAGCAGGCAGACCCAAACTGTCCACTGTGTGGACCGAGGCACACCCCTAATGATATGTTGAAGTCCACGACTGTAGGGCTCCTCTGGAAAGAGCCTGGCAGGCCGCAACACGGCTAGTGATTTGCCAACCAGAAGCAACTGTCGATCGTTCAAGTAGTTGGGTGGAAGCCTGGCAATCTCTGAGCCTCCATATCCCCACTTACGAAGCCAGAGTTTCAAAGCCCCATCCCAGAGAGTCCTCTCTTGTGCCAGGGACTCAACATCTGGCCAGGGCGAAGGGCCTTTGATCTTGTCCCATGCGAGCTGTATCCTCCGAGGGGTGAACTGGGTGAGGGGTCCTGCGGGAGTCCTGCCAGATACAATTCGCCACAGAGAGCACCTGGCAACAATCCGTTGTATGGGGAGATCATTGCGGCTCCTGAAGACATGTCCCCAAAACCTCCAGAGGCGGGTCAACCAAAGCTCACCCCATCGCATTGATTTGAAAACTTCGCAAGTGACTTTCACAGCCCTTCTGCGCGCCAGGACGTTGGACAGAAAGGGTTGGAGGGGGTCAATCTGAAGCTTCAACAAAGAAAGCAGCAACGTGTGTTTGAAAGCTTCCAAACTACGCAGTGCCTGCACGCTGGGGTAAACCGCGGGTGCACACCAGCACCATTTCGAGGTTATATAGGTCTGGAAGAGGTTGAGTTTCTCGCTCACTGGAGTATCAGGATGATCGAAGAGCTTCCGCAGTCCAAAGAAAGAAGAGGACAGTTTGGCCAGAGACACTCCAAGCCCTCCAAGTGCATTACCCCCGTAGCAAAGGGGAACTCCCAAGTAGAGCAACGACTCTGCTCCTGCAAGGGGCGTCACAGATCTCCTTCCCCAGATTCCCGGTGTGGACCCGTCTTCATCGTCCAGAACGCTACACTTCGACAAATTCAGATGCAGCCCAATCGACTCAAGAGTCAACTGCAAGTCCCGAAGCTTACCTTGAAGATCCCTCGTATCCGTGCCAAAAAGAAGTACATCATCTGCAAACAGGAGGGCGTGTGGCAGTGCAAACCGGGTAAACACGTCATGTTGAGACACCTGCCAGCGACGAAGAAGCCCTCCCAAGAAGAAATCCATAACTCTGGAGAACAGGTCAGCACTGTATGAGGTTCCCTGAAGTAGTCCCCGTTCGAGCTCCTGCGACCACATTTTGGACCCAAGCTGGAGCCTGACTTCGGTGTCACAACAGAGCTGCCAGAGGAGCCAGCATTCTCTGCTGGGGTCAGAGTCATATAAGTAACGCCATACAGCCTGGTGCGAGACAGTGTCAAATGCTTGCTTTATGTCCAGCTTGCAGACCAGCAACCTTCTTCCTGTAGCCTGTTTGTAAATTCTCATCGTGGATTGGGCCGCTGCTACTGCTTCCAAGGCTTGCGTTCCAGGTCTGTTCGCATGTTGGCCAGCCTGGAACTGGGGAAGGGTCGAGCGAAGCCTCGTCATGATGAGTTTACTGAAAAGCTTCCCAAGACAAGGGGTGAGGCTTATGGGGCGGAGGTCTTGCACCTTTGCCGGTCGTTGTACTTTGGGGACAAGGCAGATCTTGCCCACCAGCCAGTCTCTGGGAACTGGCAACTCTCCTTGCAGAATCCGTGTAAAGAAAGACGCAAGTTTCCCGTGGGTGTCTTGCTGATGGAAGACCTGAATCGCCTGGTAACAGACCGAATCCAGCCCCGTTGCCGTTGTCACCTTTACTTTGCTAAGGGCATCGCGGATCTCCTCATCTGTAATAGGACGAAAGTCTGCTACCGCATGTTTTTGGAGCAGGGCTTCCTTCTGGACACTAGAAACCGGGCCTTCTCCGCAGGGTCTCGTATATTTCTGTTCATAGAACGCGCGGACCTTCTCACATGCCTGGTCATGGCCTCCGAGTCTCTCCAACAGACTACCATCAGAGAAGCTCTGCATGGAACTTCTCCTGAGGTGTCCTATGGCTCCTCGATCCCCTGCTCTAGCTGCTTCCAAAAGATCAAGTTTGTGTCGTTTCTGAGCCAGCACCCTTTCCTTCGAGATCGTTGTCGCTAGTCGCTCTCGCTCTACTCGGTCCCCACATACTTTACGCTGGCGAATGAGGTCCTTAATCTCCGGTGGGTCCTTGTATCTTCTGGAAGGGAGGCGGTACGAGTTCGCCTGGCACAACCCAGAGGACGCCCGCTTGATTTTTTTCAATCGGCCGCTTGATTTTGGAGGCACACGAAACTTCTATTGAATTTGAGGAAATTTCAATCGTTTGGAACTTTTGTTGGTACGTGTTTCTATTGATTTTGAGTGTTGAATTCTATTGATTTTAATCGTGGTATTTCTATTGATTTTATGGAAAATTTCTATTGATTTTATGGAAAATTTCTATTGATTTTATGGAAAATTTCTATTGATTTTATGGAAAATTTCTATTGATTTTATGGAAAATTTCTATTGATTTTATGGACAAATCTATTGATTTTGATGACCAGCTTCAAGCAACAATTCGGGGCCCCAATTTGCTGACCGACGCTATAGGTTTTAGGTTTTAAAATTACAGAAATCAATTGTTCCTACTTTATGTACCGGGAAACTAAAACCCCAAACCCTTAAAACTTAAAAGCCCAAATCCCAAAAGCCGCAAGCCTGAAAACCCAAAACCCCGAAACGCCGCCTCGGCGCCTAAACCCCTAACTGCCCTAACCCTCTAAACCCCGAAACCCCGAAACGCCAAAACCCCAAAACCCCTATAAGCCCCTAAACCCCTGTATACTCTATACCCCGGAGCTCCTAACACCCTAAACCCTTCAACCCCGTAACACAACCCTAAACCCTTAACCCCCTAACCTTCTAAACCCCCATAGCCTTAAACCCCTAAAACTCTTAACCCCTAACCCTTAGACCCGCAAGACCTTAAACCCTTGAACCCCTGCGCCCCTACACTCTAACACCCCTAAAGGCCTAAGCTCCTAAACCTTTAATGCACATGTTTGGTTTGTTGGTTCGGTTGGTGATTAGGGTTTCGTCTAAGCGGTTAGGTTTCTAGGGGTTTCGGGGCTTCCGGGTTTCGGCCTTTCGGGCTTAGGGCTTTAGGAGTGTAGAGGTTTAGGGTTTTAGTGCGTTTTGGCTTTCGGGTGTTTGGGCTTCGGGGCTCTCACGTTTCGTGCCTCAGGAGTTTAAGCGTTTAGGCGTTTCGGGGTTTTGGGGTTTCGGGCTTCAGGGTTTTAGGGCTTTGGGTTTACAGCTGTAGAGATTTTGGGCTTCTGGGCTTTAAGGGTTTAGGGGTTCAAGGGTTTAGGCGTCTCGGGGCTTCAGGGTTTCGGGCTTTAGGGCTTTAAAGGTTTATGGTTTTAGAGCGTTGGGGCTGTTGGGCTTTAAATGTGTAGGGGTTGAGGAGTTGAGGCGGTTAGGCGCTTCAGGGTTTTGGGGTTTCGGGATTTGTTGCTTTTGTTTTTTTGGGCTCTAAGGTCTTAGGGTCTTCGGGGTTCAGGGCCCAGGGGTTTCAATCGTCGGGGGCTTCAGGGTTTTGGGGCTTTTGGGCCGTTGCGGTTTAGGGTTTTAGTTCGTTTGGGTTTTTGGGTGTTTGGGCTTCGGGGCTTTAATGTTTATAGGGTGTCAGGAGTTTAAGGGTTCAGGCGTTTCGGGCTTTTGAGTTTCGGGCTGCAGGGTTTTAGGGCAGGGATTTTGGGCTTTTGGGTTTTGAGGTTTAGGGGTTCAGGGGCTTAGGGGTTTGAGGCGTTTCGGGGCTTCGGGGTTTCAGGCTTTAGGGCTTTAGAGTTTTAGAGCGTTGGGGCTGTTGGGCTTCAGGGGTTTAGGGGTTTTAGGCGCTTCGGGGTTTTGGGGTTTCGGGCTTTGCGGCCCTTTGGTTTTTGGGCTCTAAAGCCTTATGGCCCTAGGGGTTCGGGGGTTTCAAGCGTGTCGGGGCTTCAGGGTTTCGGGCTTTTGGGCTGTTGGGGTTTGGCGTTTGGTTTTTTGGGTTTTTGGCTTTGGGGCTTAAAGGATTTAGGCGTTTATAGGGTATACTAGGATTTAGGGTTTCAGGGGTTTGGGGGTTTTCGGGTTTTGGTGTTTAGGGGGCTAGGCGGTTTAGGAGTTTGGGGGGGGGGCAGGGGCGAGGGTTTATCGCACTAGCGGTTTTGTGGGTTTCGGGGTGTAGTTAGGCGTTTCGGGATTCCGGGCTTTCGGATTTTAGGGGGGCCTACGGAGCCCGAGGGCTCAGGGTTCAGGGGTTCAGGGGCAAAGGCAGAGGTTTGGGGTTTTGAGGTTCGGAGGCGTTTTGGGCTCTAGGGCTTCAGCAGGGGGTTCTGGGGTTTTATGAGGTTCAGGGGGCGGAAAAAATTGGGGGTCAGGGCTGAGTGGTTCGAGAAAGCACACCAATTGACCACTTCACAAAACTTCATGTGATTTCATGTGTCTTCATGGGTCTTCATGGGTCTTCATGGGTGCTTCATGGGTGCTTCATGTGAGCACCCATGAAGACCCATGAAGTTCCATGAAGTTCCATGAGAACCCATGAAGACACATGAAATCCCATGAAGTTCTGTGAAGTGGTCAATTGGTGTGCTTTCTCGAACCACTCAGCCCTGACCCCCAATTTTTTGTCGCCCCTGAACATCATAAACCCCAAAACCCCTGGAGCCCGAAAACCCAACACCCCTAGACCCCAAAGACCCGAAACTCCCAAACCGATATCCATGAACTGAACCCCTGAGCCCCAAAACACCGAAACCCCTAAACCCCGAAAGCCTTAAGCCCAAAAGCGCGGCAACCCAAAAGCTCCAAAACCCTGCACCACCAAAGCCCGAAAGCCTGACGCTTGGAAACGCCTAAGCCCCTGAACCCTTACACCCTTGAACCCAAAAGGTCTAAAGCCCTTAACACCAAAACACCGAAATACTTAATTACACGGCCCAATTCCTGAACCCCTAGTTAAGCCCTGAAAACCCAAAAGCCCAGCAACCCAACCAAAAACCCAAACGCTCTGAAACCTTAAACCTCTAAGCCCCTAAAGCCTTATAAGCCCGAAAGGCCAAAACGCTGAAGCCCCGAAGCGCCCAAACACCCGAACCCTTAAAGCCCAAGGGCCTTCAAACCCCGAAACGCCCAAACGCACTCCTGAACCCTTAAAACCTTAAAGCTCCAAAACCCAAAATCCCAAACGGTCTAAAACCCTAAACATCTAAAGCCCGGAAACCCTCAAGCCCGAAAGACCAAACGCTGAAATTCCTGAACCCCTAACCCAAATGCCCCAAACGCACTGAAGCCCTAAGGGCCCTGAAGCCCGAAGCCCCAACACCCCGAAACGCCTAAGCCCCTAAACCCCTGAACCCCTAAACCCTTAAAGCCCAAAAGGCCAATCACACGAAAACCCAAACACTCTGAAACCTTAAACCTCTAAACCCCTAAAGCCCGAAAGGCCACAACGCTGAAGCCCCGAAACGCCTAAACCCTGAGCCCTCAAAGCCCAAGGGCCTTCAAACCCCGAACCGCCCAAACGCTCTGAAACCCTAAACCCTAAAGCCCGAAAGCCCAAACGCTTAAACTCCTGAACCCCTATAACCCAAAAGCCCCAAACGCCCTCAAGCCCTACGGGCCCTAAAGCCGAAGCCCCAACACCCCGAAACGCCTAAACCTTACACCCTTAAAGCCCAAAACGCCAATCACACGAAACCCAAACACTCTGAAACCCTAAACCTCGAAACCCCTAAAGCCCGAAACCCTGACACCCCGAAACTCCTAAACACTTAAACCTTAAAACCCAACAACCCCAAAAGACCGAACACACAACAGTTTTAAGGGCCCTAAAGCCCGAAACCCCAAAAATCCCTAAACGCCTTAGCGCCTGAACCCCTAGACCCCCGACCCCCTATGACCCCCGAAACCCCAAAACCCTTGGCGCCTACCAGACCCCTAATCCCCTAAACTCCTAACCTGCTAGTCCCCTCAACCCTTAGTACACCCCTAAACCCCTGAACCCTTAAGCCCTCAACCCCCCCAAAACCCTAAAGCCCGAAACTCTTCTCTCCGCACCACCCTAAAATCCCAAACCCCTAATGCGCTAAAGCCCTATGTACATATATATGCATATATAAATATGATATGATATGATATATATATATATATATATACACCCCTAAACCTCTAAACCTTTTAAACCCTAAACTCCAAAATAAGCCCCCAAACCTGAATGAACATATCTAGTTTATGCTGGGTCGGTTAATGAGTTAATGACTAAGGTTTCGTTTAAGGGCTTGGGGCTTTTGTCTCTGCATATGTAGAGTCGGAACAGCTGGTTTGTGTAAACTTAAAACGGAAAACCTATAGCTATATCCAGCAAAACTGAAATGCATTACTTTACACCGGCAGTATCTCAGGACTCAACAAGATAAAGAAAGAGACGGAGATAGAGTGATAGCGATAGAGATCGCGCTGAAATCTGTTGATTTCAAACTGGTATTTCTATTGATTTTATGGAAAATTTCTATTGATTTTATGGAAAAATTTCTATTGATTTTATGGAAAATTTCTATTGATTTTATGGAAAATTTCTATTGATTTTATGGAAAATTTCTATTGATTTTGAAGTGGATGTTTCTATTGATTTTTATGTCTGAGTTCTATTGATTTTGAGGATTTCCATTTCTATTGAAAAACATGCTTTTCTATTGATTTTAATCGACCGAAACAAAACGCTGAGAAATTTCAATCGCGATTGATTTTTTTCAATCGGCGGTCCTCTGGGAAGCTAGCAAAGGAATCCTGGGAAAAAGCAAAGGTGTCGTCGTTCGCTGCTATCTCAAGAGGTCCTGCGATCACACCCCATCTACCACAGCCATGTCTGGGTCTAGGCGGACGCATACGAAGGCCAATTCGTCCCCGCATCACCGCGATCAGGGCATTATGGTCTGAGGGGAGTGCACGCCTCCAGTCCTCCCTAAGGTGATAGGCAGTCTCAACCATCGGCCAGCGGGTCATGAACCAATCTATCGTACTGAATTCATTCCGGGCAGTCCAAGTGCAGCCAAGGGGCTCATTGAATTCCAGTCCACGGTGACGGGCAAGGAGTTGAAGTCGTGCCAGTGCAGGAAAGGAAGGGTTTGAATTCAAAACATGTTGATTCGCATCAATTCCCATACAGATGACATCGTGGTGTCGTGCTAGTGCGAGAGTTTCATCTATCTTCGCAATATCCGAAAGCCAAACATCCTCCGCGTCTGGTCTTTGTTGATGGGGAAGGTGTGCTGTTCCAAGCCAAAAGTGTCTCCCCTCAGCCTTGCATTGGAGAATGAACCCTGTGCTGAAGGGGTGACGAGCCACTACCTGGAGGTCAAGGTCAGACCTGAAGAGTAGAGCTACCGCCCTATGGGACAGTGGTGTCTGGTACACAAAGACCTTATAGGATTGACCGCTGAAATCAAGATCATCAGTTTTCCAGTCCCCTTCAGGGACGTCCGAGCAGCCTCCGACTTCCTGGAAGACAAGAAGCTCAAAAGGATCTTCCACATCATCCAGCAAGTTTTTTACTGAGCTCAAGTGCTTACCATGGAGATTCCACGTGACTGCTGTGAACTCACGAATTCTAGTTGCAAAGCCTTTCTTGCCATGGGCCCCCGAGGACTGTTGTGCTAGTCAATTGTGGAGCTCATCACGAACCTGATCCGGGGACAGGGACAAAATCCTTCCTAGCTGTTTGACATCAACGAACCAGCCTGTTTCATCACCGGCCTGATTTGTCAACATCATTGAGTTTTCATCAGGCTGCTTGTTGCGATGCCAAAACATGCACTGTTCCGAGCGTATCCAAAGTCTCCCAGACCAGTCAAGGTCCACAAAGGCCTCCGATAAGTGCTTGCAAGCCCACTCTTTGATACTCACTAGTGCTCTCACTTTCTCTCTGTCCTCTTTGCTTCTGTTACGTGTAACCCAAAGCTTCGCTTTCTGCTGTCCAGGGATAATGCTAACCCACCCATCTAACTTTGCTCGCAGCGCCTGGATCGTAAGGCTCTGAATGCGCCTGCGTTCCCCCAGATTGCTGTTAGTAAACAACAACTCCACACGAGCAAACCGTGTCCTCACGAAAGGGATCGTGATGTTATGGAGTAAGGGCTTAGCTTCTATCTCCTCAAACAGAAGTCGCACTTCCTGTTCCGCTTCCCCACGTCTAGCCTCATCCCATCCGCCAATGACAAGTTGCAAATCGTCTACTACAGGCCTGCCCCCCGCAGTACTGGCCGCAGCAGATCCTCGAGGGCTCTGTTCCACCCTGTGGGGCGCAGGGCTGACGGATCGGGACCTGGCTCGTAGGTCCCTGACTTCAGCTTCCATGTTGTCTAAGCGGGTGACCATGTCCCCTTGTGCTTTCTGGAGTGCTTCCTGCTTTCGGTCAATGCCCTGAACCTGAGCAGCAACATCAGATATGTGGGTTTTATGCGTCTGCAACTCTGACATCAGGTCCCTTTGTCCTGCCGCTACCATATTCTGAAGGTCGAAAACCCAGGAAGGGGGAGCTTGAGGGTCTAGATTATACACTTCCGGGGCACCTCTGGTAGAGGCTTCAGCAGATCTCTGGTGGGCTCGGGAGGGCTCGCCACCAGCAAACATCGTTTCTGGGGTGACCCTAGCAGGAGGTTCCGCTGGTTTCTGGAAGGCTCTCGAAGGCTCTCCACCCCCGAACAACGGTGGCGGGTCCAAGCCCTTTTTCTGTGAGGCAAGCTTGGGTTTCTTTTCAGGGCTCTCGACATGCTTCTCTCGGCGAGGCTTAGACTTAGGTGTTCCTAAGGCTTGTTCAACCCCCTGCATCGCAGACTGAAGAGCTTGTTGGGGACACGGAGCTGTGGGGGGCCGGGTGTTCACTGCTGGGGCGAGGGCATACGGGTTGAGGTTCGGGACTGTAAGCTCATCAGCCTCTCCTTTAGCAGCTTTCAGTGCCGCCGCTGCCTCGCTGCATCTCGAAGAGCCTCCTCTCGGGCTCTGGCATCCTCCCTGTTCAGAGCATGCATCACAGGAGCAGGTGGGGCAACAGAGGCAGCAGCAAGGGGGCTATCGTCATCGGTCTCCGCATCATCCCCTAGGGCCTGCGTCGGGGCATCCATCAAGGCATCACCATCAGTCACCGACATTTGTTGGGGCTTTGGAGGCCTAAGGACAGCGGGAAGGGAGCGCTGTGTGTGTTTCAAGGGGCTCTTCACACTTTCAACACGGCAATTTCCAGGCTTGAGCCAAAATGCCGTAGGTTTAGGGTTTAAGGTTTAGGGTTTTTTTCCCTCTTCGCATTCAGGGTAAGGGGTTTAGGGTCTAAGGTTTGGGGATCTTTGGGGTTTCGTGCTTCGGGGTTTAGGGTGAAAGGTCGGGGATCTTTAGGATTTAGTGTTTGAGGGTTTTGGGTTTCGACTCGCACACTCGCTCAATGCAGCCACGGCTTCATGAGGTTACCGCCACTACCGTGATATACGAGCCGGCAGGTTCATAGCGGGGTCAACAGAAGTAACAGCTCAAAACAACAAGTGATATATACACCACATGCTCATAAAGGTGCCAACTCGGCTCGAGGTTGCGGCTGCCGGCTGCTGCGTGCCAGTATCGTACGGCAGCTCGGAGGATAAGATTACGACAGCAGCTTTCATCAGACACATCTCACACTGTCAACACACGCAGCCAGATTGTGGCCAACTGGCCAACTAGCTTCCAAAGTCTACGCTGAGGGATAGAGCTGTTTCAAAAGACGATCTCCACAAGGGCTAGTGAGAGAGTCAAGCCATGCCCGTAAATTCGCTCGTGGTGCTCGAAAGACATTAAAGTGTCCGTATACGCAAATACTGCAGCAGTGACATGCAGCGAACACGTACAGGTGGGTGGTTGTCAAAAGCAGGTTGCCGTCGGACAGCTATTAGGACCCTATTAAGGGTAAATTAAGGTACCCATAAGGTCTAATAGCCCATAGTGATACCAGCGCAAAGACCAGGTCGAGCAAGATGCACTACGACTGACCATCATCGGCCTTGCAATCATATCGGTATCGTCACCGAACGCTAATTATCCCCATCGCAGAAAACAACCGACCCTGCATGACACCGCTGACACCACATGGCGGTATCGGGGTTCATGGTCGGTTTGAGGGGCGTGGAGTGGAGCGGATATGCCTGCGGCTGGAGGGGGTATCGAACCGCACCTTCCCGCCGTAGCGTACCGCATACAATGCAATCGCTAACAACAAACCGATCGACCCGAAGTGTTACAACCATGACTTCAAGTTTTACTCAGCATAGGTGGCCGGATCCACAAGTAAACACGCAACCTTGTAATATAGAGGCCATAATAATAGGAATAGGGTTTTGGGGCCCATTATCATACTATACTTATAATAAGAACCTCCCCCCAAAAAAAAGTATAGGTGCTTGTTAAGGCCCCTATATAGTAAAACAAACCATGTCAAAGACAGCTGGAAACCCTGCACAAACCTACTATCACCCGACAGAGAATGCATCGAAACCCTTGTAAATTCCAGTACACCCCCTATGAACCCCGTGAAATCCCTACAAGAACCCTAATTATTCAAAAACCGTATGAAAGTGCTATAAAACCCACTTCTGCTCCGAAACTCACAAAAACACCCCCACACACACAGAGGCGGGTTCTCCTCGTCGTCCGTGTCTGGGGGCATGGGGTAGGCCTGCGAAGTTTCGCGTTCGGGCCTTCTTAGAGCTTACCTTAAGCCGGAATAACCTACCTGTTTAAGGATTTGTATAAGGAAATCATAGTAAGGAACCCTCGAAAGGTAGGTTTTCCGGCTTAAGGTAGTGTTAGTGTTCACTACTTGCTTTAAGGGGGAGAGAGGAGGAGTTGAGGGCCTTGGGTTGCCGGACTCGGACTTGATTTGGGGCAGCCTGGGGAACCCTGAACCCGAAACCCACATAATGACGGAAAAAGGTGCAAAACAGGTAGAGTTCAGCCAGCCACCTTGCTAATGCGACGGCGATGTCGTAATGGCAGAAACGTACGGAACATGCTCTTCCTTAGCTTGCATCCCCTAATGCGACAAGACAGCAGGTTAGTTATGACCAGCATTCAAGCCTATAAGTCTGCAAGCCCCTAGTAGTAGCCTTTGGGATTGTCATCCACCACAGACTAGGACTACTATGCGACTAAGGAACCACCCCAGGGCTTCCGGGGAGTTCACACTATGAACATAACTCATACAATAGACCCATTTTGGGAGACTGAGGAACAATGACAAGCCCTTCATGCTCCGTCTTAGGCTGCCGCGGCCCTCTGTCTGGTTCTTAGTAAGGAATGGGGGAATGGATCCCTGTAGTTAGTTGCCCCCGTATAATCCCCATAAATAGTCCACATAATACATTCCCCCATTCCCTACTAGGAACCAGACAGCCTACTAAGAAGCCTTATATTATAACCCTTCCAGTAACCCATATAGTAACCCACAAAGGACCCCTTTAAAGGAACCCTATTCCCTACTAAGAACCAGACAGTCCTTCTCAATGTTCCTCATTCGCGTGGACTTGATGTCAAAGGCGGAGGCGACAATGCAGATAACGCCGAGGATGCAGGACACATAGCCGGTCTGAGTCGCCAATGATCCGAAACCCAAATGCCAATCAAACCCTAAGACTCCATGTGCCTGTATAGTAGGCACTTAGGCCTTAAAGGGGTCCCTAGATGTACTTTAAGACCTAAGTACCTATACTGTAATATGGGAGTAGTAAGTACATGGAGACTTTGGGAACGGGTTCCAAAAAAAGGCTTTTGAACATCAGGGCTTGGGATTTTACGATTTCGTACCTATACCCTGAAACCTTTCGGACTCGCCGGATGAGGCCAATGGTTCGCAGTCGGTCACAAGACGAAGGTCAGGAGGGAGACTGTATGCACGATCCCTTCCAAAACCAGGGAGAACCGGATAATCAGTAACTTAGGCGTTCGCTTTCGGGGCTGCCTGGTGGCTTTGGATTATATTAAGTCTTGAAGTTTTTAGGATTGAAGGGTGATTTCTTTAAGAAGGGCTACATTGATGATGCTGTCAGACGCCGTCGGACGGGCGGTACATGTAACGCAGTATGCACCTTAGTTGGAGTTATTTGTAGCTATAACTATAAGTTACCTTATTTATAACCCTAGTTACCAAGTCCCATGATCCTCCAAGTACACCTGACTCTCAGCAGCTACTGCCGAGTTTGACCGGAAGGGCAGGACAGGCCCAAGAACATGTCCGGCTTCAGGGTTGATTTGTGGATTCCTTCCAGGCTCATCTATGTATGCATATATGTATATATGTATACACATGTATTACATATATATATATACTATACTATACTATACTATCTTATACTATGTTATGTATATCATACCATATTACATTATATGGTTTTTAACTTTTAGATTAAATTAACTGATAGTATGTTATATTTTATTTTATACTTCAAGGGTTCCTTCCGGCTTTCAGGTTTCCAGGCTTTAAGCTTATAGGGTCACAGGATTTGGCACAGGCACTGGGATCAAATACCTGTTCTTGCAGGCGGGCCTCTGCATGCATGCTTGGTACGGAAACCGGCAAGCAGCACGACCCGAAATCCTTGACAACCTGAAAAGTTCTTGTAAACCCTTAGCAGTGGATTTATCCTTGCACGCCCTAGAAGTATATAAGCCCTTATAAACCCAAAGCGCCAAACTAATCTGAAACCTTGGAATCGAACCCTCAGCTCGCTAGCCTGAAAGCTGCAATGCAAATTTCCGATCAACAAACCCAACTCATTACCGCTCTTAGTGAGGCACATCAGGGATCCGAATATTCGGGCATTTGCAAGAAGGGAGTTTTTTAATCAGGAGTGTACATACATTCCTGAAGCCCTCCGTCACAGCCGGGTATCCACAACACCCAACTTGCCGCAGTAGCCGAAGTCACCGACGAAGCCCTGGACGATGAGCCAAATGCCGTACTGCCTGGGTAAAGTCTTTCTAGGGCTCCTTTAAGGGATCCTTTAATGAAGGGTTCGTTTAAGGGATCCTTTGATTAAACGTTCCTCTATAAGGGGTTCTTTAAGGGGTTGGTTTGGGGATTAGGTTCGTGGTGTGGGATTTTCGGCACTCACACTCGGACAATCCAGGCGGTGTGGGGTTTTAGGGCTTAGGAAGTTTTGTGGTTGATCGTTCATTTTGCCACCCGCCCAGCTGAACAATGATAGTTCATGGAATTGAGGGTTCAAGGCTTTTGCGTTGAGGGCCCTGTAGACATGATTCCATTTAACAAGTATAGGCTGTGCATGGAGCTGTGCGTACTTGACTTGGGAATATCTTCCTTTGGCTTACTCTACTTAAATACTTGAGGTACATGGTAGCGGCAGCAAAGCCCGCTTGACGACTTCTGTGCTTCTTTAAGTTGAAGGTCCCCTTTGCGACAGGCTTCTCTCGCACGGAACAGCCGTCGCCGTCAAGTTGAAGGTCCCTGTTCTGCTACTGGAAAACCCTGGACCCGAGACCACTTCTTGCAGGTTTTGGTGCTGAGACCTCAAGGCTTAAGGTTTACGGCGGGACTTAACTCTTTGCTAGACTTACAAGGAAAGCCGTCACCACGAGATTCTGACCTCCCTTCAACTGATGGGAGGCATCGCACGAAGGCAGGCACTCCCGGTAGCAGGAACACGAATCTGACTAAGATCGGGGAAAGCAGTTTTGAAGCCAAGCTGCAGCATGTTACGCGGAAAGCCGACAACCTGTGCCATGCGGCTGAATCCAACCACGAGTGGCGATAGAACAGTGGCGCGTGCGGGTTCGTGGCACTAGGTTACAAGATGTGTGGGTGCAGAAGCAGCAACCTGGCGAAAGGAGTAACAGCCCTCACCTGCGAATAAGGTTTTTGGGCCCATTATACTATAACTATAATAATAAGGAACCCCCAAAACAATATAGGTAATTATTTAAACCCCTTATAATACTGTCCCCGGCTCCCAGACCCAAACCGACCCTAAACCCTACACCCACCCCTACACAGAACAGTGTTTCGATCCCTTTAAGGAACCCCCCAACTCCCAGACCCAAACCGACCTCGAGGGTCTGCGGCTGATACATCGCCACACCGATTATTCCGATGATCAGCGCTGTGTAGTTGGGCAGAGCGGTCATGCCCCAGCTGGTCTGCCACCTAAGGTTTCGAAGCTGCCGAAACTGGGTTCTGGTTGAGGGATTAAATTTCAGCTGCCATACTAGTTGGTTTCAGTTGCCATACTAAGGAAGCCATGGTTCCAGCAGGTCTGCCACCTCAGAGGCTTTTTTGCTAGGTTTTTCTAGAAAAACCTGGTAGCCCCAGCTGGTCTGCCACCTAAAGGGAAAAGCCATTTTAAAAGAACTGAGGTACTTGTAGGCTCTTGTAGGTAGGTTCCTAAACACCAGATGGTCTGCCACCTAAGAGGCGAGGTGCTGCCGAAACTGGGTTCTTTAAAAGGGGACTTACTTTCAGTTGCCATGATATGTACTACAGATCCCTATTATGGTAACTTAAAATAAATTCCTTAGACACCTCCAACTAGCAGTTCAGTAGCTGAAACGTCTCCTGGTCCTAGTTGTGATGGCTACGCATGGGCATAATCGCCATGATACCCGAAACTTAATTGGTCCTGCTGTTGTGAAAGCTTCCTGCAACCTATGGTTCTACCGCTGCGGGGGCAAGGCTTTCAGGTGGAGTTGAGAGGTCCTACTCCTACTACATCCTACTACTATAGGGGCCGGTAGAATTAGGACATGGTTTAACAACTGCGAGAAGAAGGTGTTGTGGCAGAGCTTATATACCAGAACTGGAAGATGCTAGAAGCATACACCGCCAGTGTCATAATAGTGTGCTTCAAGAAGCAATGCCATCAGAAACAAGCGAAACCCAACTGCAACTCAGGCTCTTGTTGTTGCAATCGACCCACAAGGTGTACTCATCCGGGTTCGACCATGGGCAGTCACTCCACCTTTCAGCAATGCAGCTTGCAAAAGCACCACACATGCTTACCCGACGATATCAAAGCCCTTCACAACCGAACTTGAGGACCGCCGCCCTAAAAACTCCGATGGACCTAGCCAGAAGACATGCATGTAGTTCTTGTTCAGAACTATGGCAACTCAGACCGTCAGTGCGTAGAACTGCTAGATGAGCTCCTGCTATTTCACGGGTGCATTATGGGGCAAATGTGCACTAGATATGTGCAACAAATACACGACGACGCGCAGGTTCATTCAACACGAGCCTCGTCAATCCTTCAGGGTTCCCCTGCGTTGCGTGACAGATTCCTTGTGTAAACTAGCTGGACGAAGCCACAAGCAAACGCCACATACATGCAGTCTGACCAGGCAAGCATACCAGGTACCCTCAGGCGATCGTCCGGACAAATTTCACATGCAAACCAAAGGGCGCGTATGGATCATGCATGCTTGTATTAGTTAAATGGAGCGACAAATAATTTTATGCAAAATTCATGCAAAGACAGATGTGAAAGTCTTAAGCCTTAGACACGTGACCCATAAACCCGCCCATGTGGATCCATGAAGCTTCCTCCAAACCTTAACCGGGATTCTGTTGTAACCGAAATAACCCATAATAGTTTCTACAAGGACACGAGATCCAATACAGCAAAAACATAGCAGTAGAGGTTGGTGTGTTGAAGGCTCAAGCAACCAGTGAGCTGAGTAACTTGCTTACATCGGGGTCTATGCAGATGCCAGGAAACATGCCGAACTCCGAAGCGAACCCTACCTGGAACCTGAATAACCTACCTTCTTGAGGACTCATTTCGGTTTAGTCGAGGATAAGGAAGTCATAGAAAGGAACCCTCAACAAAAAGAGCTTCTTTAGGACTTTAGGGTCCGGGTCTAGGCAATCCTTGAAGCCGCAAGCTCAGCCGGGAAACTTCCACTCGAAGGATGGCGGCTTTGCCGCGGCGTAGATCAAGCCAATAATAACGGTCATAACCTTCTTTGAGGGGCGCTGCATGTGGGTACCGGAAGAGTTACCAAGTTTATTCCGTAGGCTTCCATCATATGACTAGACTATAGTATAATATAGCTCACAATACTAATCCAACATATTCTGACTAGTAAGGCCCCTGTATTGGGGGTAACACATTTTTCTTTGTTGGTTCGGGCTCAGGGTATCGGGTTGTTGCCGCCCGCCTCATTAGGATTATAGCTTGTGCTCTCATGAACTCAAGCACCAAGAAAGGCGGGTTCTCGTGCATTCCTGAAGTGCCAGGAAGGGTTCTGGTTTTGTGCGAAAGGACCGGAATTGCTCGATACCAGCAGACGCTGACCTAGCTGACAAGTTCAGTTCAAGAGGCTCATGGCCAATTGATGTCCTGTCAAAATACTAGTTGGGCTACCTGCCAGGCAAGTTGACGGACGAAAGTGAGGCTACAAGCGAGTTCTAGAGTCCGGGGCCTTTTGCTGCTTTGGATGCAGCCGTCTCGAGTTGGCGAAGGCGAGGATTACAGCAGTTCCCGAGAGGCAGTTCCCCTTCGGTTATGCTTTCATGAAGTCTCGGGCTCAACAAGCCAAGCTGTCGAGAAACGCACAGTCTCCGCAGATGAAATATATGTTCGATGCTCTACTAGTCGTGCCCTTTTGCTTCCTGGATTCCCAGACAAAGTATCAATGGAAGCCGAGCTGTATAAAAGCAGACCCCGAATATGGCTAATGAGCACAGCTGCGGATACCAATGTGCCGGCAATAGCCAAGAAATCTCCCGTCGCGTACCTGCAAAAACCGGAGGTCTTAGACATTTTTGAACTCTTTGTAGCTTCAGTATGACAGTGCGGACCGTGGCCATTGTCCCAAGCTGCTGCTTGGCGGTGGCGATGACCCAGACTATTGCCATTGTTGTTGCTCTCGTGCCCACTGTTGCGACAAGGACTGGTACTATAGTATAGGGGCCTTAATACTTAGAAGAGGGTTTTGGGTGTATATTATACGATAACTGTAGTAAGGAATCTCCCCAACATAGCAAAAAAATCTTAAGGCCCCTATAGTAGGGTTAGGGGACTCGGGGTTCAGTTTTGGGCCTTCGTGGTTATCCATGCAAGCCTTGTGCTTTCCCGCAAACACGAGGGGTGGATCGGTACAACGCAATCAAGCATACTTGGAGGTTCATGGGGAGTTAAAAGTGGGTTATTAAAGTAACTATAGTTATGAGGGGACTTATAACGCCATGTATAACTACCCATGAACCTACAAGTAGAGACCTGTGCGACGAGATTCGTCACAAAGCCTACCGGAACCTGATGCAGAGGCAGAGGAAGCAACAGCACAAACACACACCATCACACTCTTCCAACCACCGGAGGATGTGCTCTCCGTGAGTGGTACTTACTGTAATGATGAACGACGAACATCGTCTCGATGTGATGAACAATATATGGGTCGTTCTCTACGGACTCTGCAGTAGGGTTCAGGGTTTGATAGAGGGAGGGTTTAGCAGGGTTTAGGAAAACAGAATTTGTTTAAGGGTCCCTTTGAACAATGAACAAGAGCCCACCCTGGCATCCGATGCTTTGCCATCTCCCTTTTGAGACTCCGAAGACAGGAGCTATAGAACTCCTCAAAAGCGCCAGGGTCGCCTTTTTGCCATGCTTTCGGAAAGAAGCGGGAGAGGCCGAGGAAAATTGCGGGACTTGCTGCTCCTTCTCTCTGGCTGAAACCCCAACGGCAGCGGAGCCAGATGAAAGTAGACGGTTTCGACATGTCACGACTCTCACACTCGACTCACGTTACTGGATACAGTGTTTCGGGACTTCGCCTAGTGGTGCCGAAATGGCGTGGATGCCTCTGAGATGCGAAGTCAATACCTCTTTAGATCCTGACCCAAATTCAAAACAATCCCACCAACAATCGAAATTCAATTGGATACATGTGGGATGGGATTCGACTGCGTGCACTGCATCCGAGAGACCCCACAGAACCCTCATAGAAACCTATATGCCCGAAAGAGAACGACGCAGAAACCAACGCCTTACAAACTTATTGCGTATTTTGGGGGTATATTACAGTTTCATGATACAAGGCCTACAGCTACAAAAGAAAATATACCATCCATTCCGACCTCGAAAGCAAACCTCGAAAGCAACCTACTAACAACAACAACCAGCAAACTATATAGCCCAATAAAGTCCGACCAAACCTCCATTATTGAGTCTGGACATTGCCCTAAACCTTCTGCGAACGGCCCTAGACCTAAACCCTGAACTCCTAGAACCTAAACTCCTATAGACCCTAGGCCAACCACGCGAGGCCGGTCAGATCCCCGAGATTCGAGGGTCTTGCTGGTCGGGCTGCGATGGCTCGGCCTTCACGGGGCTCTTCAGTAGCTGGGGCTATATAGGGTTTAGGGTGTATAGGGTTTTAGGGTTTCGGGCTTCAAGGCTTAGGGGTTTAGGGTTTTAGGGTTTAGGGGTTTAGGGTTTAGGGGTTTAGGGGTTCAGGGTATAGGGTTTAGGGTTTTAGGGTGTGCAGGGGGAGTTATAAGTGGGGTGAGAAGTTCCCTAATGTGGCTTATAACTGTAGTTACCTTGCTTGTAACCCCACCTATAACTCCCAAGTTGTTGGGGCTGCTGTGGCATTTTTTCCCTCCCGCATGGCTGGAAATCTGCAGTGGTATGCGGCTTAGGGTTCTGGGATGAGGGACTGAAAAACATTACTGTAATGTTGTTGTGCTCTGCTGTTGCGCGCATCTTGAGCGAGTCACACCCATCACCCGTGGACAGCGTACACCGGCAACAAATGTGGAGTTCCATGACAACTTTACCACAAGCATAGACTGTCTGGTGCTTAGTAGGGAATGGGGGAATGGATCCCTGTAGTAGTCCTTCTAAAATCCCCAATAAGAGTCTCCATTTCCTACTTAGAACCAAACAGTAGACGAGCATCTGAAAGCATGCCGCGGGTTGCCGATCTGTCATGTTCCACCTGATCGAAGTCTTATGGAGTAAACGACCTATCAATACAAGCACTGATCAGAAATTGAAAATTGATCCTTGGAGCCTCCCTGAACTCGACCCGCCTAAACACTTTGCTGGAATCCCGGAGCTCTTTCTCATTCCTTTTGGCTTCATGTGGTCGTTGTCCGCTTGCCCGGGTGGCCCGACATCATGGCTTCCCTTTCATTTTCTCTATAAGTTTGGACATGGGGCTCTGTGTCATCCTACGAGTGCCATTTCCGGCAAATGCTGGGCTAATTCAGGGGGCACCAAACTTGCGGTTCGGCCTCTGAACCCTGCGGTCCCTTCTCGTTCAGCTGTGCGGCAGCCTGAGAAAGTTGTCGGAAAAGCTAGGCGCTGGAGCCAGGTTTATTCCTTCGTCTCGCATGATAGCTTGCAACAGCTACAGCAAGTGCGGCAGGTGGCTCAGGTGGCTCCTCTCTGTCCTTCTCACCGGAATGCTCCGGTTATCAGCAATTGATTAACCAAGGCTGTCTGAGATCCAGGCTGCCAGAAGGATCTGCTTCAGCGCATTAGACTCGACGGTCACCGCACTTTCTCCTGCGAGCGGTGAGTCTCCCGGCACCAGCAAAAACTGACTGCCATTATATAGCAGCCCCTGTGTGGGTGAGTCGCATGTGGAGTCTCCCAAGAATGGTATGGGCCGAGCCCAGCCACCCAACAGGCATAGAAAGCCTGCCCGATGCCCTTGACCTTGAACCCGTTGGTGCAGTGGGAGGGCCTTACAGCTTGGTCAATGATTCGGAAGCCAGGACCAGCAATTCACCGTAATTGTCGGCTTGTCAGCAACATGTCGAGGCAAAAACGAAAGCCAAAAATACCCAAAGACCGGGTCCTTTGCCATTGTAGAAGGCTGTCCGCACGGTGCTGTACGCCTCAAGGTATCAAACAGACAGACAGACAGACAGACAGACACAGGTATATAGACAGTTGTTTGAGATGTCATCATCTCAAGCGTCCACAACTGAGAACTGAGAGGAAACTTCTGTTCAAGACCTTACAGCCCCCGAAGACCATGCGCAGCATCACCCTAAGCCCTAAGCACCTGAAGGTGCACCGCCATCAATGGTTTGACATGAGCAGCAGAGACCAGAATACAAAACAGCACAGCACAGAGTCGTGCCTTCTTGAGATTGGATTGCACTTCACCTCACAAAGCGTCGGCCGCAAATTCTCTAGATGGTTTTAGATAATCCCTTCCCCCATTTATTAAACACCCTCTAATACTAAACATGCTTCCCGCCCGATCCTCCCGAAATCATCCCTGCCCTTTGAAACCTAATTATTTACAATAAGGGGTCCGGAGCAACAGCAAGAGCAGGAGTAAGAGCAAGAGCAAAAGCAGGAGCAAGAGCGACAGCAAGAATAAGAGCAAAAGCAGGGGGAGAGCAGAAACAATAGCAAGAGCAAAGCAATAGCAGGAGCGAGAGCAAGAGATGTAGCAAGACCAGGAGCAAGAGCCAGAGCAGGAGCAAGATCCCTCAAAAGTGACAGTAGAGATAAAAAACACCCTTATGATAAAAACACTTTCCGAGTTTGTGTTGGGGGGAAGGGATTGACTTGTTTCGGCATGTCGCGAATACTACCACCGGGACATGAAAACAAAGGGCTGAAGAAAAACGGCTGCCTCCACTTCCCGAAGCCATGGCGAGGCGCACCAGGGGCAGGGAGCAACTAACGAGCAGCTGCGAAACTATCAAGCTTATTGGGTTTGCGTAGATCCGAAACCCTGCGACTCGGAGTGGTATGCTCTTTAAACTCATGGTGCAGGCTGCATTCACAAGCCGATCTCTGTGTGCCACTTCATGAAACATGCATGCATGAGCTGGGACCAAAAGAACAAGTCAGTCCAAGAGTATGAGCCCAAGTCCTACACCGAAAAAATCGTGTAGGGCTTCTCAACCCATGGCTTGCCGGTGGCTGCAGGATGTCCCCTGCAAGCAAACACGAAGCGCGAGCAAACATGTGAATGTAGTGATACATAGAATACCTAACACAAACATGTCTCGCAAACGCACACGCACCAAAACATGGGGGGTTGGACCAAAATCTGCGGCCACAGCCGCTGCAAACGTCTTAGGGGACTGTATCAAGGAGCAACTTGCAGTCCTAGACCCTCCATCTACAGTACCCTCTATTAGACCCTAAATGCCCACTATTTGGGACCATATACCGGCACAAGGAGGGTCCTGGGTTAACGGGTCATGTCACATCGAAACAACTCCGCGCAAAGCCAGTCTTGAGACTGAGAAGCCCCCCGGAACCAGAAAGGACCCCCTCAGAGGCAGAACACTTGTCCAACATCTGATGCTCACCGTCGTCCTCAATTTCGTGTCTACATATTGCATATATATCTCGAAACCGAGCCATGCCAGGTCTTGGATCCGACATGCATCCGACCACAAGAGGATTCGTGCAAAAGGTCGCGTGGGGCTTATGTCTACGCGACCTGTGCACATGAATCGCAACTTCTGGCTGCATGCAGCCTAAACTACGCAGGCGTTTCCTGAACAATGCCACGGTCCTGCAGGTGGCCCGCGGGCCCACGTGGCTGTGGGCCGCAGGACTGACAAAGACAATGAAGGGAGTTATTTTACAAAAGCTAAGGCTATCCAAATCCGATGTTCCTGCATCAACATGCCGATGTTCCTGTCGTGGACCGACGCCGCCGACATGGACTGTCAGAACACCTGCCCGTCGGAGACCTGAACAGCAACGACCCTCCAAATCGACACGTTTGAGCATGAGCATCACACTTCACTTCCATATTCCGTCCTATTCCAGGCGCCTGCATCTAAATGAATGTTGACCAGTGCTTACGGTGATGGGACGCATAGCTTCGAACACAAACACAAGCCAAAGTGGAAAGCCCTGTTTGCATGCGGCTTTATTCCTGGGGGCACAACCATTTTCGAGACCGTGGAGTGCAGCGGCCCATAGTAGCTCCTGCAAAGAAACACGGGTAGCAAATGTTATTACTTTTGAGAGCCTGCGACACTCTTTGCAAGCCGCTACTCCCAAAGCCGTTGCAGTCGTCAAGTCATGACGTAGCTGCAGGCGAATACGGTGTAAGGGACCGTTCAACTACACTTAATTACCTTCTTCCTGCTATACCGATGCAGTTGCACCCAGCGATGTCTTGCAGGAGTGGTGGCAGTGGTAATTGAACTATAGTCCGACTAGAATCTGCAATTACATAACACCGCCTCGACGTCACGGATCAGTTGCGCGCGGGACGAACAAAAGCATGCTGCATGGCGGCAAGTGTCCAGTTGCCATCACTTGGCACGCCAATCTGCTGCACCCGCCAGTCGACCGACAATTCGTCTTTCACGGCACAGCACAGCACGATCGCCTGGACAACACACTGCGTGGTCAACCTCTTTTACGATAGTCCGCATCAACTAGCCCTCCAGGAATATTGTTGCAGAATTGAGAGCGTCCTGGAGAAACAAGGGCAGCAACAAAAACGAAACGAAGATCCGATGCCATCTGAAACCCGTGAACTGTAACACCCTGAAGCCAATGTTACACCCTGCCTGACTAGAGCCCACCATTTCTCTTACGAAGTTTCCGGGACAGAACAGGTTCCGGGAGCCTCAGGTATAATCTACTACTTCCATGACCTCCTCATCTGCAAATCGACGATTTGGCGTGTAGCTTGCCAGCATCTCTCCAGAGTCCGCATTCTGCAAATGTACTGCTGGATCCTCAAGGCAGTTCGTGGGGTTATGCCATGCTTGCCGTAGGAATTCTCTAGGGGCTACCCAGTTTGCTGGTTAAGGCAACCAGAAAGCGAAACCACGCAGGCAGAGTGTTATGGAGTTTTGGGCCAAACCATCTTTTGAAACCCAACTGCGGGGAGTCAGCGGCAGGGGCTCTCCATGCTCATGATCCCCCTTTGCATTTTTCCATCTTACATACATCTACCGGCCGTTCTGTCCTAAAAAGCACAGCAAACAGGCCTGGAAGCTCGAAAGAGTCACCCCACCAGGTGCATAGGCGCTCAGAGTGAAGAAGAGATAGCGGCACTCAGATGGAAGTCCCGCGGTGTCCACAGTGACGAACTGTCTCGGATTGCATCTGGTAGACCTTCCTCTGCAAAGCTGCCCGCAAACGTTAAAGACGGGGCCTTACTTACTGTAAAAGGGGGGACGTGATATCGAGTGACAAAAAATGACAAAAATTCAGCTGTCCTGCATGAACGATGCCTGCAAAATCCGTTCTTCGAAAGTCGACACTTGCCATGACGTTGCACCAGCTGTCCAGCACAATACAAGTACCATTGAGGTGGAGCGGTCTGTTTGAATCTGGTGCCATCCAGCTGAGCTCGAAGCTGAGCCTCCTGATCGCAAGGCACACGATTTGGGGTTCACGGGGATTCAACTCACTGTCGGAACCAATTCTGCGTGTTGAGAACGAACCCCTTGCTTAGGACCTACTAACCCGACTCCCACACTCGCATGCAGCAGGCGAGGCTCCACTCTTCAAGGCTAAGTAGCAATCAGGAGCCACTCTGACATGATAACCCGAACCTTGCTGCGCCCATGCAACCATCCGGAGAGAGACCGGAAGCTCCCAACCGCCACGACCACACACTACAGGGCTACCCAAACAAAGGACATCCCAGGACTGCTTCACAACATCATACAGACTCGACTCTCAGCAGACAGTTAGCAAAACACCGAAACAATGCTTCCGAGCCCGTACGAAAAAGAAGGGGGTTGGGGTTTAGCTTCAGGCAGACCCTCCCTGTCACACCTCACAGAAGCATTGGGCCCCGTCTCGTACATAATGATGACCAGCTGGACAACCTGTCCAGCCACCAGGCTAGCAAAGGTCACGGAAGCTTTCGGATGAGACGGGTGCACAGGAAATCTAACGATGCTACTGTACTGAAACGACGTGTGCATGCGTGCAGACACACACACACACACACACACACACACACACCGTCGTCACGGAAGAGACAATCTGGCAGAATGCCCCCCTCACGAAGGAACCAGGCCTGTCCGAAAGGCACTCCGACCGATCCCCACAGCGGATCGGTGTCCTTTGCCTTCGCCTGAAGTGGGGAAGCTGCTGTAAAATGCTGCAAACCGCATAAATGCAATGTGACTGTGCTCAGTGCGATGATTGACAGCTACAAGGTACTTTCGACAACTTTTGAACTACATCAGTCTACTTCACAACTGAATTCATCCACTTGTATCAAAGCCTCTGTGCTCAAGGACCAAACAAGCAACGGCGAAAAATCCCTCGCTGCCGCGTCTTGCGGTGGCATGGCCAACGAGAGGAGCCATGCTGGAAGTGGGGCAAACATGCGTCGAGGAGTTTGTTCACCAAAGGCATCGCTAGTATAATAGGCAGACGAAGACACGGAGCATATGCGAAACTGGACGGTCACCACCGCGGCGGTTGAGATTGCTTTTCTGAAGGCCACGGGCATGAAAGCCCAAACCGTTGACCTGTCACTAAGCCGAGTTCGTGGAGGAAACCCTTGCCGGACCAGTGGCCCCTAGATCTTGTCCACCGAAGAAAAGCCGCTGCTTGCCTGACAGCGGAGGGCGGAGGGATGCATGAGCAAGAAGTTGAGTCAGCAGGAATGACAACTTCCCATTCGCTGTCATGAACACAGTTCGGTCGCAAGACACCATGATCTCCGTCTCCATGCTTCTGTGTACCAGTAGGGTTCATCGAATATCTCAATTCCCATCTTCACAGTCGCGAGCCGACGTAGCTGGTTCCCGTGCCTTCCGCCACGCCAGAGCGCGATGTGATTCGCCTCTTGACCTCACTGAGCCGCATCCTGCGTGCCACTGACCTTGGGAGCGATGGATTGAATTTCAGATGAGTCTTTCTCCGCCCTCGGCGCATCTCTACTGTGTAAGTGGGTAGTTTGGGATAGATTGACGTCAGCCTTCCTTCTAGCACCGTAACAAATTCGCTAGACACGGCCCGTATCAGTCATGCCGGAGCATCCGCAGCTTGCATGTCGTTTCCAAGATGCCACAATTGCCAAGCAAAGACTACCAACTGCAGATCTGTTTCAATATTTTGCTCGAGCATTGAGAGTATGCGATGCACCAGCTCCTCTGTGTATGCACTGGCAGGACCCTGCTTGCCCACATCTGCGCATCTCAGCCAGGCACAGTGTATAGCGCGTGCCGTCCACAAGCGAAACCTGCTCGTGATTCTGCGGCCTTACTACGCTGGAAACATGTGGCAACTACTGGATGCCCGCGACTGTCGATATTACGACTGGGAGTTGGCAAACGGCAGCACTTGCTTTCACCAGGGTCGATGCACGATCGCCCTCGCCCTGGCCTCGCTCGCCCTGTTCCCGGCCCCAGTGGCCGTCGCGCTCGCGCTCGCTCTCCTCTCACATCTCTCTAGGTCTCTATCTCTCTCTATCTATCTCGCTCTCTCTCTCTCTCTCTCTCTCTCTCCAACGGACAAAGTGATGCGGACCATCTTCTGGCAAGCCCTACAAGCGTGTGAATTTCCGGCTATTTATTTGGAGGTACCCCACCCTAACATAAATAACCGCCCCGGCTATTCTAAATAGCCCCCGATTCAACTAAGCCCCCCCCCATCCGGCTATTGCTAGGGGGTCCCCATGATGCAGGTCTTCCTCGCATCTTGTGGCGTTGAGTTCTGGGTGGTTGTCAAAATTTAGGGTCCTTTTTGGGGTATCCTAAATAATAGGTGCCGTATTATAATAGGGACCCAAAAAAAGACCATAATTTTGACAGCCACCCACATGCAGCTTCGCCCATCCAAGGGCAGAGGCGCCTGAATAGTGCCCTCCTCAGGCTGATGGCTGGCCCCAGCCGGCGCCTGCTCGTTTCTGGCCTCACAAACTGGGACCAAAAAGGCGCTCACACTTGCAACCCGGAGCCCGAAACTGCAGAGATGGAGGACACTGACGAGTTCAAGGGAAAACTGGAAAACTTGCAAATTAATACGGCAAGTCAAACCTAGGTCTCTCACGCAGCTCCAGAAACCTGTCGGAGTGGTGGCCTGCTCCCCTTTCTGATGTAGCAGATCAAGCTCATGGAAGATGGCACACTCGCGGTTGCCTTGAATGCGCGGGCAGGCGAAAAGGCTTTGCCTGGTGTTAGTTAGCCAACGTCGGGGCCTTAATAATTATAACAGGGTTTTGGGGCCCATGATACTATAACTATAACAAGGATCCACAAAAAGTAAGTAGTATTGGTAATTATTTAGGCCCCCATATTATGATACTATAACTATCATAAGGAACCCCTAAAAGAGAGCTTCTCATCATGGCATCATCTTATAGACTTGGCCTCAACTCCGAAGCTTGCGGCCTTCACATCCCCATGATCCTTCGGATGACTCTTGACTTACAGTAGTTGCTGAGTTCATAAGCCCCCAAGAAAGTGTACACTTTCAGTTTTATAGTGGGTCATGATATCCCCAAAAATCTAAAGTGTATCCACTCAGCTACTAAGTCTTGAAGTCCGGGGGGCCATGCTTCAGTGAGCTCCTGATATTCTCGATGTCTTCCACGGACAGAGTTTCGTCGCATTCCAAGCACTTGCCTGCACCATGGCGGCTTCTTGGGCATCCGTCCGATTACCCTGCACACTGAACAAAGAATCATAAAACTGCAACACTTGAGCAAGTGAAAGCCTGTCAGGTTTCAGCATGGGTTTCTCCAAGGGTTTGCTGTTGCACCAGAAGCTGCCACACACCCCTCACAAACCCCCACCCTCACAGCTTCACAAACATTGCGCCCCATGTCACATGCTGACCTTGAAGCTTCTGGTCCGGCCTAGGCACATGGTTAATCCCGCCTACGGCCCGAAAACCACAAGGAGCGAGACTAAGCTACCCTCCACAAGACCTGAGCTGCTGCACCCAACACCTTCCCGACACCAGCCCACAAACCCTCGAGCAGCTATGCAAAACCACGAAATCGAAACCCTGAACCCTGCGCCCTCTCAGTTGGGCCTGGCATGCTGTCTTTCGGCAGGAGTTCATCCAGGCAAGTCAAGCATACACTTGGCGGATGTTTGCCTGCGGCGGGCCCAGTGCGATGTTCAATCATTTTGAACGAAGCGGGTTAGACGAATGCCGGCTGAACTTTCCCACGAGACACAAAGTGTCGCTAACCCTTTTGCAACTGGCTTGCAACGTCACGCCAGGACAGCTGACTCGCTCGCCAACTCTAAACCCTAAACCCTCACCAACTGCTGCCAGGGTCACACTTCGACAAGGGCTCCGGGAAGTCAAAGGAGCAGCGTTTGCTCGAGCATCTGCTGCACTGCATGGCCGAGGCTCGAAGATGGCAAACCCTGACCTAAACTCAAAGGGGAAAAGGAGGGACCCTTCATGGGGACCCCTACCCTATAATGGGCCATATATTGGGTATATAATAGCTATATTATATTATGGGTATATACCTAGGGATCCTGATTAAGGGTCGCTCCTTTTACCCTTGGATAAACCGCACCTCTGAACAGATCCCCAAAAACAACACCTGGAAACGGTAAGGTCCAAGGTTCTAGGCACAAGCGCCGGCCAACCTTCGAGGAAAGGCAGCATATTTCCGGAAGCTGGATCAGAGCTAACTAGCAGCATCGACGGTGCAGGTGAAGAAAGTTGTTTGTGCTCTAGCTCCAAGCCTTCTGCTTTATCGCAACTCCCTAACACCTTTGCCAAATGCACAGGCGCTACAAGAAAGGAGAATAACATGAGAAGAAATCAAGCGAAGACTGGAGAATGCCTGCACTGCCATTTTGGTATACGTTCCAAAGTGCTTCAAAGTTGACCCTGTGAAGACATGAAGAAGAAACCGCAGAACAAAACTCGATCTCGAAGTCAGTCTCCCGAAATCGGGGCAGGCCGGAGAACTCAGAAAAAGCGAAACGAGAACCATGAACGTCGATAACAAGGTCAGACTAACTCAGCAACCAGTCACAGCGTCTGGTGTTGGGCTTGCTTTGACGGTGTTTTCGACTTCTTTCTTGATGTGTGTGTGTGTGTGTGTGTGTGTGTGTGAATGTGTGTGACTTGTCTGCCTTTCTTGGCTTGTCTTCTTTTTTGTCCCTGGGAAAACCAGGAATTCCCAGAAATCGCAAGTCGAGTCCCAGAGGACCAAAGAGAAAGAGTCAGTGAACAATTCAAAAAACCAGCGCTCTGCTATGTCGCTTGCTTTTTCTGAGTCGGGAGTTGTTGCCCAGCCAACTGCGACGGAGACATGTTGTTGACTTGTTTGTCGCCAACACGCTTACCTGGCCGACTGAATAGCTCCTACCAGGTCCTACCATTCGCGGTATGCAACTCCCTCCCGTGGTCAAGGAAGCCTGAATGTATCAATCACGAACAGACGATCGGGGTGCATCGGAGCTCCAAACTGACTCGACATGGCAAACCGATCTCGGGTCTGAACAAACAAGCATCATGCAAGCATCACGCGAAGCTCTTTGCAAGCGGTCTCTTGCCGGATAAAGATTGTGAACAGGTAATGAACAGTTCCGCGCATGCTGCGATTTTTTCTTTCCACTATGCATGATTTGCGATGTGTTGCCCTCAGTCTGGCATTGACTCATACCCAAAACAGATCGAATCATAAACGGTCTTGGATCCCCGAGACAGGAACCCGACCACAAGAGGATTCCTGCACCAGGTTGCGTAGCTCTTCTGTCTGCGCAACCCGTGCAAATAAATCGCAACTTCTGGCTGCAGTCCTTTCGCCGAGCATCGAAAACACGGTAGTTCCAACTTGCCTGAACACTCCAAGTTCCTGCCTCTTCAGAGGCCAGAGGCTCTATTTTCTTGGGGCGACGCATGACTTTCACTTCCTCAGAACACCTGCCCGTCGAAGACCTGAAGAGCTCTGCAATCGAGGTTGGCAACTGGCAACTTTCTGCAAGCCAACGAAACTTGCAATCCCAGGCATTTCACAAAAATAGTAATATCAATAATAGTAATAAGAAGAAGAAGAAGAAGAAGGAGAATACGAATTTACGAGTAACACGAACGACAACAAATAATGTGGGTTTGACCAAAACCTCAAAAGTGTAAAACTTTAATGGAAGATCGAAAGACCATGCAAGCTGACGAGCAAGTGCAGCGTAAACCTGAAGGCAAAACCTAAACCCGAAGGCCCAATCTGTGCTTTCTGGGGAAAGTGCCATCTGCGAGACCGTGGAGTGGAGCGGCCCGTATGATCTCCTTGGTGCTTCCATATACATATATAACTAAATAAGTATATACACGTAGATTATATACATACACTCAAAAGGTGCACTAGTAATCTAATGCTTTTTACTATAACACTAAGAGTAAGCATGATAAGGCCTAGTGACGTTATGTAGGGCTCTCAGAATGCCGGGGTACCCCTTTTAGGAACGCGTAGGCCGCAAATCCTACCATTTCGCGGCTTAAGGTCCCTTACATTTTGGGACTCCCACTTTGAGTCAGAGTTTCAGAAAGAGTGAGCTCCAATAAACAACCGATGTGATAAGATCTTTAGCAGGATGTTTCAGATTTCATGACCCTTGAACTCATGTCTGGGCCCTGTACAAAAAGCCTCCATCCTGCCGAGTCCCTGCATGGAGCTACGCGATGGACAAGATTGTAAGTCTTGCAAGCAGTGGAACTTGAATGGAACACTGAGTGTCACCGCAGGAACATCCCACTGCAATGAGCTCAAAAGCAAATTGAGAGACGTATGAGTTGCTACGTTGGCAAGTGGCCAGTTGCCGGCACTTGGCACTCCAATTTGTTGCACACGCCAGTCGTCAGAGGATTTGTCTTTCGCTGCACAGCATAAAACGATCGCCTGGCCCACACAAGGGGGCATGCAAGTTTTGACTCTCAAAATCAATTGCCGTCATATTCACGGCAACCTGATCTGGGCACAAGCGCAAACAGAAACATGATGAACTGACCATGGGTGGCCTCCTCGTCTGCGGATCGACGGCTCGGTTTGTAGCTTGCCAGCGTCTCCAACGAATCGGCATTCTTCAAATGTACCGTGGGATCCTCCAAACAGCACAAACAAGCTCCCAACAAGTAAACTGTGCCAGGGCGAAACACGGAGGAATGATGTTTCCCCACGCATCTATTCCTGGCATTTCTGGGCGCTCGCAGGAAGTTGGACGGGCTGTTGGAGCAAAGTATCAACATACAGCCAGAACGTAACCCCGATCCCGGAACTCATAACCGTCGTACAACGACCCCGTGAGCAGCAAGCCTCGAAGCTCGAGAGTGTCGCCAATTCATTCCATAATGAGGCGCATAGGCGCTGAGGGCGAAGAAGAGATAGTGACACTCAGATGGAAGTACGTCAGTGTCGACAGTGACGAGCTGTCTCGGATTGAATCGGTGGGATCGTCCTGTCCGATATCATCGAGCGACCATACACAGACTGAGGCTCTGCACTTTCTTACAAATAAGTGGGCAAAACAGCAAGCACAGCTTTAGAAACTTCAGCTGTCCTCCGTGAGAGACGCCTGAAAAGTAGCGGCTTTGAAAGTCAACGTTTGCAAGGACATGGCCGCGGCTGTCCAACACAATGCACGTGCCGTTCAGGTGGTGCGGCTTTCGCGAACACGGTGGAGTCCAGCCCAGTTCAAAGCTCAGCTTCCTGGAACAAAACATGCCTTTGGCTAGATTACTACATCCTCCAGTCTTGGCTGTAGCGGCAGGCGCCATACGCCAGTGTTGCAAGGCGCTGCTGCGAATTGTGCACGTCGGGATCACGAACTATGTAGCGCCGCGTAATGCATGCATGAAGATGCAGTACTGTATTTATGTATTTCTCTCGCACTCTCTCTTCCTCAAAATCGGTGCTGGTCTCGCCTTACAGACGCATTGGGTCCCGTCTCGTACATAACGATCACCAGCTGTATCACCTGTACACAGCAAGCCATAACAGCCACTGACGCTTTCGGGTCTGCAAGTCAAGCCAACTCTTCCGACTAAACAGCACCTACTTAACCCTAAGGGTCCATGTATTCATATAGTATAAACATTGGCCTTAATGTAGTCCCTATATAGGTACTTTGGGGCTCATGTATCTCTATATGGGTGCATGGACCCTTAGGGTAAGAAGTACCGCATGCCTGCCCAAATGGCACTCCAACGGACCCCCAGCGCGGGTCGCTCTCCTCGCCAGTCGCCTGAAGTGCACAGGCCACATGCAAGTCCCCATGCGAACAGGAATCATAGAACTATGAACTATACTGAACTTAGAACCCTAGCAAAATTATAATTTTAGCTGTTTCTTAGGGATTGAAATAACCAAAAATTAAATGAGTACCCCTAAGGGAACACCACTACAACAAGTTGTTCATCCCACTTGGGGCACGTCCATCCTTCTTGATCTGTGCCGCCTTCCACGCCCCCCCATGGACGGGTGTGGCATTGCACTATACTTATTAGCTGCGATACTAGCGCTGTTATCCCAAGACCTCGTGCACTTGGTACACATCACGATCCGCCTAGGCATCCCCAGAATTGACGAATGAATATCGATAAGCAAAATTTATACGTAAATCCTGCCAATTAGGTATGCGCCTTGTGCATTGCGAGGACTGAAAGCCTCCAGCCAATCTCCGAAAGCATGCTACTGTTAAAGGCCCTTTGCCTTAAGCCATCCGCATCACGCTTCCTGAACTTCTGACATATGAAATATGTGCAAGGCCGATGACCGATAGATCTTGCCCGCGAAAGAAGAGTCGCTGCTTTCCTGCAAGAGCGCACCAACACTGAACATGAAAATTACAAACTGCACGAACCCATATCAACCCAGTCTAGCTGCCCGAAGAAGACTGAAGCCCGGCACAGCCTTCACCCTGGGGTTTTGGGGTTTATAGAGGCTTAAGGTTTATGGGGGTTGAGGGTTTAGGGACCTTTCCGGTTCCCAGTCCTTCCGCGATGCCGCAGCTCGATTTGATTTGCCTCTTGACCTCGCTGAGGCGCATCCTCCGCGAAACTGACCTGGAATCCGGTAGGAATGAAGAGGACATCTCCATAATCCCGTAATCAAGGAATATACCTTAAACCATATTAGGGATCCTATTATAGTTTAAGGTATATTCCTTAATTAAGGGATTTTGGAGGCTCTGGGAAGAGGACATCTCCACATTTTGAATGTAACGAAACCACTCAGCGACTGCCAACCCCCCCCCCCCCCCCCCCGCACGAGATGATTCAAACTTCTGTGGCTACACCTTGCCACAGCTGGCTCAGATGATCTGACGGTGCAGGACGAGCAAAGGCTAAAAGCAAGCGAGGCGCAGTGTGTGGCGTATGCCATCGACAAGCGCAACCTGCAAGCTTCATGCCGGCGGCTGATAAGCACAGGCCATGCGTCAAGCTTCTCAACAGAGGAGATCGCTCGAGTGACGGTGTCACAGCTGGCTGGCTAACTTGATACGGTTGCTCATGCAGGTGCACAGCATCTATCGTCCAGTTGGCAGCTTGTGGGTCAAGGCTCCGACGTGCTCCGATGTTGCCGCTATACATCCAATAGCAAAGCCACCTGAATCGTGCCCTCCTCGGGCTGATTGCTGAACACATCCAATTCTCGCTGGCTCCTGGCCTCACACATTGGGCAAGCAATTCGGGTTAGGCACAAACCAGCAAGCTCCGAGACATCTCGGTTGCACCGCACAGAACACGGCCTGCTCTCCTCTCTCACGTAGCAGATCAAGCTCGTGGAAGATGGCGCACTCGCGATTGCCTCAAAAAGTGCGGATCTCGTAGGTCACGTGTACCACCTTTTCATTCATCCCTTTCGGAAGCCCGCACACTCCTAGCCGTGTATGCCCCAAATCTCCAAACCCTTGAAACGGCGCTTGAAGGTCAGCTGCCATGTTTCATTGAGCTCCTGATCTTCTCCACATCTTCGACGGACAGGATTTCGTCGCATTCCAAGCATTTGCCTGCACAGTCATGACTGCCATGCTTGCCTGGCATCCGAACACCCGCGACGCCCTACGAGTAGAAGCCTGAACACGACCCCTTACGGTACAACACCCCCCACACCCCACACAACCCAGAAGCCTCCCTCCTGCCGCTACATAAGCAACGGAGTTTGGAAAAGCTTTGCTTACAGCATCTGTCAAAACCCATTATTATGAAAGCAAGGATCCGGGTAAGCATGAGCTTCAGACCTTTCAGCACACGATCATCAGGCGCTGAATCGCCACGATCTCGTGCCCTTTGCGTGTGACCCTTTGCGATAAGCTCGGTCCAAAATAACCAATCCAAGCCTCCAACTTGGGCCGAAAAGGGTAAGTTGGGCCGGGGTCGCGGTTTTGCATTCAATGGCTGGCCTGGCCATCTGCCGATGATTGCAAATTTGCCCGATGGATTCCCAGTCCCGTTGATCAAACTCGAGATGCAAGCACACATGACATGGCGTGTCCGAGGCATTCTCCAGAAGCCCTGGCAAAACTATACTCGAATCCCATCCAAATACCTTTGCAGCTAGAATCTGCCCCAAAGCCCCGCCATCTTCGTTGAGCCTGGCACGCTGTCTTTGGGCAGAAGCTGATCCAGGCAAGTCAGGCATACACTTGGCGGATGATTGCCTCCGCGGCCAATGCGATGTTCGCGGTTTCGGGTGGACGGACGTGGCTGAAATATCGACGCAGATATTTTCCTATTCCTGCGAAAAGGCCACTAACTCACTAACTGCTGCCACGGTCACACTTCGACAAGGCCTCCGGAAAGTCAAAGGAGCAGCACTTGCTCGAGCATCTGCTGCACTGCATGGCTGAGGCTCGAGGTTGGCAAACTTCACCAAAGCATCGAATTGAGCAACAAAAAGCACGACGCGTCTGCAACAGGAAACGAAACGATCCAAGGCAGAACTGTGCCGGAACCTATGATGAGAAGCACATTCTTTCACGGAAGCCGGATCAGAACTAGCACTGCAGTGATGCCGACCATCGGATTATACATGCTCCAGCTCCAAGACATCTGCTGTATCACACCGCCGCAATGACTCCCCAGCATAGGCTCGGGAACTGGCACTGTGGATGTTTGGATGCTGAGGCTTGAATCCATATTGGTGCATGGCATCATCCCTCTATCAGTACATTGTGATTCTCGGCCCATGGACACGATCAAACTACTACAATGACACACATTGCTGGTGCCGAGGGATGCGCTTCAATGCTTGTGTCTGTGCCAACAAGCTCTGCCCTGCCCAGCAAAACCTGGTTCTGAGGAATAACTGTCGCAGTCATCTCAAGATTGTCCAAGCCATGATTGTGGATCGCTAACTACGCATGTCGTATTTTTGTAATGGTTCAAAGGAGAGAGCTCACATGGCACGGCCCTATTGATACGACAATGCGTGTCTAGCAAATTGGATGGCAGCGTTGATGTGCTGCAACTGCAAGCCATCGAAAAGGCCAGACACTGCATCGGGTGAAACCGTAGGCACTTTCCTCAGCGCCGACTCTACAAAGTACTGCACCTCCTCTTCGGGCTTCCAAGATCGGCCCAGGAGGAGAAATCGCATCAATATCCGTTTCAATACATCTAAAGCCATGACGGCGGAGTCCCCATGCCATGCTTTCATGCTTCGAAGTGGGCACTTGAGGTCTGCGCAGAAGGTCCTCGCAAGCCTGTGCTGGTGCAATGCCTCTTCGGCCGCATGTAGCTCCGCTTCCTCGAACAAATGCACCAAATGCTTCACTTGGAGTGACCGACACTGCTCCTGGCTCACGAGGTGATAGAGATGCGGAGAGCAGGACTGCTGCTGACAGAACTCGGCAACAGAAAGTTCGGGTGGCGGGCAACAGCGACGGACGGAGGCAATGACTGCCTGCAAGGACTTAGACAGGCTGTCTGCAGGACCAGAGTCGAGAAGAAATTGTCGCGGCTCGTCGGGACTGAGCTCTTGCTTGACGTGTTCGCAGGCCTCTGCCAAGAACGTGTACATGTGCAGGAAAGCTTCACCGGCATAGGGAAAGTGCTCCACGGACTCTGCATCCAAGTAAACCGCCTTCTGCAGAACACCTTCTGCCAGGTGCTGTTCAAGCAGCTCCCAATCGAAGAGACAAGTGCTACCTGGAACTAAAAGATCAGGCCGATCCAGCTCCATCTGGTCCATGCGAAGTGACGTCTCCCATGCGGCCAATGCGCCAGCACTGCCTGCAACCGAGCCCAGCTCTCCAAGCGAGCTCCCATGCTGCATGGTGCCATTCAATAAGTGCATCGGTTCCAAATGCTGCATTTTGATCGTGGGAACATAGAGCCGGCCTTGATGAAACCAATATTCGGACACACTTCGCACTCTACGCGCACTTTGGCTATCTCCCCTGCTCGCAACGGCCAGACAATCTTCCACAAACTGGTTCTGTTTCGCCGCTAAGTCCTGGATGAGGGCGAGCACATAGGAGCCCATGAGAGTTGTTGCATCTGGGCAGCTGAAGCCAAACGCACTCTCCAGTGTCAGGGCCCCGGGAGGGGGCAACTCCTTGCATCCCAAGCGCACCATGCATCCTGAAGCCGAACCCTTGGACCAGGCTGCACAAAAGTTGTCGAAGAGTTTAGCACCTTGCCCGGCCCGAGTCAACAAATCTCTGTGTTGGGCCATGGTGTCGTGAGCAAAAGTGCTGTCTTCATCTTTCAATCGCTGCAATGCCTGGTAAGTCGTGATCAGCGAGTTCTCGCGGCCTAGCTTGAATCCAAAATTTTGCTGAACAAAACGAACCCAATCCACCACCGCCATGAGGTGGCCAGCCATCTGGAGATCCTCACGAGCTCGCAGCCAAAGTGCCAGAAGCGGATACTCCTCCGACAGCGCCAGTCTTGCCTGGAACTCTCGCTCCATCTTTGACAAGGATGGTTTCTCTACCAGTCGCAACATGCGAGAGAAGAACAACGGGCCCTCATCGCAAACTCGGTCGACTGCTGCTTCAACTGCCACCTGGACTGGCTTGGGCAGCTCCTTAGCATCCGGAGCATCTGTCGAGGCTCTGGATCTTGTCTCCTTTGCTCGGCGTTTCTGCTCCCGGGCCGCTTCAATGGTTACGAAGCGATACAGCCTGGCCTCTGCATGCGAGTACCTCTGCCCAGGTTGGAAGTTTCGGGTGAAATCTCGGTCGTCTCCCCAAACCGGCCGGTACTCCGGAAAGTCTCCAGGGTCAAAGGTGCTGTCGCCCTCCAAATGGAAGCCCATGTTCTTAGCACGTTGCTCGACCTTCCACTGTTCGAACTGATTCTTGTGCAGCGTTAAGCACAAGCAGCCGCGGGCGGTCAAACTGAGTTTCAGCCCCTTGAACAGCGCTTCAATCAATGCAGCATGAGTGGACGGTGGACCGCTGGAAATGCGATCCTCAAATGTTCCGGCGTGAGGAAAGTTGAACAAGATGGTGTCGAACTGCTCACCGGCCAGGGAGGTCTCCTGAAGTATGGTCCCGTCAATGTTATCGAGCAGGCGTACTCCATGGTCTCGCAATTCCTCAGCGACAGCGGTTAACGGTCAACATGCACCGAGTGCATCACTCATCCTGCAGCAGCTGGCAGTTGTGAGCACAACAGCGAGTTTTATTCAAGATTCTGCAATGCTGCGTGTAATGAGGTCGTCCTGCTGGCTGTAGCCTCAGGTTCGTCACTCTGGCTAGAAACATGTAATGGTTACGCACCATGGCCAGCTCATCATACACTCATCAAAACGACTACTGTGTCAAGAGCGTAGATGAAAAAACTTTGACTTGAGCTCTAATAATCCGTGCACCACCGACATGCAAAATTGAGAAAAGATCGACGATACGGCCTTGCCAAGCAGCGTGCTTCGACCACGCCGAGGGCTTCAAGACAAGAGACTGTGAGCCCAGCGGGCCCACGTGTGCGAGCAAGGCTTCGGGCGAAGCTGAAATTGCCTGCTCCAAGCTCCAGGCACCTCGCAATTTTCTTGCTCAGCTTACCTTTGGTTAGTAGGGAATGGAAGAATGGCCATTCCCTACTAACTAAAGGTAAGTCAGCAGACGGAGCAGACTCCTGCAAGTCGAAAGGCTGTGTACTGCTAGCCAGGGCACGAGCGACCAGGACGCAAGAAGATGGGCAAATGCGACAGGCTCTCGCAACCTGGCGAGATCTCGGTCTTTGAAGCTACTAGTTACCAGTATCTAAATCTTTGATACTTGTAGATGCACGTCTGCACTTCCTAATTGTTGCTGCGACTCCCTCAACCCCAGCCATCCCTATCCTTGCACAAACTGTGTCTTGTTTCAGCTTGTCGGTGTGATTTCGGTAGTTTCACAACATATAGGGGGAGACAATCCTAATTAAAATACATTAGTCCGGCAGTGGGAGGGCTGTTCTTCATCATGGATTGCTGGCAGGGCTTGTGGGTGCATGAGGGGCCGAGGGGTCGGCTGCATAGGGATGTGAGTCTAGCAGATGGGCGCAAAGTCATACTTGGGGAGGTTGTCTTTGTTGAAGCCTCGGTTAGCACTGCATCAGTAACCCAAGGCCAAGGCCTTCCGATGTCCAGACTGTCCAGTTTCTGGCTGGGCGCGCAGTTGGCGGGGGAAGGTGATCGAGCAGCAGCCGTGGAAACTCTGCCTGTTGATGTGATGAGAAGATTTCAGAACCAAACATTGAAACTTCGGCAGAGTAACAAAAACCGGACCCAAAAATCGTTTATTTCTCACACGCCTGCACTTCGTCGGCCAATGCATTCCACGATAGCATTGCATCAAACTCAGCTCTGTGTGCTCCGTCGACGCATGACTCGACGACGGCCTCCGAAGCAGGCCCAGGAGATGTGCCACGTAGCTGACCGGTTCTGCTTTCACAACATAAGGAGGTTTGCTTCGAGGGGCTGGAGAGTCAAACAAGTGCAAAGAGTGACGCTGCGGTGCTTTCCAATGAGAATCTAGCTGACGGCTGACATCCCGAACACGGCGCGCTCAGTGTGTACGTATGCATGTATACACATAAATATGTTTATATAATTATATAATCATATAGGCGTATAATATTCATATACGTCACACATACACGCCTCGGTTAAAATCGCCTAACTCTGCACATGTGGCTTCAGCCAGCCTCTCCAAATCGACGCTCCCACTCTGGACGTTCCGACTCGGATAGAACCGTCTGCACCTCCCCAGAAGAAGCTTCTGCAAGTAGCAGCCTGCCTCAGCTATGGAGCACGTCTTGCGTGCGTCGGAAGTCAGCCTGCATCCTGACACCTGTCCATCTGATTGCAGCACTGGCACGTGCAACTTCCATCAGAAAGCCGGCAGGGGAGCCTTGAAGGATGCGGGAGATAACGTACCAGTCTGCCTTCAAATGCTCCAAGATCTTCTCGAAGTTGTGTAAAACGCGAGGGTGACGGCCGTCAAACATGGGAGCCAAAAGAGCGCTGTGGAGAAGGAAATGCAAGGTCCTAAAGCAAAGTGGCGACATTTTCCGAGCTGCCAAATGCAGATCCCGTGATGGTAGATGAGGAAAGTAGCCAGGCGATGCATCCAATGATCGGACCAGTGGGGACTGATCAACCTTTTTGTTGTTGCGATCTGCATACCGCAGGCCACCAATTTGCTGCTGACATTCAGGGCAGGTTCCATCTTCCACGGCTTCTCCACATTCTCCAACCATGTAGAGTGCACCACACTGGCACTTGTATCTCGTGAAACCACGCATGCGAGCATTCGCATGCCCTCCAATCAGGGCCTGAATGATGACCTGCACAACATCATAGAACGGACGCGCGGCATGACGCAAGGACACGTGTGCACGCCTGTGAACAGGCCGTGCCAAGACTTGCTTGTTGGTTCTGTGCACACAGTACTTGTGCATCCAAACCCTAAACCCTTGGCGGCCTGTTCTTCATCGTCTGGCATAGCTGGCAGGAAGCTATTTGCTCTGGCATCGGCAGCGATCTTCAGCGGGTAGGACACACCTCTTCAAGGGCGAGGTGTACAATGGCCAGCATGCCTTTTGCAGGATCGAACCTCTGTGCACCAAACCGCTGCAGAAATCTATGCGTGCCTTGCCGTACAGTTCCATATCTGCCGTCCGAAACCACAAATAAAAAGGCAAGTCAGAAACAACAGCAGGAACTATTTCGGAACCTGATCGGGGTGCTGCAGCAATGGCTGCAGCCGCGTGAAAGGCGGTGAACAAGGGCAGATGATCCTGGGCCTGGCAGCACGGATGGCAGCATTGTCCCTACATGCCAATCCTTCTCCTCGAAACGATAATATTGGGTCCTCAGTAGTTAGAATGGAGTTTTGCGGCCCACCATGCTATAATTGTAATACGGACCCCCCAAAATTAGTGTTGGTAATTATAAAAGCCCCTGTATTCAGTTTCGAGCAGATAACACGATACACAATTCGCGCCTGTAGCTCTCGGAGAACAGGTGCGGGGAGTGCATCCCGATCTGCCCTGCAGAAACGATGCTGCTTGCACAGACAGATTCTTCGGCCAGCTTCGGTTTCGAGTCTACCACTTCGAGATGCCTCGAGAGTGGCGCCAGCTGCTGCAACGCAGGGAAAGTTGCGATCCAACGTCGTCCACGCTCACGCAGCTCGTTCTCCGGACCCTCAAGCAGACTGGTGGGTGTTTTGTTGGGTTCAGGGAACTCACAGCTCACCGAAGCTATACTGTACGTACAAAGTGGCCACTATCAAATCATGCTGAGCCATGCTGACAGACAGTCTTTTGCCCGCAGCAAAGCGTCGCAAAGTATGTTGCAACGGGCTGACATGGGCTGACAGCCGGCCTCCTGCGTGCACAGAAGACTCGAGAGCGCGGCAAAAACGGCAAAGTGCGAAGCTTGGGAAGTTGCCGCCTGCACGAAGGCACAGGTCGGAAAGCTACGGCTGTGCTGTAACGGCTTTTGCCCTCATCTGCTACTCCTCTTACCTATCTAGGGTGTTCTTACGATCCATGGTTGAGGAATGTTGAGGATATAGTCGGAATCGATACATCTCTACCGAACACCCTCAGCGCCGCAGTAAGACCGATACTGTCTCGGCTGCACTCGCGGGCCTTCTCGGCCAGTATTTGTAGTTCAGCTTCGTCCAGTGTCATGAGTGCTCGCTGGACAATCTCAGGCAGCATCGAGAACAGCGTTGCTCTTACTAGTAGTATCTGCCGGAAATTGCAGTGACAAAAGCGGGCCGATCGATTTCTTGAGCCGGGTAGCCTGTGCAGCTTCAACCGCTTCAGGGAAAAATCCTCCCAAGAAAACTTCAAGGCGGCCGGCCAGCAAAGGCTTTTCTCCTGCGGCCCGAAAGGCTACCTACTTGTCGGGTATCATGGGGAACTGAAGGTTAACCCTGTTGATTACATAGGGATTATTTAGGGACTATACTACCCAAGAAAAGGTTAAAGGTTACCTACTCTACTACATCTCTACTACTAGGGCTAGGAGCACGAGATGGATACTGCCCCACCCAACCACGCAAACCTGCAGAGGCTAGAATGGCTGAATGATGCAGCGCCTGGGTCAGGCAAGGAATCTACCAGCCACGGGACATCTCGGCAAAGCCGCTGGGTGGCTTCCATGTTGCGGTCGAAACGCCGGTGCACCTCGGACTCAACAGAACCGTGTCGATCCCGTCACACCAATACATTTCTGTCGTGCTACAAAAAGCGGATGCATGGATGGTTGTCAAAATTATGGTCCCTTTTTGGGGTACCCCTAAATATTTGGTGCCGTATTATATTGAGAGGGGACTGTTGTGGCGTGGGAAGATAAGCAGAAGATAAGCATGGGTTCCTTCTTCTTTGCTACCTCTGATGCAGCGGATCTCTGTGCCACCACACGCGACATGGAAAACTATGCGGATGCATGTGTACATATAACATGAAAAAACAACGCGGCAGATGCTCATGAGGCTTCCTCATACAGATGCTGAAGGCCGTTCTCTTTGAGAATAGCCTTGAGCTTCTTGAGCTCAGTCACGGTCTCTTCGTGCTTTTCTGCATCCCACTGGGCGCGAGCCACTACGCCTTCGAGGTCGTCGATCGTCTGGGCCATCACGAGCATCTTACGTTTGAGACTTGACCCACTGTCGCGGTCCCCGGAAATGGAGGAAGAAGCCGAAGACAGTTTAGGGCGACGTAGCCAAGTCTTAAGGGCCTCCTCAGCTTCATCGGACCAGCTATTCGACCCCAAACCCACGCTGCGCTTGATGTTAGCGATCTGGGTCTGTAGATTACGAACAGTCATAGCCGCTTTGGACGGATGTGCCGGGAGGCTTCCATCCTGCAGCTGCTGGTGCAACGTCTTAGCTGCCGGAGGTTCGCGGTCCGGGGTTGAGTCCGCAGCGCTCACACCCAAGTCCAGGGTGAACTTGCCACCGCCCTTGCGGGACATGTGGCCTGAAACGGACACCACCGAGTACGGCATCGCGAGTACGAAGAAAGCTACAACCTACAGAAAGGCTACGTGTGTCTGAGAGGCGGCTGAAGCGAGCATAGGTAGGTAAGACTGTGCATGTAGTCACGCTGCTCATCAGAAGCACGGCATGCAGCAACAGTGTTTCTTTTGCTGTCCCTGAGCAATAAGGTCGCGGCCTATTGTCGTCATCGCTTCAGGCGCTTCGCGCTGGGCCTCTTGTGAACACTGCGTGATTTGGCAGTCGTTCGTCGAGTCAGCACTCCGTGCTGCGCCCGACCATGGAGGTTAAAGAACTTGCATGCCTCCAGTACCCAAAATTTGTGACTGTGGGGTCGCAGGCTGTTCAGAAAAAAGTTCAGGGGGCGAATCCACGCATTAAAGATTTCCGCGGTGTTGGTACGCGTGTCGCGGGCACGGCGGTCTTCGGCCCTAGTGAGTTTTCTTTTACTGCAGGTATGATTCGGCCGGTGAAACTTGTCGATGATGTAGTATTTGACATCCTGGAAGCCAGATGCCTTGTGCTTCTTGATAAACTCCTGCGCATGAAGTTGTAGTAGACACAACAACTAGCAGAACCAGCAAAGCAAAAGCAATGTAAAGCAACGAAAGCAGGAAACGGACTCCTCCAAGTGGCAGGCATCATCATGGATAATGAGGTCAACCTTCATGTTTGGCATATCGAGGACGGCTTGCAGGAGTCGAACTTTGTCGGACGACCGTTCATTTACGAGATGTTCGCAAGCCCCAAGAAGACGTTGAGAGGAAGGGTCCAAGACAAATTGCCATCCAGCAGTCCGATCGGGTAGCACCTGACGTACAGCGTCCTTCTGTTTGCAGGAGCATGTGCGTGTGAAATCACCAATGAGCTTGCGTGGCTTGCCTTTCAGTCTCACAGACCTGGGAGGGTCCACTCCTGAAAGCAGAGCACGATGAACTCCGAAGTTGCCGTCGCAGCAGACCGCGGTAACGGACGTGGGCGGCTCGAAGACATGGACGTGGGACGACGCACCGGACATGTTCACGATGGACTTCGCGGGGTACTCAAGGTTAAACTCTATGACCTTATCCGGCTCATTCTTGGCCACGGCGAAGCCCTCGAGGGCGTGCAGGAGATTATCGCGCAAGGAATGTTCTTGCCAAAACTGTAGCGGGTGGTGCGAATCTGCCAGGAGACGAACAGCGGCTTCTTGTCCAGGGGAGGTCTTGGCACGGAGTAGGCGGAGGTAGCACAGATGCAGGTACTTCATGGTGAAGCACGTCTTCTGGGTCACGAAGTAGACACCTGCTCTCTGCATCTGGTGAAAGGTCATACAGTTGATCTTCTGGCCACCCAACCAGACGAAGTTGTGACGAAGTGCACTACCACAGCTATTGCATCGTGAGGCCTGCGACCGCACCAGTGTAAGCGTTTCACTGTCAAGGCAAGTCGCCGATGCGAAGCTGTTCGTTGCCTTGGAGAAGTACAGATTACCAGAGCAGACGGGACATTTCCGACCCGGGTATTTGTACGTTCGTAGTTTGCTTGGGAGGAGCGGCATGGGAAGCGAGGTCGTTGACGAAAGCTGCAAACCTGTATACTTGAGAAGCTCGCTACAGCACAGATATGAGGCACGTGCTGAGTGTACTCGACGAAAGCATGCATCATGAGCAAAGAGTCCATTGCGCAGCACCGAAAGATCTCAACAACAGCAAGAGATATAGCAGTGCAATGCATGACCTTTTTCTTGTGCGGCGAAGTCATGATGGGGTCTGCGTGCGTGCTCCAAAGCAGTTCTGCGAAAACAGATAAGTGGCATGCGAAACCATTACGGAGGATGGTAACAGCATGGATAGTTACGGTGATCACCACGAGCAACTGCAGGGAGCACCAAGAACATCGGAAAGCTACGCGGGTTGCAAAACTGAGCATCTAGCCCTAGCAAGTGCGCTTCAGTCCATGTGCATGCCCAAACCCAGCGGATCATTCTCTTCCTCCGACACCACGTCCATCTCCTCGGAGTCGTTTGCGGAATCTGGGTTGGGAACATGCACAAGCCTTGCCGGCTCAGAAGAACGGCGTGGCGGCGTGTCCAGGTCGATGACGGACTTGGAAGCTTTCAGCTCCGTGGCCCATGTCCTAGCCTTCTTGCTCTCCGCTTCTGCGTGAGCCCCCGCTTGTTCCCTCTTGATGCGCCGGTGGAGAGGCTCCGATGAGGTAGGTTCGCGGCCGAACAGAGCCTCACGAACTTGCAAGCGTTTCTGATGGTCTGGACGGCGCTCCTGTTGGCGTTTCTCAACAAGTTTCGACACCCATTCCTGCTCCCGACGCACCTGGGCGTTGAAGTCGGGAGGTAGAAGACGACCACCATCCTTGAAGACACCGTACAAGGCTTTGCCCGCATCCGTCATATACTCCGCATTTGGAATTTCGATACGAGGAATGCGATCTTGATTGATGCCAGCCTTTCTGTAGTAGATGTGCGTGTCTGTGTTTACCACGAAGACGCTTCGCTTGAAGATTGCATTCATGTGGTCTTTGGTGATGTCAGGACCGAATGCAGGCTTGATGATATTGGAGAACTCCTCGTGGGGGACACTGGGCAAGAAGCTCTCTGTTTTGACCTTGTAGTCCTCATCGAAAGTATTGTCAGCGACGGCTCGAGGCTGATTCTGTACCCATTTCACAGCACCCCAGCGTGCCCATGACATGGCCTCATATAGACCCACGTCCAGCAAGGACTTCAACATCTTGTTTGAGAGCCACTTGATGGTCGTGTCGTCCAAGAAATCCCCCATGGCGACATGTCCCTGCTCACCACGAAGGAAATCGATTTCAGGGGTACATCTGATGCAAGGTTTTTGGCGACTGCTGAAGCGGATCTGATTGTGTCGCACCTGAGCCATCAAGACACTGCGCCCCAAAGGCGACTTCCCAGCTCCAGCTTCACCGAGAAGTACCAGGGCAGAGGTATCGAAATCCCACACCTTTTCGAAGATGTCCAGAACCCAAGTATGGTAGAAGGTGCTCGTGAATGGAATAGGCCACTCCTCAATCTTTTTAGCCAAGGCTCCGTCAGTAGCGAGATTGCGAAGGGCTTTCTCAACGAGACTGTTCGGCCAGTTGAAGATTGGAGAGCTTGTATTCTTGATTGCTTTCGTCATCCACCTCAACTGTTGCATTTCGCTAGAGGAACGAGGGCCTTCCGTGGCAATGTAGTCAAACCCCGCATCCACCTCCTCGTCCGTCCTGTCCTCAAAGCGGGTATTGGTATTCTTCGCGGCAGAGAAGGTTTGGAGGTCAAAGACTTTGAATTGATAGCACCCCAAGTTCTCAAGGGTGTATTGGAGGATCTTTTTGCCTACCTTGGGATTTGCCGCCCGCCATCTGTAGATGTGAGCCTTGCCGTATACGGAGGCCAAGAAGAAGCAGGCTTTGCACTTGCTGGCGAAGACGAAATGCTTGATGATGTAGTGTTTCTCATCCGAAGTGGGAACGATGAAGATCTGCAATTTGGTATCCTTTGGGACAGACTGTCGTGGACAAAACGGTGCGGGAAGAAGACTCAGGTCAAGGTTGAGTACGGCTAACTTGTACTTCGCTTCCAGGTCACGGAAGTCGATGGTTTCTGCGTGGCTAGGGATCACATCGAACACATGGATGGAGGGGTTATCCGAAGGACCCATCTCCTGAAGCGGAAGAGTCATTGGTGTGAAGATGCCTGCAGGCAAGTGCAGGATTGCTGGAGACGTCACCGGCCTGCAGACCATAGGGTCTACCGTCTTCTGCAGGTCCTCATAAGACAAGTCCTCTGCCGCACGTGCCATGATGCAGAAAGCAGGACAGGAAAGTGCGGGAATGATACGCTTGATGAAGAAAGGTTGCTGCTAGGACAAGACATCAATGACAGATCTCACAATACAAACTTGGAGCAACGCAGCAACATGAGCATCATGAGCAAGTGCAAGAGACGTTTTGCTGGTGTCGCGGCGTGCATACATTGACGAACTTCTGCTGGGTGATACATCTAGGACGCGTGGCGGGAATCAGTGGCGTCGCCGCCGTGACAAGAACCACGAACTGCGAACCCTTCTAGAACACCAGATGCCAAGGAGGCAAGTGCGCTCGGCTGAGGCGCGTACCTGTGCAGAAGCGAAAAAAACCAAAAAAAACAAAAAAAACAAAAAAACAAAAACCAAAAAAACCAAAAGAACCGACCCCATATCACCGGGCGGCTCCGGAGGTATGGGGTTGGTTATTTTGTTTTTTGTGGTTTTTGTTTTTTTTGTTTTTTTTGGTGTTTTTTTTTTTTTTGGTTTTTTTGGTTTCTGAAATTACTCCATAAAACAGCAAGGCTTGTAACTTCTTACTTTGTTGTTGATCGTGCAGAACAATAGACAGACCTAGTTTTAGAGCACGGGCTTTGTTTTAGAACCGGTCTGGTGTAGCTAGTAAAGTAAGTCGCTTACTTCAAACGGGACTGTTGTGGCTGGTACTGCTACTCTTGAACCTGTAAAAACTCTTGAACCTGTAAAAACTGCTTATGTATACACGCCACAACAGTCCTTTCTGATTATATTAGGGACCCAAAAAGGGACCCTAAATTTCCACAACCACCCGCATGTGCTGCGGCATCCCTGGCCTCTCGTAAGACCGCAGTCCTCATCATCGGGGCAACGAGCGGGTGTCCTGACGTGTGGGGCGCTACTTCGGTATAGCGAGGCGAGAGGGGCTAGTGTGGAGAACCGAATACATGAACGAAGTCTAGTAATAATTCAGGTGCGTTTTCGAATCTCACTGTAATGGTGCACGCGCAAACCCAAACCCTATCGTAGCCTCCCGATGTGCTGCAAAGACCATCGAGTCCGTCCACAGCAGACCATTCTGCCTTGGCAGTCGGATGTGGAAGCTACTAGTTCGCCACCAACGTAGACCCAGAACCTGCAAACTTACAAAACCCTCTCTTGCTTGCATCTCTCTCTCTCTCTCTCTCTCTCTCTCTCTCTCTCTCGCAAGTACTCGGAGCGTCAGACCTAAAACCCTCAACCCCTAAAACCAGCCCAGAGTCGTCGACGAGAGAGGCCGCGCCCTGCGAAGCAGCAGCTCTCAAGACCGCTCCGGCTACCACATGGCCCAGGCCGAACTGGTGATGCCTCAGAAACATAAGAAGCTTTGTGTCAAGGCTAAGTTTTAGGGACCTTAAAGGTTAGCATAGGGTGTTGGGGCCCGTTATACTATAGTCTATAGTTGTATCTATATTATTTATTCAAAGGCCCCTATGTTAGGTTCAGGTTCAGGGGGTATAAGGGAAGTTTAAGGCCTAAGATTACGGCCTACGCACAACCATCTCGGAAGAGCGAAGGTCGGGAGCGAAGGTGACACTCCATACGGCATCCCCAAGCCCAAGTCAGAAACAAAGGTTCGTGGGCCGGGATTTAGGGTAGCGGGGTAGTGGCTTTTTGGGGGCAGTTGATGTTGATTGATGCGTTCGGCATGCAACATATCCAGCTAAGCTGCAAGGCACCAACTTTTTGAAGAGCAGCAGGAAGCAGTTCCTTCCAAACGAAAGCTTCCTCAACTGCACCGACATGTTACAGATTACGAAATCTGGCCCGGCAAGACAGAGCATGGCAAAACACATCACTCAGCACGTTACACTGCAACGAAGACTCTTCTTGCAAGGGTGGGAAACCGTGGTCTTCGATTTCTACACAAAGAATTGCAGTCAGTGGAGCTGAAGGACCGGCCGTGCGAGCTAGCGCTCGCAAGGTTCGCAACTCGTTCTGATCGGGTTCAGGCATGTGTTCATCTGCATCGAATCCTCACAGTGGCTCCACTCTTTCCACAGAACTGGAAGTTCGTGAGTGCATTGGCATGAGGAAGCTACATGCTTCACAGCCCCTGTCATCTCAAATTCAGGAACACGAACCTCCTGGCTGCTGTCAGGAAGCCTCTGCACCTCGCAAGTGCATTTATCTCGACTCGACTCGCTCTTCACCCATGCTACAAGTGTGCGGGAGGAGGCGCTCGAACAGCCAATGCAGGCAAGGTGCTCTTCCAGAAAGCATGCCGGATTCTTTCGAACAGCTGCTACCACCAGATTGCGAAGCTGAATGGCGGAACCAACAACAGGAATTCCCTCCGTGAGGCTGCAAACCATGGCATCCGAAGCACCATGTGCGATCAGCTCCTGATGTGTGGAAAGCTGAAGCTTCTGCCAAGTGCGTGCGTCCATGTGAGACTGAGCGCGGTCCATGATGCGAGCCATCAAGTTCTGCAGCTGCGCAGGCTGCGCGATGCTGGTATTCAGCCCTTCCGACATCCAGAACGCAAGAACATCAGTCTCTAATGCCTGGCTGATCTTGACCACGACACTTAAAGCCCCGACGCTGACAGGGCACACCAAGTTCATGATGTCCGTGGACGAGCAACCATCCAGGGCACTGCGTGCCGCAGACAATGCACGTTGGGCATTGGGAAGCCAAGAAGCTCTTAGCAGACTAAGAGTCTCAAGGCATGGATGCAATGCGGAGCAGGCATGATCCGTCACCAAAGCCACCAGGGAGGGCATGTCTGATCTTGCAGGAGCCTCCTGCCCACTCATAGCTGCTATGAATCTGTCCAGACCTCTGATACTCACTGGCAGGGCAGCAAGCTGCCTCAGCACGGTTTGGAGGCTGTCCTGGTGCTGCCACAAGTATCGATGAAGATCTGAAACCTCCCACTGATGTGCCCGATCCTGCAGAATGGGCTTCAAGACCCTCAGCTGCTCAGCTTGCGGCAAGGGCACAGCCGACAATCGCAATGCAGCCAGATCTTCGACGTAGGTGTCCTTGTGATCGTGCAACAGCTTGAGCCATTCTGCTGGTATTGCTGCCTCCATGGACCTCCGAAGAAGAGACCAAGCAGGATGTGCTGGCCCTTTGGCGTCAAGACCCTGTTCGAAGTAGAGGGCACGAAAGCTGTCGAGTTTCTCGGCGAAATGTGCTGCAAAGGGGATCTGCAACATTTGTAGATGGTGCCGGTAAGGGTAGCACTCTGATCCTTCAGGTGGGGCGACTCCCTCCAACGACACCACCTGCCTGCAAATATCAAACCAAGCACGGCGAAGCTCACAGTCAGCGGGATAAAGCTTGATCGTCTTCAACGCACACATGTTCTCCAACCGATGGATCAGCATTGCGGCAGGTCTGCGAACCTGCTGTCTCACATATGCTTCGATGCAGTCTGCGAAACTGGCATGTCCTGGATCTGGCTTGCAATCAATCCATGGACCGTCATGCAAGACCACTTCGGTGCCGGAACGGGCTTGACATGAAGCTCAACGACGACAAGAACTCATTACAACGACGACGGGCTGGCTTCGCACGGGCATTTCTGCACCCCCTCCTCGGAGAAGCTGCATGTCCGTCGCCACCTAGCGAATGTGGTTCAGAATGAATCCTACTCTCGATTCGAAGTGGGACGCTTCCAGCCCTATTAGCATGGAGAAGTCTTAGCACGGGCGGCGAGGCGAGGCGCGAACCAACGGTTAGCCCGGTAAGCCAAGCTGCCTGATGCCACCAGGCCCTTCGTGACTTGGTGCGCGTGCAGATCGACTCCATGCACGCATGCTTGAAGAGCGCCTGGGACACGGGCACTGATTGCGGCCGCACTCAGAACAGCCAGGTTCGAATGTGCTGCATGCCGTGAGCAGCATCAAGTTACAAGCGACTTGCGTCGCGCAATGAAAACGTGTGACAGCAAAAACCCCCTTGGTCACTGCTGCACCCCTGAGGCGGAGATTGGAAGTTTGAAGGGGAGCCTGCAAGATGCCTTGGAGCTTCGAAGTATACTTCACTGGCAATGCCTCTCTTCACACTACCGGACCGTTCCGCACCTGCTTAGATATACAATCCCATCTTTGCAGTCCAGATGCAGTCAGGTCCCGATCTTGCAAAATGACCTCTGTAAGATCCTTTACATGTCGTGCGGCTTCAGTTGTTGCAGGATACTTGATGTGCCAGAAGCATTCCTGAGCTGCAGCTGAAGTTGAGTATGAGCCTCGATGTGCACTCTGCTGCAGGCTCACTTGCCATCATGTTCTTGCCGAAGCCCCAACTACGCACAGGTCGTCGATGCCCCTCGAGAATGCTACAAAAGGGAAACTCGATGGATGCATCAACTGCTAACGAGCATCTGGCAGCACACTGCTGAGGATCCGTTCGAACTGCAGCGGGCCCGCTTCTTCCAGTTGCTGCTCCAAGGATAGGCTGATGCATTTTGGAACATTCAAGTCCTTCGGCTGGCGAATTGGCAACAGCAAATGGTCATGTGCACCCTGCCCTTTATGGACAACTAGTGTGCGAGCCTTCAAGAAATCAAGTTGGTGCTTGCGAAGGGCAGAGCTAGGCCGGGCTGGGTTTAACAGACTCCACGCCTTCTTGGAGTTGAGCTGTTCAAGGAAGACCTGCGTCCAGCCGCACTGGAAGTTCAGCTCCATGGACAGGCTTCGGGCAGTAGACCTTGCATGGGCCCGACAGAAAGTGCGACATGCTGAGCAAAGCCTCTCTGCTACTGCCAGGTGAGGGAGCGGGGTAGAATCGACAAAGGCGTGTACGAGGGTGCGAGCATCTTTCTGTTGCCATGTAGGATGAGAAGAGCCCGGTAGTGTTGCGCAAGCTGGCTGTAGACACGGTGGCGCACCAGCTCGACATGCACGGAATTCGCACGACATTGCAGTACCAGAACAGATCCCGGGGGCATGTTGCTAGCACTGAACTCGTCAATCTTCTTTTCAAGATCCAATTCCGATGTCAATGCGTCAACAGCGACAACTAAGTATCCGGGAGTGGAGTCCTGCAAGACGTCAGAAAGATTGACCTGCAGCGGCGACATGGTCACCACAATCGCGAGGCGACTGCTTGATGACTGGTCTTCTGAAGGTGCATGCTGCCACCCGCTCGCAAAAAGCCACTGGGATAGCGAGCTTGGCTGTGCAAAGAACAGATTTCTCCATTCCAGTGCTGATCGTTGATCCGAGTTGGCCCAAGAAGTGAGCTCTGTAGCTCTGAGGACACCGTCCATAGTGGCCACGGAGACTAGGCGTCGCCAACATTCCAGAAGCAGCGGCTCAGGACGGTGATACTTGACTGCCGCAGTGCTGGAAACATGTGCCACCAGTGATGCTGCTGTTTCGGGCCCCCAGCCCACGAAAACATCCTGGATTCGGAGGTGGCTGGCGCAGGGCACAGATGTCGCCTCCCAAGCCCATTCATGCAGCCTTTCAAGTGCATGCTTCTGAACTTTGTGTGTCATTTGACACTCAATGCCAACCTTGGTGCACACACGAATCGAAAATGTTTTGCTGTTGGTGCTCTTGCTGTCGGCTCAGTATGCGCATACTCTACTTCCAAAAAAGAAGCCAATGCCTGTGCGAAGACTCTGTTGCTAACTTACACAGCTACCAGCTACAGAAGTCAAGGTGAGCGAAGTCTGCAGACAAGACGCGAAGTGCTTCTCGAATCGATTCAAGAAAGCTGGGTCCAATGTCGGCAGCTGCGACTGCTCCTGCAACACTACACAGCGGAAGCTGTCATGTACTTCCGTGAGGCGATAAGCATCACCCAGAGCAACGCGACAGTACTGTTTGCCGCTCATAGTCGTGTACGACATGTTCAACATGTCATAGAGCGAACCGTGGATGACATCGAGGCCACGGAGCACCAAGATATCCCCTCGCTGCATTGAGATCATGACCCGTTTCAGCAAGCTGAAGGCATACCGGTCCTTCCAGACTCTATTGAAAGCAGCAGGCAACGGATTAAACCGAAACCTGCAACATGTTCAACCGTCCTACTTGCATCGCCAGCGGGCATTACTACACAAAAGGCGACGGAAACAAAAGCTCGGTGTTGACCAAGTTGCAGATTTGTCTTCATCGAATGCCGATCCTACCATGATCTGTATCTTGCGCTCCTGTCGCTGGGCGACGTCTTGAAGAAGACCAACCGCCGTCTCCGTGCCGCCGCTGCAAACCAGCAGCAGATGTCGCGCAGCAAGCTTGTCGTCTAAGTTCCCTTCCAGAACACTTCTCAAGCTCAACATCTCGACTGCCATGTGCCAGGGCAACCCCAATCGGCCCCACTGCATCTCCAGGAACGGGCATGGCCCGCACCCGGGTCGCAGGTCGGGTGGGAGACCGCCAAAATTGCGGAATGCAGCCCGGAAGATGGCCTGCCTCCACAGGGGCCGAGGCAGCGAGGTGGCATCTTGCTTTGCCGGTTTGGGATGTCACGTCCGAACCTAACCCACCCCCATGCAAAGCCGGTGTCCTATATCGGCACGAATCATTAAAACCCAGCGGACGCCCACCCCCTTCCGATCTGTGCCACAAACCCAGTGCTTGTGTCCAACACTTGTAGCAACTTGGGCATCTCCCTCCTCTGTTCGTTGACGCGTGGCCCGCTTGTCCGAAAAGTCTGAGCCAGCGCTTTGACAGAGAAGTAGAAGTCCCGCAGAGCATGAAAGTCCTCGACCACTTGGACCTGCAGGGCCGAATGTGCTGCACATACTCTGGCCTGCTCCCTGAATGGGTACATCGATCTGTTGCTATTGCACAAAAACTTAGCCAATGAAACAAGTCCATCCATCCGTGGAGTCCTGGTAGTAGAAGTAATATGCTTGGGCCAGGCGGTCAACTATGGCTTCGACGTTCAGGCCTTCACCTGGAATGAGTGCACACTTTCTACATCTTCTACATATCACAGCCAACTCCTTGCAGCAGGAACATGCAACAACCCGGTCCCATCACTGCGGCCGCGAGAAATATATCCAAGACACAGATAGCTTCTGCAGTCTTCTTCAAGTCTTTTAACGTGGGTGGTGGTCGCACAACTGTAATGCCACGGTTCAGCTTCGCCGCATCCAGGGGAGAGTTGGACAAACCGACCATAGCTGGTGGGAGCCGGTCGCCGGGCTCCAAACAGCCGTGAATGCATTTCAACGGATTGTTTGGGCTGGCCTCTGCGAGCCCAATCCTGGTTCTGTGTTCACAGAAACACAATAAGGACACCATAAAACCTACACGGACAGACTATGCTGTAACTACAGCACCATAGTCCCATGATATGTATTGACAGGAGAAAGGCAGCTCAAGATCCGAGACTCTCATCAAAGTGAACCACCGGGATGGACTTGCCATCTTCGCAGCTCTTCGCCTTCTCGAAGACTCGCAAAACGCCCTCACTCGTCGAGACATCGGAGCCTTGATAGGATATTACATTGAGCGGAGGAAACATTCTCCAAAGCTCCTCCTGTGAATCTTGGCCGCGAAGGTTTGCATAGATGATCTGCAGAGCCAAGGACTTCGAGTTCCCAGGTTTTCCCACCACGAAGAGTGGGATCTTGTTGAGAATGCAGACCATCATCACCTACAAACGATTTACGACATTACGGCCTTGCACTAAACAGTCTGGTCCCGAAGATTCGAATCAGGCTCTCTGTCTCTAGGTCCTGAGGCATCGGCAAAGACATTCTCCAGGAGCGCTTCATTTGGTGCAGTCAAGTCCGGTCGCTGAGGCATCAGCTTGAAGTATTCTCTCATCTCGTCCATCAGGAGCCGATGCACGACATCTTTGTCATGCAACCGCCATTGATAATCTAGCCGTGGCAAGTGCACCTGGTGCTTAGCCAGGATGGAAGCCACCAGATCGGCGTAGTCTTCACGATGCTCCTTCGTCGGCAATCGGAACTGATATGAAATTGCCAGTGCATTCAGCACGGCCAGCAGCATCAGCTTCGTGTCCGAGTATCCGTTGTTGACAGGACCACTTTGGCGCTGTCGAGAAAGTCTTGCTTTGGCTTTGGCACTGCTTCTGGACATCAGATGGGCCTTAGTAGGTTTCTGTAGTATGTATCCAGTATATATATATATATATATATATATATATAGTGTGTGTGTATGTATGTGTATATATATATATATATATATATATATTTCCTATATATATATATATATATATATGTACGTATGTATATATGTATATACAAATATACCGTATATATAGTACTTATATACATATATATATATATATATATACATACACAGGTGCTGGCCGCTGCTGGCCTTTACTTGCTTGTCAATTACAATGCACATGCAAAATGCTTCAGCCTGTCCCCATCTCAGCGGCTATCATTTGGCAGATTTATCTACATGCATGTGGATCACAGCTGCCGGACTGGCCTTGAACCAGTCGATCAGGTCCACGCACCGTTTCACATCGCGTAAACTCAGCAGACAAGCTGGCTGGTGTCGAGCGGTGTACTGGTGGGACTCGGTGATCAGCTCTGTGATGCAAGGAAGCCACCAGTCTCGTTCCCTGCAGCACAAGTACAGTACTGCTGCTAGCTGTTGGCCAGAAAACTCCAACAGAGTACACGGGTCCAAACCCTAGCAATGCACTATGTAGCCACTTAGCATGCAACGTCAAAATACTTGAGCAGGCATTGCCTTGACTCGAACTTCTGCTCAACCATTGACTGCACGTAGCTGCGTTCTTCGGGCTTTCCCAGAAACCCAAAGTCGTACAAGTAGTCGTAGAGAGCTTCCGGGAGCTCCTGTCACTACTCTGCTATGATTGTTCGTGTTATACTGATCTTGTGGTTAGTAATTACCACTACTAGTTGTAGTATTATCAATATCAGTAAGATATTGGGAGCAGCAGCTTTTAGAGATGCGACAACGGGAATGAGTCAGTGCACGCAAGTGGTGCGTGTCCTGCACGCTGTATACAAGGTCAGAATGTCTTCGTCGGTGACTGCTGTCCTTCGTTCAATTTTACTGCAACAGCCGCGGGCCCCTCTTTAAGCTCCGCAGACTACTGCAATGCAGTGCAAGGCCGTATAAGCCCTAGGCCACCACGACCTTTCTTGCTGCGGCCTAGCTTCGCTGAGGGCAAGAGCCCTCTGCACCGCGGCTTCGTGCGCTGAAGGCTTCGGCTTCTTTCGATACGGATTGCCTGTGCTGGCAAGCGAGCGGCAAATGTGCCGGCCGTCGGAATTGTATCTTAAGCAAGACTGAAATGCCAAGCACACATCCACACACACCGGCAAGCAGACAAAAACTACTACCAGACCGGTGCTAAGATTCAACGTGTCAGTGTTTGCCATTCAATGTCGTGCCATCGAGGATGGACTAGAAGAATCCCGGCTACTGTAAATAATCACCTGCGCCATACTCATTCACCGACGCTCATGGGGGATAAAAAACGCCTTTAATAGCCCGCTGCATTACATATACTATCGGTTCAGTTTCGAGATGCCTTGAAGCCTGCTGGTCTCAGGCATGGCATCTTGCATGAATCGCTCTAGACTGCGCGGTCACAAGCATGCTTCTGGGATCAGCATCATGCTCGACTGTTTGGATCCAGCACCATCAACCTCAACCCACACAGCCCTGAGCAGAACCTGACCGCATTCTCTGCCACAAACAGTTCATCCCTCTACTCTAACACTAACGGGAAACGATTGCCGCACAAACATGTGCATACGTCAAGGTGTCGATCCTGCAAGTCAAGGGGCCCTGCCCAGGCATTCTACCAGTTCACATGTAGAGGCCCTACCTGTACTCTCCTGCGTAGTTTCAGATGCAGCCTGGCATATTGATATGGCTAGGATCCCGGTTCAAATATAACAAGCTGACCAGGAAAAGAAACTACATTAGAGACATAAAGCATAAAATCTCACACGTCACGCACGAGTCAAATCAATATCGGTGAATGGTGAGCAAGGGCCGTGGGAACCTATAGTAAGCCACGCGGCTGCCTGAACAAGTCAGGCTGACGTGTGCTACTTGCCATCCGGCTGTACGGACTTGTGGCCAAGGTGCATGCTGCGAGAATCTTGACCTTTGTTGGCAAAGCTTTGCCGAAGACTCGGTGGTGGCAAATGATTTCGGTAATCATGCCCATGTGGTCACACGTGTTCACCTGGGCCCAGGGGCTGAGGGGTTGCTCAACAACAGTGTTCCATCTACAGCCCGCATATATGTCCCGACTGCAAGGGGTGCGGCAATTAAGAGGGCATGATGTAGCAACTGTCACCGAATCATACCGAACCCTTAGCATTCATTGAAATGAAAGGACCCTACACTCAGTAAGAAGAGTCCGCACCTCATCAAGGAATGCCCAAACCACGCCGCCGCCCTGGGCTTGGTCTGCGCATTCCAGGACGAAGCTGGCAATGTCGTGCGAGGAGGTGCCAGCATGAACGTTGAGGCACCTGAACTGTACATTCATGAGTGTGGAAAGGTAACGGATGAGAGAGGTCTTTCCACATCCTGTCTCACCCATGATGACGACAGGGACGTTGCTCTCGATCCGCAATGCGATCCAAATCATCTTCAGGAAGTTGTCCGGGCTGATCACATAAGCCTCAGATCCTTTGACCCGGTTGGCCGGCTGGCTGTCCAGAGGCACAACGGTGGTGACCAGCCTTGCCTGCGCGTGTCAGCTTGTGTGTGCACTGTCCACATATTAAGTTGAGCTCCTTTGATGGCCCTACAGCTCAATGATGGGAAGCTAAAGAGAATCTGATCTGCTTATTCCCAGGTGCTTCAAGGTCTTTCGTGCTCATGTTCTTGTAGTCCGGCAGCACCCACTGCCCATTCACACTTTGCGACTGAAACAGCTCCAACACTGCTTTGGAGACTGTGCTGCGATCATGGTAGATTGCTGTGAGGGTCTGCCGGTCGAAGGTGTTGAACAGAATGAACGGTCGGACGTCGGACCACCGGCTCATGCCTTCGAAGGCCTCTGCACAGCTTTCAAGTATGGTCTGGTCATGCTGATGCCGCTGCCTCATCTTGCTCACGGTGACTGCTCGGCCTAGGAAGCTGCAGCATGCTTCAATCGCTTGCTCGACCAGCAGCGTGCGTAATGAGTCCTTCAAGCCAAGCTCCTTCAACGTTGCGCACTGGAAGTATGTTGACTGATGGAAACACACCAGCTGCACGGCCAGCACGCGAAGCAGTGCCAACATCAAAGAATATGACACGCTGCCGCGGTTCATTTTCTGCACCACATACTTTTCCAGAAGATCCTGGCACCTGGCTTCTGGAATGGCGGCTTTTCCAAGGCAGAGAGGCTGCATGTTCAGCGTTTGCTGATCTAGTGAATCCAGAGTGCAGCAGACAACTTGCACAGGACTGCGCGGACAGTCGGACACCTGCAAGGATCGCACCGAGAATCGAACCACTTTCGGCATCACCAAGTTGCGGAAAGGAAGTGTGCGAAGTATAGGGGATGAGAGGTTTGCCAGCTCGACGAAAGTACTGCTGCAGGGCACCATGCAAAAGCTTGCTCCCGACTGCAGTACACCCCAAAGGCTCAACTGAGTTAACATGTCTGACAGGAGCTCTGGCTGCTCAGTGGGCCCGATCTCTAGATGCAAGCAGTCATAAGGCTGCCAGCTTCTCCCCAACAAACGGGTGATCAGGTCTGCAACATCCAGAGGGCCACTGAGAGGAACCGTTACAGGAACTTTCTGGGATGCGAAAGCGCGCTGGCGAATGAGCTCTGTCTTGCCGCATCCTGCCTCTTCAGACTCAACTATCATTAGGTTTGGGGCCAGCTGCATGACAAATTCTCTCAGACCCTCGGGTGATAAAACATCAGCTGGCTCCGGCGGGATCTCCCGCAGCACATGCACCTGCGTGTCATCCTCAGCCAAGGCCACAATCACCAAGCGAAATGAACTTCCCATCCGGCCACCCTTGATTCGCCCGACCAGCTTGTGCTGCAACGAATATGTCAGCCTTTCCACGTGGATTAGGCAATGTAGCCCTCCCACATGCTTGCAGCGCTCTAGGAATGCTTCCAGCTGGGGCCAAACAGTACAAGATGAGCAGAACAGAACTTGCGATGCCAGTGGCAAGAAGCCGGATCCTCGGCACTTGTACTGCAAAAACCAACTCCCTCCATCGTCTGCCGCTGCTGCTATTTTAAGCTGCTATCGATCTACGAAGCACTTCGGTCACCACGAGGGCACTCATAAAACAAAGCACTGGATAAAACCATGCGGGCGTCCTCCGTAGAAGGAGAGTGCCAAAGGCAAGACTTCCTCTCCGCGCTTAGCCATTGCTGACCGGGGAACTCCTGGCTTCACTATGCTGCGAAGCCCAGCTTCCATGTGGACGTCGAGGTCTGGACATGCTGAGATGGAGGGGCAGGATGAAGCTATTCTGCTGACTACCTGCCCACGAAGAATAGCAAGTCTGTTGCTCTTTCCCTCTCTCTCTCTCTCTCTCTCTCTCTCTCTCTCTCTCTCTCTCTGTCGCTCTCCCTCAAGCTTCACGACGTAAACAACTTCCCACTCCTAGAGTCGATCGTGCAAGCTGGGCAAGCGAGACTGGAAACGTGCACATGCGCCCGCCTGCTTCAGCCCCTTCCCCAAGGCTGCTAACCAAGATTCAAGGTCTTCCACAAACTGAAAGGCATCATCACTCGTCTCGTGGGAGAGCACTGCTGTCCGCTCTTCCGCGGATAGGTGTCGGCCCTGCAGCGGGCATTCGATCTTGCAGTCCCAGGCTTGGGTTGCAAGGGGCTTAGTTGCCGCAGCCCAAACCCGGAGCACAAACCCTGGCCTGGATGAAGCTCAGCACAGACATCACCAATCGTTCCTCGCCCGGTGAGATGCTCCTCCTTAGTCGTACGTACAAAACCGGTTTGAGCACTAATGGTCCAGTATGTGTGCCCACGAACATTCGAGCATGTCGCACAAAATGCTCAGCATGGCTGCCGACTGCATGCAGAAGCCTTGCCTAAAGACGACTTAGACTAAGCTCGGTTAAGCACAATGCAGGGGTGCATGTGAGGACATATGAGTCCATATCGAAGTTTGCAGAAGCACTATCGAAGACGGGATCTGAACCAATTGAACATCTCGGTGTGAAGCTTTAACCGACATGCCAGATCAAGGGACAAAGAGACAACCATGTGCCCTGTGGAAACTTTTGCAGAAGGATTCGCCGCACTTGCCAAGTTGCGAATGCACAAAGTCGGACATGATCCAGAGCTGCTGTGAGTAGAGAAAGCACATTTCCGGAAACCGCTCTCGAGCCCGGCCCAGATGGCATTGCCAGTCTTGCAGCCGTTGCTCGAAGGAGGACTGCCATTGCAGCAGCTTCTCCAGTGCACCTGGGTTGGAAGCCTTCCACTCACCTCCTGCCCAAGGATATCCTTCCTGGCGAAGCAAGTCAAGTGCTTCAGCCACATCGAGCAGGACTTCGACCTCTTGAACGAAGCCGGCCATGGTCGTGTCGGTTGTTGACGGCGTCTCCGCCGAGTCAAGCGTACGACTGTCGTCTACTCGCAGTAATGCCCTGGCCCTTAGATCTAGAAGTTGATGCTTGCTCAGGGATGCTTGCACCTTATCGTTACCCATGTGGGTCGGATAGCTGAGAGAAACTTCGACGTCGTGGCCAGTGCAAGTCAGCTTGTAAACACCGCTCTGTGATGCCTGCAAGATCTTCTTTCCGGCCATCTCCTGCAGGTTCTTCAAAAAGCAAGACGATACACAGTAACTCCTATAGTTAATTAATGGAAATGGAACCAAGTGGATCTTGCCGTCCCGCCTCTTGTGAGGAAAGGTTCTGGTACAGGTTGGACAGGCCATAGCAATGCTGAACACACAAACGAAGCTTGCTCGCGACGTCTCTCCGCGCGTCTAGAGACAAGGACCCACAAACTTCGCTGAGTCTTTGGAGCAGGTTGGTCCTGCCATAAACAACATGCAACAACATCTAAGGGATGGATTCCTTCATAACATGCAGAATGCTGTGGCCAGGCACGCTCTGACTGACCGGCTCCTGTTTGACTGATGCAGAGATCGAAAGAGTCTCTGTATGTCCACCAAGGCAACAATCGTGTCTGGACGGATGAATGCATTGGAGTTCTCCTCAACCGCATCCTGCAACGGTCGGAGGTCCTCGTCGAGCATCGGCTCAAGAAAATTGTGAAGCTCGGCCGCATCTGCCAGGGCCCTGAGAATGTCATCCATGCCATTGCCCCTGATCGCCGAGAGGACAGAGGCTGCTTTGCGAACAGCTTCGAAAATCAAGGAAGCACTTCGGAGGCCATTGCTGCCAAGCCCATCTTTCAAGATATTGGAGATGGAAGGTGGGTCTCCGTCGTCGGATAGCTCTTTCTGCAAAGACAACAACTGATCTTCCATTTGCTCCCATGGCTCCGGACTCAGGCACCAGACTCGGCTTGCTGTGCACCTCATGGATCCAGGAGTCCAGGCAAGGGTGGACCGGTCACATGCAGAAGTCTACCAAATTCAAGTGGTGCCCACTCGATGCAGGCCTTTAATCGCAAGCCCCGCAACTCGACAATCGCCAAGTAGCAATGCTTGGATTTCGGTGCTCACTTCGCCGAGCCGGGAGCATTGCTCCAATGCCTGGTGCATAATGAAGGAACCATATATTGCTTACTGCAGAGCCCTATTATGGTAACTTAATTGAAATCCCCTAACAAGAACCCGGAATGCCTGGCACATCTCCTTCGGAAACGCGACCCCGCTGACCTCGGATCCACAGGGTCTTTGCGACTGCGCGACCTGGTCCAAATTTGGCAGACCTGGGCAGCACTGGCCATGTCTTCCCGGACTTGTTGCACCTTCGGGGCGAAATGGATCTGCCAACGGCTTACCGATGAACACACGGGAGAACTACGGGAGATAAGTCTGGTTTTGTCTGCAGGCCTCGTCCAGTGGAAGCAGTGCACGAAGACGGCCGAGGTCCATCGACGTAAGGGGCGTCCCTGCCATTGATTCACACACGCCTCAGCTTTTCAGGGGGCTCCCACAGTCCAAATATGGAAACATACATCCGGCAATATAAGCATTGTTGCCGAGATGCTCCGGAATCCCTCCAACAGCTGCGGGAACTCTCTCACGAGTCTTGCACATTCACTGGGCTGAAGTTTCATGTGGCGTTCGAGTTCACCGACATCAGCTTGCGGCACAGCTTCCTTGCTACATGCGAGAGGCAAAAGACACTGCGAAGCCTGCACTCCAGCGCTGAGAAAGTCTGAAGCAAAGCATCGGCAAAGTCAGGATCCATCTCAGTCCCGTCAGCATTGTCGTCATCTTCGGCGTCTGCTGTCGCTCCCATCAGGTAGCCATGTGCATACCGGACAAACATGCCACTCTCTGGCAGATGTCTGATCTCCTCTGGGCACTGGGAGAACCACCAACGATCCTGCGAAGATTCAGCAAGCCATGAAGCTTTCGGGATGCACCCAGCTGCTACTACTGTTGTGGCAGTGCAATTGCTGCCATTCCTCAGTCAGTGCTGGTAACTCTGAAACATTGCGCTGTCGATCCAGCTGGAGTAGCTCCTGCCAAGCAGAGTTCGGATTGCACGAATATATGAATGTCCAGCTTAGATAGAAGATCCTTCGCAACTTGCACAACGGCTGGCCTGCCCGGCAGCATGCAATGAAGCTGCGCTTGGCAGCTCGCACTTGTAGCACAGGGTAAGGAAGGCACGAGCGGCTTGTGCTTTTTGAACATACCTCGAAGGGTGTACAGTTAGGTTCAGGCTTTGGTAAACAATGCAACTGGGCTTCCTGAATGATGCCAAGAAACGCCTCTACCATGTTCTGCAAAGGTTGAATAGCAGCTCTTGCTTGGTCCAGAGAGGATAAGGCCTCTGCCTCTGCCTCTGTTTTCAACTCCTGCGAATGTCAACAGCTCGGGCGGATGCCAGAGCTTCTTGTGGAAGAAAAGAATATTTTGCGCACTTGCAAAGGATGCTGGAGAAAGCAGGCTTACATGTATGTGTGTATAAACACACACACACACATATATATATATATATACACATATTATACACACATACAGACACACACTGATCTCATACATATCTTCGTTTACTCAATCAATGATCAATTGACTCACAGGCTTATTTGTTGATGCCTGTATACATACCTATACCTAAACAGAAAGATGGCTACAATGCAGTTAGAAGCACTGACACTTCGGAAAAGCAGAATCCATAACCGACACTCAGCACGCGCACACACACACACACACACCACACCACACCACACCACACACACACACACACACACACACACACGCACAGACTCTCACACATTCAGAACAAATCAGAAACACGGCGTCCCAAGCCCAACAGCTGGCCAGGCACTTACGACGATGCGCTGCACCCCGGAGCCAATCAGCCGGAAGAAATTAAAGCCTCACTGCAGGTCCTGGTACAGCGGAAGAATTTCCAGAAGCGCAGGTTTTGCCTGGAGCACCTCGGCACATTTTCTTGCACCGGGGAAATGAACAGGGCTGCACCAGATGAAAGCCAAAACTGCAGGATGCCGCCTCCTCTGCCTGCCGCAAGCTAATGTTACCTTGCGCGAAATTGCATTGAAAGTGCAAGGATGTGCAAAACGTTACTTACTATGTATTGCTCGACTGGGGCCTTCCAGCACATCCTTCAACCACGTCTGCAACGAAGACATGGCTTCCTGAAGATGTGGATGTCTTTGAATCCGAGCACCACAATGGTCCCAAGCCTGCAGAACATGCTTTTCAAAGCCCCGTCGTGTCTCTAATGACACAATCCCGTATTCCCGCCAATCTCACGAAATTGCAGTCGATGATTTATTCCATGTGGCCTCAAGAATCCGGCGCCAGGGGATTCCGTCGTCATCGAGCAACGAGAGTGGGTCGGGCAGCGGTTGAGCAGCATTCAGAAGCGTTTCAAGAGCGGCTTCCGCATGCTCTCGACTTTGGCCAGACAGGGCCGTCAAACAAACTTCCACGCTCCGTGCGGAAAGGCGACGATCGTCAGTCGTTCTCCGGACCTGGGAGCAGGACGCAAATGGTTCAAAACATCGTGAGAGGCCTGGGAGTGATAAAGGCCGCGGCTGCTTCAGAGAGCTTCGTTATCCAGTACTGAACCATCTCCTGCGCTGGCAGAAGTAGCCCGAAATAGCAACAGCTCCAGCCCGCGTTGCGAGACAACATTCCTACGACTTCGTAAGGAAGGCCCGACATGCAGCCGCAAAAGGAGGCTGCTTCGTGTCTGAAGTCTGGGGTGGTAACGGATGACCGCACAAAGCCGCATACCATAGGGGCCTTAACAATTAGAATAGGGTTTTGGGGCCCAGTATACTACAATTATAACATGGAAACCCCAAAGTAGTATTGTATTGGTAATTATGTAGGCCTCTACATGGGAGCTTCCGAAAATTAGGCCTAGGAAACTCCCATATTAGCTGCGGTCCGGAAGGACTTCGGCAGCAGACAAACCGGGCAAAATCTCCAGGAGAGCCCTCTCCCCCACAGCCTTGCAACAGGCCAAGAAGGGACCCCTCCCCGTCCCCTCCCCTCCCCCCCAAAAAAAACACGTGTGACAGACTTGTGACGAAGATAGCAGAGGGGCATCAAACTCAGCTTCAATGGATGCAATTGCGATTGCAAGGGCATCTGCAGAAGCTGACTTCTGCAAGAGCTCAAGCAACTCGGTGGCCACCAAGAGCGCTGCAAGTGGTTTCCTCTGAGAAATCCACAGCAGGCTTTCAGAGGTACAACGAATTATGAGCAAGCGTAGGAATGGAGTGCATGTGAAGGCCTATGCGTCGACTTATACCTCAGCATCTGCAGCTCCACATACTCACGAAGAAGTCTCATCACCTGCTGCAGTCGGTTTCCACAAAATTTGGAAGCTTCACTGAGCATACACTCAGGTCCCCTTGCGCAACACAGTCATGTGTACAACAGCACCTCGTCGTCTGAGAGCTTCAGCGCGTGGGAGAATTGAGTGAAGCTTCCCACTAGCTTGCGAGAAGCTTGGGCAGCCGCCTGTGCCAGCAACGCACGGACATGCTGGGAGGTACTGGGCCCAGTGCAATGCAAAAACCGCTGTGTGTTGAGAGTCACGTTGCCCAACGACCGGTGCCTCTGAGTCTGACCGACGGCACTGAATCCACAGCTGTCGCATCGTTCGCCGAAGAAGCAGGGCGGCCATGTCATCGAAATCATTTCTGGCCAAGAGCTCGCCGATGGCGGCCATCTCTGAGTCAAGGTCTTCTAGGCGCTCGACTTGGAAAATATCGGAGGCCGCACGTCCGAAGCATTGTTCAAAGGTCGCGTGCAGGTTGTGGCGGGCGAGGGAGCTCGCACCTGAGAATATATCACAGACCTCTCCCAGAGACCGCCTTTGCTTGCCGATTTTGGCCGAGTAGTCTGTCCCAGTTTGGCTTCCCAAGAGGGCATGAACCATGATCTGACAGGGCAATTTGCATGATGCATGCTGCACCCAGACGACCAGAGACGGTATTCAAGGGTAGGCAAGTAAAACAAACAGGCCTGTGCATCAACCTTCGCTCCTTGAAGCTCAGCTTGTTCTTGAGCTCTTTGACCACAGCTCAATTGATGCGGCTCCCCTGCGTCGGATGCTCCCGTTGACTCCGGCTGCGGCTCTTCGATCTCCCGATCCAGCTCCACAACCTGTTGCGGCCTCCTTGCAGCAGGAGAAGCAACATCTCAGCGCTCCATGCCGGGCACGTGCAAAACCCTGCAATCTGCGGGATTAATATAAGTCGAGTCTCGGAGCCTCGCACAAGCCCACGACAAACAGCAGAGTCCTGAATTCGTAGCTGTTGCCAAGCAAAGCCTCCCACAAAGCCTCGCAAGCCCCTGTGGACATCTCCGTGATGTAGTTCTGCATCTCCCCCAAGGATCGTCTCATCATCGTCTCATCAAAATCTCCTGCGCCACGTTTGGTACGTGCAGGGAGGGCAGCGAGGTGAGAACAATGGCTCCCACCTACAAGGATAGCCAAGACGAGGAAGAAATGCCTTGATAATTCTTGCTCACTCGGACGTGTTGCAGTGCCTTGTAACTCCCGTGGCTCTTACACTTGCCAGCTGCCCCTGTTGTCGGGGTTGCCGCAACAGTCCATGACTTGATCCGGGATGCTCATAGAATCGGAGACCGATTCATTTACACCTGTTCTCGCCTGCCGGCTCTCCAGTCAGCCTGGTATGTAGTTGGCCGTACATACATAAATAATCCCATCGTCACCATGCAGCATCTTCAAACGAACGCCCTTGACGCACGAAATTGGTTTGCACTCCCCAACCTAACCCAGCCCTGCTTGAGCACGCTGAAGCCTGAGAGTTCAGCGTTGCAGGCCTGTAGGTTTACCGGAGCAAACCCCTGGCCCGAACTGTGCACGTGATGACACTGGGTTTCCAATAATACACAATAACAGTAATGGAAATAATGCGTCGGCTTCAAGCTTCTCCTGCTGTTTTCAGAAAGATGCCAACCGCAAACAGCACGAGCACAAGTACTCCCGGCCAGAGGCTCCCAGCCTTCACAGCATACGAAACAGAGGGCGGATCTATAAACCTTCTCCGACATCTGCGCAAAGTAATACGAGGAGGTGCGGTTGTTTGAAGAACGGCATCATCGTCTAAGGCTAATCATGAGAACAGTTTTGATGCATGGGAATCAAAGTGCAGACAGAAACTCAATCTGCCGGCAGCACGAAATGCTGCAATGTTAGTCCTCCGTCAGGATTGAAAGCAACTGGATGAAGCAAGCCTTCAAGAGCCAAGTTTCCATACAGAGTCTCTGCTCTGACCATCTGCCTGTCAGGGTGACAATCGAACTTCATGGAACTGTCTCCTGACCCGCACGCAAAGGGACTTGGCACTTGCTCCAGGCCTCAAAGCATCCAGCCAAGCTGAGCCACCCTTTCTTGCATCAGCGAGCAGAAGTGTCGACAATCCACGTCGCCAATCCTGGCAAAACCCAAGACAATGAATGCATGGATGAAGGTCATGCAAACTGCAGACTACAGGTTGCAAGCTGAAAAGGTGAAACATCTCCGGCGCAAACTACACTGTACTCGCAGAGGGAGTTGGCACACAGCTATCTATGCAAATACAGACACTGAGGTGGTACTGAATAACAAGTCAGAACAAGTCCAGGACATTTGGCTGAATGTACACTGCTTCCAACCCCAGAACTAGGCTCCTCATCTTGAGTATCGATAAGGGATTCGAACTCGACAGAGTCAAGCGAGCATGCCGCCAGCGAATGAAGCACGAACGTGCTGCTCTCCAAGGGAGAAATGGTGACCAATGGCACGACAGTGTTCAGATTTGCCTCCATCTCCTTGGACGGACTTTGGCAGGGCAGCAGCAGTCACTCATCTTTGGGTATGTGTGATCTGGTTGCCTCCTCAACCTGCTGTTCCGACAACCTGGTGTTGGACAAAGAAAGGCAGATGCGTATGTCAAAGTGGCACAACACGAAAGCTGGTTTCAGCCTCAGAAACCATCTGATGAGGAAAGTAGGACCCGAAAATACCAGAAAGCTCCCATATGCCACGCTGGAAGCCCCGCATCGAACTCAACTGCCGCTGAAGATCGCTGCCGTCGAACACACTTCGTCCGACCAACTTATTGTTGTTTGGAGCCTGCCATTGTGGCGCAAAGTTCAATCCAGAGCTTCGCTTACTGGGTGCTCAGCACTGACACTGAATCCCCAGAGTACTACAACCTGAATGAAGACGCATGGCTTCTCAGCCGTGTGTTGTCTTCGTCTCTGTCTGTCTATCTCCATCTCTCTCTCTCTCTCTTTCTCTCTCTTTCTCTCTCTCTCTCTCTCTCTCTCTCTCTCTCTCTCACTATCTCTCTCTCTCCATCTCTCTCTCTCTCTCTCTCTATCTCCATCTCTCTCTCTCTCTCTCTCTCTCGAACTCGCACGCGCTGTTTTCCCACAGTCGGCAGCCTTGCGCATAACTTTGCAGACAGTCTGGTCTTCCTTGGGGTCATTTTGCTGCCCCTTCTTCTTGTGCTTCTTTCCCCGCCTCCTCAGCAGCATGTATGCAAGGACTCTTTATGATCAGAACCGGTCGAAGACTCTCCGGAGGCAGCCCAGATTCAGAATCACCCACTCGCCTAGCAGGAACGGTTTCAACATGGTTGGTGGGCAAATCCCCGACGCGACGACATGTAAGCATTTCCGCGTGACTGCTCGATCGTTGAGGCCTGGGGCGAAGCCATCGTCATCGTCAAGCTTGACAAGCCGCCCCACGATCCACACAGCCAGCACTGCTTGCGCGGAATTGATTGGCATGGCCAACCTCCGCCCGAATATCGGCAGGATTCCAAGGCAGAAATTTAGGCCTGGGGTCTCGGTACCACAGCCAAGGCACTGTTTCAGGAAGTCTTCTAAGTTTGGTGCACATGGCAGAAGTTGGCACAGGCCAGCAAAATCCAGCAGGACAGCTTGAAGCTCGGCAGCATCGGAAGCACCTCGACTCAGGACGCAAGTACACATGCAAATGATGCACCAGACGGGGATGCACCACAGGAGGAGAAAGGCCGGAGTATTGAACAATCACGAAGCAAACCCGTCGAGTTGCCTTCGCATGCCACCGCCGCCAAGCGCTTGTAGAAGCTAGACACGAAGTGACCATACAAGTCAGCCTCGTATCGATCTCGACTCGATCCGATGTACTTGCACATCGTTTCCCATCACTGTCACTACTATTCAAATTCTTGCTAGTGTTCATATTACTACTATGAATACAGTCGACGACATCACACACCCGCAACACACGTCATGTTTCAAAGCCAGCCCCAGCCTGCTCCAAATTCTGCTTCCCTTCAAACATCACCTGGCAGAAGACGTAGGAGTTAGACGGGTGCCTCAGCTGTTGGCACGTCGGGAGTAGAGACGGTGAAACTAACAGCCGTCCTCGACCAAAGTAGGAAGAACATGATTGGGTCGACTGACAATGGCCTTATCGATCAAGCTTTCAGCCAATAACTTCGGGTACTCCTCGAGCTAGGCAACCACTGTTACGCAACACAACAGATGATATGGCTAGAATGCAATGCGGTCACATTTCTTAAAGAAGAGCAAAAATCTGCTACGTGCAGCGGCGGCTGCGCGATATTCACATCTGATTGTAACAAATTGTCGAGATCGCTTCTTCCAAGCATATCATTCAGAATGCTGCCGTTCAGAACACGCTCCATGAATGGGACTGAACGGTCTTGGTTCAGAATGAATCTCCTAGGGGCACGCTGGATAAACTCTCGCCTCTAGCAGTGCTAGTAACCTGGCACAGCACTCATCTCATACAGTTGTGTATGGCCAAGAATCAGAGTGAGCTCACTCATCTCCGAACTCGGGGGTACACCCAAAGTGCAGCAGAAGTGATGCGGTGGGCACGACTGCATAAGCGCGGCATCATTTCTGGTACTGGATAGGTTGGTGCAGCACATCTCAACACCTGCGTGGGCTAGGATAACCAAACTAGCAATGCAGAAATCGGAATATGATGCAATTACTAGTCTGCAAAAATCCTAGGCGATCCAGGCATGACAGAATCTGCACCTTCAGGTGCTTCCTCACAGAAGAGATGGACTCTCAACTGGCTCTGTTCAAAAAGACGGCGATGCACACTCGAGTAAATGCCAGCCATATAGCGTCGGACGAAGTCCTGGCGAGGCAATCCGATCGAAAGCTCCCGACGCACTGACACTGGGTCTCCTTGTCTGATGCCACGGGCTTCGTCAGGGCAGCGGATACCATCCAAATTGTTTCCGGCTTTTGGCTCTTTGAGAAAAGCATCTCACATTTCACGCCTTGTTTGCTGTTGATCTCGATCACCTTGACCGGCTTGCCCAGCCACTTGCTGAAGTCCTGCTGATGGGAACCAGCTTGTGACCAAAACGAAAAACAGTTTCCGTCGTGCTGACTTTGCAGTCCTTCAGTCCCTTGCCTTCGGCCATGAATGCACGCCTGGCTGCCTGTAGATCAGATATAACCTGTACGGTTAGATCTTTCTCCAAGTCAGCCGTCGCGTAAGGTTGCTCCCAAGGGAGCCCGGCCCGCCGGTTCATGATCAAGAAAAGAACTCTACGACCACACCACCTTACCTGGCCTGCTGCAAGCCACAGTAGACCTGCGTAGGATAAAGCAATGGAGATCAAGCCTGATCTTGGGACAAGCATCTCGGGACTGCAGTCGTGCCTCTAGCAAACCTAATTATTGACCTTCCCACTTACTTTCTTGCTCATGTGCCTGCGAAGGTTACGCATGCATGTGTTCACATCTGTCTGTTTGTTGTGTGCGCGTGGGTGTATATATATATATATATGTATGTATGTATGTATGTATATATGTATGTATGTATGTATGTATATATATATATATATATACATCTGTCCCTGTTTGTGTGTGTGTCCCAGTTGCGACACCTGTTGGCCGCCCTCCACTTAACAAACGACTTCACCATGTATGCGTATATATGTATACCTTGCTTGCTATATCTCTCTCTACCTCTCTCGCTCGATAAGTATGTATATACATACAGTACGTACATATACACATACCAGCCACTTTCAGAGCTCTGTTTTCCATGCAGTGGAGATTAGTTGGGACATTCAGGAGCACGGCAATGCATCGGGCATGGTTTAGCCCCGCCGTCTGGTGCTGCAGTCAGGGCCACACGCCCTCTTGACGGTGAGCCAGGCTCAGCTGCCAAACAAACTTCAGGGTCCTTTTCCACCGCCCCAGCTGACCATAGGGTTGACGGTTTCGGGGTTAAGGATGCAGCGTTTTATGAGGGCTTGGCTTCAGAGTTTTGGGTTTTGGTCCAGGCTTGGAGCAAGAGCTCGTCACATGCATGCGGCACCGTCTCCAGCTGGTCAGGTCATCGGATTGACAGAAGATGAGCGAACCATACGTATTGTACTATCTACCTATCTATCTATCTATCTCTATAATCTATAATATGAATCTCTATATATATATATATATATATATATGTACATTATCATTCGTATAGTATAGTATTCAGCGTCCACTCGATGCTATTAGCATTGAATCCGCCTGCCCTGTCCGCTGCTGAGCTCATCGTATCGGCTCCTTGTTCTGACTACTCGAACTTGTCATCTCTCCTTGGTCTCGGCGCAACATTTAGAGGTAATGTAGTAACCTGATTGCGAAACCCTGGCCCTTTAACCCCAATATATTAGGAATCCATATTTATTCAAGAACCCTAATAAGGGCCCAAGGTTTCTTAACCGGGATCCTACATTAGAGACGCTTGAGGAAATCGAGACATGGACGCAGCACGATACACTGAGGACACCACTTCCCGGTGATTTTTCGATGGGCGAACTCCAAGCACCTGCAACATGCAAAGCCGCGATGCAGGACTCTTACTTCGAATTGTCAGCGAGTGTGAACAAGGAATGATTTCAAACAGACCACAACCAGATCGAGCGGAGCTAGCTGCCTTCAGGATCAGGCCTCGACCTAGACATGATTTCAACAAGCCGTAGCCGGGGGTTCCCGCCTGATCAGCAGCAAGGCCGCAATGAAGACAATCGCTAGACTGCCACACGCGATGAGAATCACCAGGATCCCTGGCACGATTCTTCCATGCGCTGCCGATGGGATCTTTCGAGCGGGGGAGTATGTACCTAAACAAGCCTGAGCCAACGTGAACATCATCCAGGCCCCTAGCCCGAACTGGAAATCTCAAGACCAGTGCCTTATGGTCCAAAGGCTTGGAAAGCCATTTTGCGAGCAATGTCCATCATGCGTTCATGCTGAGGAAGTCTAGAATGATGCCGCCCCAACAAGTCAGACCCGAACACGAAACAAGCACAGGGGTCAGGCCTGATGGCTTTCCTTGGCTCCGGCAGGACTTGGAAGGCTTGTGATTGGCAGCAAGGGCTCTCCGACCACCCTTTGCTGTGCAGTACTACAGTTCCGCCTCTGAGAGAAAACATTGCAAAGCGACTGTTTTCGGTGCGGGTCAATGGCAGAAAAACTAAGCTAATGCGACAACCGGAAATAAGGAGCACAAGGCTTCCTTGCTGTCGCACAGCCTTATCGGGACGGAAGCGATTGTTAACAGAACAGGCCTCTATTTATCGCTTTTGGACCCAGCACTCTGATTGCCAGGTTCTGGAACTCTCTATAATGCCAAAGCACCTCGAACACGTCAAATGAGACAACAGTTTGGCACCAACAGCCAAAAACTGAAAGGTACGCACGGAAGTGTCAGAGCACACACCTCGAATAGGCCATGTTAGCTACAGGAGTCGTGCCGCGGCAAACTAGAGCGGTGCCGCCGACAATGATCAGTACGACATGTGCAGCACGACAAGCACCCCTAAATTACCGGCATGAGCGGAAAATGCTCACCGCCATTGCCAGCAAGAACAGAACCACAGCAACAGCATCACCAACATCATGGCATCCTCGTCTACATATTTATCATCAGCTTGCTAAAAAACATTGTGTTATCCTTCACTACACTCGCCCACATTTGTCGGGTTCTTCGCTTGCTCTGGCATGCTCTATGACCAATTTAGCCCTGATCCAGGTGAAATTCTTGCGCTGGGCCTGTTCAGCATATGAGCAACCTGAGATTATTTTGCAGCCACAGGCTCTGGGCGCCTGTGCCTGTGCTCGGGCGCAGGGAAGGAGAACAGTGGCAAGCCTGGCGGCCGGCAAGCAGATGTACGTAAGGCTACACACTCGGTTCAAGGCTGGTGAAGAGGACCCCGTAAGGGTTCCCTTAAGGTTCCCTTACGGGCTCCCTTAAGGGTTCCCTGATGGGGATCAAGGTGCTGAAAGATTTATGGCCCTGGGCAGCCCTGACTCGGAAGTGATGCGACTGCCGCAATGCTCGGGCCACAAACTCTAAAGCATGTGCTCTCAGAAAGGCCAAGGATACCCCAAACTATCATGAAGCGTCAGGGCACATACGAGCCCTACCATGTAAGTAAAGACTGGGACTGGAGATCCTCACGAAAATCTGGGGTCACCGCAACACCGCGAGAAGCTGCTTTGGCGGTGCTGCCACCATCATGCCTGGGCTAAGCTCTATGGCTCGTCACACCCACCTGCGCCGACAAAACACGTACACCGTATACTTAAGCCTCCGGTGCAACCTTACACGCTCTAAGGCCTAGATCCTAGACCCTTCAAACTTAACAGACACCGAGACTTATAAATCACTGCAGCACTCGAATGATGGGCATCCGGAACTGATACAAGCCCTAACCCTCACCAAGGCAAACAAACATATAAACAGCAACCTTATAGTGCTGAATCTCACTGAAAGTCATCCGCCAACAGCATTACAAAGCCGCACCAACCCCAAGCCCAACCCACTTGCCTCGCCCTCCTCGTCCCCGCTGGCCAGGGGCTTCACAGGAGGCCAAGGGCAGAGGAGCAGAAACAGCTGAACGGCAGGGCCTTTCTTCACAGAAGAGGGCTTTGGGTGCAGGACTTCGACAATATTTAGCTTTGCTTTAGATGCTCCTGTTTGAACCGCTATCGAAAAGCCTTGTCAAGGTTTCGCGCATTACGGCTAGTTGGTTTCGGGGTTCAGGGTTGAAGGTGTTTGACCTTGAGCTTTGCAGGTTTCATGGGTGTCAGAATACAGGGTGTAAGGTTTGGGGCGTGGCTTGGGCATGTGGGGGATGAGATTGTGCTGCTGCTGCTGCTGCTACTACTACTACTACTATTACTACTACTACTACTACTACTACTACTACTACTACTACTACTACTACTACTACTACTACTACTCTGGACATGATACGACTCTGGGATCGGGTGGGGGGGAGGGGGGCCCGGGCACGGGGAAAAGGTACTTGTGAATCTGGGAGAGCCTCGGGGAAGCTCAGGCCTTCCGCCCTTTGACCCCTGTCCCTCGAGGCTTCCATAAACCGAGGCTTCGCACCTCACTCGCCAAACTACCATCCTTCTGATTGCTTGCACCAGCAGTTTTGGTTTTGCGTTCAGGGATGAGAGGTGCTGTCACGGTAGCTTGATGTCTTAATCCTTCAGGTCCCACGTCTGCGGCTTTGGGTTTATGATCTACGCAAGAAAGGGTTTGGGGTCGGTTTAGGATTTGGGGGATTTGGCAGCAGGTCATCCGGGTGCTTTGCTGTAGGGCTTCGGGGATGGAGTTTGGGGCCGACAGTGGCCAGCCGCAGTCAATGCAGCATTATCACTCCGACTGGATGCTCGCACCATCTCGCACCCTAAATACCAAAACCCGCAGACCTAACAGCCCGACACACTAAAGCCCTAAACCCTAGAAGCGTTTGACATGGACTGCAATCGGGACTATGTCAGGTGAAACGAAACAGCAAAGTCACGGGCAGTTCCCAATTGAATCTTCTTGCTACACTAGGTTGGGGGGCAGGTAGGGTTGAGGGTCTTAACTGAGGCTGATGGCCCGAACCAGAGTCCTCTTCGCATGTTTAACGCATGCAAATTCGAGATGACATTCATGCACAAGGGATGCCTGGTTCCCTTGGAAATGTGCATGCTCTCAGACACACAAGGGGAACTGCTCGCGTGACAGTTGCAGGCCCTAAAAGCTACGGGGTTTAGGGTTGAGAGGGTTTAGGGATATTTAGACTTTTGGTAAGGGCTTTGAGACTAAACTACTGGCGACTCCTCTCTGCCAGGATATATCACAGGAAGCAGTCAAGGATACCTTCCCATTGCAGAAAGCCCTACGGCTAGTCGTTCAGGTCTCTTAAAACATCACGCTTTCAGGCTGTCACTCACCCACAGGTCCGACCTCAGGTGTCAAAGGAAGCTGGCAAGGCTTGGCGCCAAGCACGAACGACGGCTTCTGTCAAAACGGGTGTGCATGTGGTCTTGGCTTGTTGCAGAAGTTATGATGTGTCACGGACACGGTTTCCACATGGCACTGATCACATCCACTCCCACAGCGGCGGCAGTTGGACCACGCGATCCTCCAGGGTCCAGACCCTTCAACAACATCTCCTGAGCTGAGCTCTTCGGCACGGAGTGAGCATGGGCTGCGAAAATGCTAAATCTTCTTACCAGGCTCAATCATCATGCTAGCCATACGCAACATCAGAACCAGATTTGGGGCAAGCTCCTTGTCCCTGCACAACACTGACACCCCGATGCCCTAAACTGCTAGACCCACTCATGGCGGCCAAGCTTCGTAGACCCGGTGTGCATACTGCAGCACTGCCGCGTCACCGGAGGCGCCACGCAGGCATTGACCTGGTATGTGTTGGAACTCTGAACCATCGACAAAACCAGAAACCCTCAAATCTTCACCCTTTGCAACCAGAGTGTGTTGCTCCGCTGGTGACCCAACCGAAAATTGAAACCATGGCAACAACCATGCGATCGAGATGTGAAAAAATGATTGAGTGCATGGGAGCACTGGGTGACGTGATGCATCGCAAGCACCTTGCCGATAACCGCAAAGATGGTGACTGAGCATCATGCTGGTCATGTTCGCTACGGCAAGTACCATTCTACCCTGATAATGATGCAAGCAATTAGCAACATTCCAAGCTCATCATCGGCAGAATGGCTGGCATCGCCCTAAACCCAAATCCTAAAAAGGCGGCATCGGCTCTTCCGATCTCAAGGCTGAGACCTGCCATGTCCCAAGGCCGAGGACCCAAATCTCTTGATCCCTGGCACACAGATCCGGGCCTGGGTTTGAAGTGTATTTCATGTTTACATGCATACATACGGATATATAATACAATATAATACAATATAATATATATATATATATATATATGTATATATATATATATACAGATGTATATATATATATATATATATATATATATATATACACGTGTAAATAAATACATAAATACATATATATATATATATATATATATGTATGTATGTATATCTATATATATATATATATACATGTGTATATATATAAGGTAATAGTTATGTGTACATACATGTACACATGTGTGAACATATGTGCATAGGTATCTATGTGAACATGCACCGAGATATCAGGTATCCCGAAGCCCCAACCCATTCGCCCTGAAGAGAAACTGTGGCTCAGGCATTTGTTGCACCGCTGACGCCGAGGGAAGTTGATGTTGCCTGGACACTTCGCTTTGAACCAATTGGAAAGTCGGAATGTCTTGTGGGCTGGCGGACTCAGTGTGGTCTGAGCACAAGTCTGGTAGAAGGCCTAGCAGCACCGATTTTGAAGGCGTGATGTTTGCTGCTACACCGAGCCAACCCGAAGCATGAACCCCGAAAGCCAGAAATCCAAAAAAGCCTACGATGCGACTTGCTCCCGGTCTGCCCATAATCCGGATACTAACTTGTTGTCGCCCAGATGCTGCAGTTCTCACAGCGCCAGTTGCCGTCCTGCACATTCCGGGGCATAGTGAGTGCGAGGCGAAATTCCAAGCGCCCAAGCCCGCCAAGCTTCAATCATTTCTTGATGCTACATACTATCGTGGATAGAACTGAGAAAACTTTAGGAATAAATTAAACCGAGTCATGATATTGCACCACCCTACGTGCATCTGTTATCGTGCAAGACCTGCACAGTTCCATTACAGTGTGCAGAGACAGCCATGCGGTGTTGACTTTTGATAGCTTTCTCAAAGATCGGAGTCTTCTGAGCTGAAGCTTTCAAGAATTGTAGCAGTAAGTTCGATCCTTCCCCGGAACACCTGACAGGAACACACGAACCCCTTGACACGAAGACACCTGGCTGGTTTGAAAACACGATATGCTCGGAACAAGGCCATAACACCTGGACCCGAATCCATTCTCCCGATTTCCCTCACTCATCCGTAAACCCAGAACCCTGAATCTGGAACTCCCTGTTCCAAACCGTCAGATCTTTTTTTGTCATATCTGCCGATCCAGCTAGCACAAGCTTTGCGGCAACGGTGGTGTGAGACTGCAAGAAAGCAATAACAGGTGCTCTGACTCTGCGGGGGCACCCGTCTAAACCACCAGAACCCTTAGAGGCCTAGACCCCCAAACCCGGTACCCCTTTACAACCTCCCGTAAACGAAACCCAACATCAAAAACCCAGAAACCCTTAGAACCCCGCAACACATCGTTATGAAGCCTTCAGTTGTCTCACAGCATCTACGGATAACCTTCCAGACTCTGGCTTCAAACCCTCCTCAGCCCTCAACTGCACCACACAATTCCCAACAGTGAACGAAGCTCAAGACCTCATGGAAAGTAGATTCCAAAGCTATTGCAGTTCTCATTGCTGCATCGCTCTGGGAACTCGTATCCCAAGCAGGTAAAGTCTTGCGCGTAGACCTGGCTTTCACGAGGGTAAGCGGTGCGTGGGATACTCATCGCCGACTTTCTATCATGTGTGGTTAACTAATTGTGCTTTTCGGTCGCAGTGATTGCAGATCAAACATCTGACTACGGGCAGCGTTCATTTGTCTTCAAGACGGTCATGGCTTCATCAATTTCAACAAGGATTCCTCGTATTTCCTCGTCAAGCTGAGCACTTATGGGTTATCTTGGCACGTGACCTTTGTACATCTGGACTCACGACTTGAACATCAGAACATCAGTTTGACAGTGTGGAGGTAAAATTCTGCAAATGCCAAAGCGGTGCCTTGCAGACAGCGCAGATCGTCTTCGTGTCGGCAAAGATGGCATCGAAGTACAGCTGCTTCAGTTTACTGTCGCCACTGGAGTTCTTTTCTTCCTTCTCCTCGCGCTGGCAACATCGTTTCACCACTAGGCCGTTCTGTTCTAAAGACATGCACTTGTTGAAGTTTTCTTGAAAGCAAGCACGCCTTACTGAAATTTCGAAGTCATTTCAATGACGGAAGTCAAGGACATAGTTGACGGGTTTACGGCTGAGGGCGTTATCTCACCTGCTAGTCGTTCACGGGCCCGCGAGAACCAGCAAACTGCTGGGGGTACCCCTTTACTGAATGTGGTCGACACTCTGAGGATGCATTACTCACGGTTTGTACCCTGAACCCTAAACCCGTCACTAAAAGGCTCTCTGCATGCCCTGTCTTCCTCTGTTCGGAGCCTGGGTTTGGATCCGAAAAATGGGAATCTTACATCGAACCCTGCACCCCCCTAAACTTGTTCTGCAACCGGAGCTTGGTGACTGCCACAAGACAATACAAGACATACGCCTAACACACCTGAACCCTAACCAAACCTTGTAAGCCCTGAAGCCGCATCTCTAAACCCCAGACACTATAACCCCTAAACCCTAAAACCTAAACCCTTTTTTGAACCCTGAACCCTAAACCGTGGCGATGTCCTGAATGTCGATCTGCGTTAGCCGGCTCAGCTCCTGGCAACAGCTTCAGACTCGTAGGCTTCATCAGGGTTCGGCCACGCTTTAGAGTTTAGGGCAGGGTTTCATATGGTTTCCATAAGGCCTCTCTATATGTAGGGGTGACTTTCTTACAATGCTTAGAGTCTATGGTTCAGGGCTTAGTTTTGCAAGTTCGAAAAGGGTTTTGAAGGAGTTTATCATGATTAACCAGAGGTTTACAAGCAGTTTACAAGTCAAGGGTTACTACATCATTGATCGTACTTATCAGGGACTGCTTCAAGGTCGTCGTTTTTCTGAAGCTCCCATTATCGACATTAGCGTTGAGGAATTGGGGTTCAGGGTCGTTGTTGCTAGGTTTCCTGCCCCCTGTTCTTGTTATCCACATCATGTAAGCATAGTTGCTGAGTTCATAAGACCCAAAAAGTGAGCACTTTTAGTTTTATAGCGGATGATTATATATATATATATACACACACACACACACACATATATATATATATATATATATATATGTGTGTATGTGCGTATATATATATATATATATATATATATATCTATATATATATATATATATATATATATATATGTGCGTGTATATATATATATACATATATATATATATACCCCCCAAAGTGCAAAGTGTATCCACTCAGCTACTAAGAAAGTGATGGCGGCTCTCACGAGCACTATGATTCACAGGCAGGCCTGCAGGTCGCGGTTGAAGTTGTCCACTTCCAGAAGGAAGTCCCAGGCAATGGGATTGCCAAGCCTCTTCTGAGGCCGGGGATAAGACGTTGGCCCTAAACCCTAAACCCTAAACCCTAAACCTTGGGCCGTGGTTGTCGGAAGTTCGGGGAGTTTTTGTGGCCATGATATACGCGTTGGGGTGCTTAGGCAGGGTCACCTGCACTCAGTACCAGGACTATGCGTGTGTAAGCTTCCGAGTTGTAGTAAAGGCAGGAAGACAGGCACGAACATCATCAACATAGTTCGCTCACAGCTTACGGGGCAATCGTCTTCGACACTGTTCGGCTTTGAAACTTTGACTGTGCCCGGGAGTGTGTCAACAGAAAAATTCATCCAAGGTTCTCTTGCTCAGAACGGCACGCATCTCTCTCCATCACGTGCAAAGTACCATCAGCTCTTAAGGTATGAGGATCTTACATAGGGCATCGTACACGGACAGGTCTGAACAACTCAGGAAGCTCAGGCAGCACTTACTCAAACCGTCATCAAGAGCGGCTATACATAGACTATGAGGACGCAACACCATTGAAAGGACATTGGCCTGCATACTGGATTACTAGATAGCATTATGTGGCCGGCTAGTATGCTGAAACACCCATACATGTATGATGCCTCTCCACTGACGTCTCTTTCTTGCATCTGATGATGCATCTCCAGTGTGAACCAGGACCCTCCTTGTACCCTCAAATAGGCAATAGGGGTATATGGTCCCCAATAAGCGGCATTTAGGGTCTAATAGAGGGTAGATGGAGGGTCTAGGAACACAGGGCAGACCCGAGATGTTAGCCAACCGGCCAGGGCGTGCTGGGCCTGTTCGTCCCAGCCACATGTGGCGTTTTCACCACACGGCCAAAATGTCTTGAGGTGTCGGACAAGGCTTCCTGCCAAGCGTTGAAAGTGATATGGGTCCAAGCACCAGTTTGACCACTCCAAAGCAACATGAGCAGGGTTCGAGGTTACACAGCGGGCAAGAGACCTTCCATGGCAGGTAAAAGCCACATACCACATGCCCATGTCAATGTCTACGCCTACAGCTAAGGCTAAGGCAAGAAACAGAAGCGGATTCCACTCACGCAGTCCACCAGTGGTGGATGCTGCTTTCGAATTCCTATCACCACAGAAGAACTGAATGCAAAGTGTGGCTGTGGCATTTGGACTGCTGCTGGCGCAGCATTCGTCCAGTCCTTTGGACATGGACCTATAAACACACACTATTCACTATGGTTCTCTCCTGCCTAGATCTGCGAATCCGGACAATCAGTGCCACAGCTAACATTTAATTCGGCCTCCGATCGGAGCCCAATCTTGGAATGAGGATTTTTTTAACACCTCGTGACAGTCTGAGCTCTTATCTGTTCGTGCAAATCTGCCCCATGCAGTCACAGGGAGTGGTTCCGCGGCTGTCCCGCTGCAAGGGGTCTGCGCCGAAGTAGAGAAGCAAACGAACCATGTGCCAGTCTCTCTCATTTGCTGCGAGATGCAGTGGATAGGTTCGGTACAGACCACCAAGCGACGTTTTCGCCACGTTGACATTGAAGCTGTCACTGCGAATGCCGTGCCGCTGCAGGAACTTGTCCACTTGAGTCCTGGCCTTCTGCAGATTAGACTGCCGCACCCGGACCTTTTGATGCCTTTCGATCCTTTCTTGCATCTGCTTCGCTTCCCACTTTGCCGCTTGGTCTGCACTGCATTGCAACGCTTCGTCCTCTTCCACTGCCTTGCAGCGCCCGCCGCGTTGATGGAACGTCTGGTTAGGCAACGACATACCGAACCAGCTTGAGCCAAAATGAACCAAGGTTTCAGGGTGCGGCGAAAAGCTTCGCTGGAGTACAATTACAGGGTGGGAGTGGATCTTGAAACCCTGGCTTACACTAACCTTCCAGAGTTTCAGCGGGCGTTCTCACCATAAACAAAACGAATGAACTCCAAAGAATGATGTTCATGTAGTTCCTTGCTCGTAAAGTCAAGGGGACCTCAGTGCGGAGCCATCCCTGTAGCTGCGGCGCCTCCAGTATTGAAACCCCGCCCGTCACATGCCGAAGCAAATCGCACCCGTGATGAGGTTCCTCTTCACGCTTCCATTTTACACCTGGGCTATGCATCTGCCAGGAGCCAAGGCGCCGAACGAACGCTAAACTCGAATCTAAACCTCAAGTTCAAGCCCTAAACCCCCAGGATTCCCAAACTCCTGCATCATTAAACTCTAGATCTCTTAAACTCAACACCCTACCTCCTTGAGGCCGGGGAGCATGTCCGTGGCAGAGAGGAAGTAGCTCTGCGTTGCGTGCTCGCAGCTCCTGTGGCCAGATTGCAATCGAATTTACAATAGATTATGCTAAGACCCCTGTTCCTCTTCTGGGTTGTAAGATTCCACAGAAAAATCTACTGTTAATTCTACTTTCTGTTTTTCCTCTGAGTTTAGCGCCTTTTGGGGGGTTCAACCCTCGGCTCACAAAAGCAGCCGCCCCCTTCTCCAAAGCACCGGCCCACTCTGACAACCACCGCAAAAGCATAAACACCCTCAAGTAAAGGGGTACAAAAGAGAAACCCTGGAAACAATGTAAGGCATGCATGCTTCTTAATTGACTTGTAAGTTGGGCTCGCTGGGAACCCTGCGTGCAAACCTGCAACAGTACGTGACTTGAGAACCTCGTAATTAAATGCATCTGCATCCCTATTTTCTGGAAGCCCTAGCTAACCTGAACCCAGTCTGAGCCTTTTCCCAAAAATCTAAGCCCCAAAAGCCCAACAGCACCCACAAAGGCCACAGAACCTTCAACCATAAATAAAGCCCTGCAGCCAAAACCCACAAACTCAAAAAACGAACAACTCCGAAACCCCGTCTCAACCAAAACCTAGCCATCCCCGAAAACCATTTCTTCTGAAGGGCCCTTACACTTTCTGCCCGCCTCCACTGGCCAGGGAAGTCCCTTAAGAGCCGTTCGGCTTGGTGCTGCGCCTGGATGGATCCGCTTGCTGGGGGCTCGCGGCGGCTGCAAGGGTCAAACCATTCCAAGATGACCTACTTGTCCACTATCCTGGATAACTAAAGGTTAACCTTTGGGAGTATATTGGGAATATGTAGGGATTGTAGCACGTAGCCCAAAATGGCTATAGGCTACCTGCTCTGCTAATTCTGGCTCAGGGCTGCGACACTCCATGCCCTGAGCATTGCCAAAGAGTCCCTGGCATGCGTCGGCACACAGCCTGCTGCACCACGCCGTCGCAGGGGACACCATCACCTTGAGCTCTTAAGCCGCAAAACAACCATAAACCTAATGAAACGGGGTACAGCCTCAAGCTGTTAGACATGCCGCATGTCTAGAAGAATTACAGGCCTCATAAGAAAAGATGACAAACCTCGAAATTCGTACAAACGGTTCGCCAATCCGTTGTCCCAGCTCAGTTTTGTCAAAATACCTAAAAGCCGCGCCTGTCATCCTTTGAACCATTTGAACCTTACAAGCCCCATCCGAAACCACCACAAAGAAACAGTTCCTGTCAGGAACAGGTGGCAACTTGGAAGGGCAAAGTGCTCGTTCACAGATGCAACGAAGCGGTCCAGTGGGTGTCGAAACGTCGCAATCTTCCTGGAACAGCAAAAGAGATGCACGATGCATGTAATTATCAAGCCCCTCTAAATTCCGTTTGGTGGCTTAGGGCTTTCGGTGCGGTTGGTCAAGAGACAGGGATCGCTTAGCCAAGAAGCCCTCGACTAGGTCTTAAAAAGTCCAACATGTTCAACAGGCTGCTAATTCTACACCCCGAAACCCTACGCAAGGCTGCCACTCTCTCTCTGTCTCTCTGTCTGTCTGTCTGTCTGTCCGTCCGTCCGTCCGTCTGTCTGTCTGTCTCGCTCTCTCTCTCTCTCTCTCTTTCTCTCTCTCCCTCCCTCTCCCAGGCATTCGCTAGGTCAAGAAGGCTGCCTAAACCCTAAACCATAAACCCTACGCAAGGCTGCTAAAACAAAGAGACAAGGAGCCATCGGGCATCCGTGACACCGGAGCTGAAGGTGGTCGTCCAGCTGCAGCCTGCTTAGTTCCGGGTTCGGAGGTTGAAAAAAAGGGCATTCAGCTTTAGGGTTTCGGCGCTCACACTCGGACAATCCAGGCGAGGCATATGGTTCGGAGTCTGACAAGTGAAACGAAACCAAAGGGAGGAGTCATGATGATAAGCAACAAGCAATTTGTTCAACACATAAAGCGACTGTGCTTCCGTAAACTTCTTCCCGCCGAGGGCCGAGGATGCAGGGTTTTAGGGTTCAGGGTTCTGGGCTTTCTTGGCATTACACTTCTCGGCTTGTGCACGTCGTCCTTCTGCAAGGGCCAGGCCAATCTTGTCTGCATCGTTGCAAGGCTTCCATTCGGACTTTGGGGTTTTGGAGTCCAGGGTTGAGTGTATAATATAAGGGTCTTAATAATTACAATACAGCTTCGGGGTATATGATACTAGAGTTATGACAAAGAACTCCCAACATAGTATAGGGACCCCTATATTAGAACCACCAACAGCAAGAGGCATGGCCACGAGCCTCAGGGTAAACGTTCTGAATGCTTGTGCACCTCCAGCTTAAAAGTGTACATCAGCAACGCAAAGGCAGCGAGCGCTGATCGAACAACCCTTCACGCAAAAGACGGCATGGACATCTCCTTCCTGCAAGCACTCGACCTGCGACACAGCCGAGGTCCGAAATCCTAATGAAACCATTTTAAATGAATTAAGGCTTTAAGGCCCCTATACATAGTCTTTGTTCATCCCTTCGCCGCAGAGACTGTGGCATGCGTAGCCCCTCAAATCGAGTCCTGGAGAAATCGGTCAAACCTCACACAGCTCAGGCTATAGAGGGTTTAGGGTCTACCGAGACCCCTCAACTACCCTCCATAATACCCCACCAAACCCTATCCTTCCTTAAGCCTCAAGAAGAAACTGACGTCAGCCCTGAATCCAACACCCTCTCTCTGCCAACTTGCCCCTAAGCAACCTCGGGACATCCGAAACACAAGAAGCCCTGGAAACCCCGCAAGCCCTAAGAAACCCGAAACCCGGAAAGCCCTTTGCGCATCCCCCGCCCTCCGGGATCACGTCCAAAGCCTCAAGCCTATAAGTTAACATCCCCATCAACGCAAAACCCCCCTGGAGATACGAAAGCCCCGAGCAAGGAGAGCCCTCTGTGAAACAAGAACAGTTCCATACAGCCCAACTTACACCAAAAATCCTAAACCCCAAGAAAACCTAGACCCTCCATCTACCCTCTAGTAGACCCTAGATGCCCATTGCTTGGGGCCATATAGACCCTTATCTGAGGGCACAAAAAATAAAAAACCCTGGGCATCCGAAGCCTTCATATATGAGTCCTTAGATGCCCAGGGAAAGACCTGGAAACCGGCCCAAGGAGGACAGGCCTGGTAGATGCCCTTGTGCTCCGCAGTCCGACAGATTTTTCCAGTGCGGGCCCATGAAGCGAGTGGTGTGCGCGACGTTCTTCTCTCGAGAAAGAAAGACATTCCTAGGAACGACGGTTTTCAGTTTCTTTTTGAGCCCTTTTTTACGGCTGCCCATCCGTCCGAACTGCCATAAGGTTTTTAGGAGTTGCGGTTTCTGGGTTCTGGTTAAAACGTTTAACTTAAGTTACCGTAATGAGGGTCTATAATACATGACATGGTTTCCTTATTATGGTAACTTAAATTAAACTGGTTAACGAGAGCCCGAGGATTTGTGTGGTCATGTTTCGCCTGTTTGGGGAGACAGTTACACTCGGCATTTCCTACCCGCCCAGCTGACACAGTCGCACAGCTCGGTTTGGGGATGAGGGTTGCGGGTCTTCGAGATGTTCCTAGGAACGGGTGGCGGGGTAGTGGCTTTATGTTGCTTATGTCTAAGGGCTCTCCAGAACCCGTACCGGCATTGCACTAGTGAGCATCAGTTGTCTGACATGCCGTTAGACCATGCAAATTGAAACGCCGAATACAAAAAAAGATAGACCAAACATGCAAGTTGAAACCCCGAAAATAACGGCCAACTCCCAAAATTTCTGTCAAGCCTCATGCAACAGCGACTCACCCCGAACCCGGAAAAAAAAGAACAACAACGTGGAACCCTGAACCTTCAACCTTGAACGGCACCTTGATCCTACGGTTTAGGGTTTCAGCACTCACAGGGGTTTAGGGTTTAGGGGGTTTAGGGGGTGTAAGGGTTTTGGGGTTTTAATCCGTGAATTTAGGCCTCGACCTTGTGACCACTGACTTGAGAAAAATGTCAGAGCCCCGGTCCACAGGAGCCGACAAAGCTGCTTGGGGCGCTCAATAAGTCGAAGAGGGCGGTGGGAGGACAGTGTTTAGGGTTTAGGGTTTAGTATGGCTTAAAGGAAATCCAACTGCAAAATTGAGTTTACCTAAGAGTGACATCTAAGCATCTAAGCCGTAAACATGCACCCCAAACCCCGAAGTTGACATCCCAAAAACCCAGACCCGAAACCCTGCACCCCCAAATCCAAAAATCCAAACCTGGAGCGTTTAACAAAGGAGCACAAGACAGCATCTAAACCATGCTTGAAAGAATATCAGACTGTAGGGTTTGGGTTGTCTGTACTACAAAGCTGAAAATTACAAAAGTTGCATGCCAGCAACCACAGGGCATCTGTCAAGCTTGTGGAGGCACACTTCCACACCTCGTTCACGTAAACGAATGACGAAACCCCCAGGGGGAGTAACTCTCTCTCTCGCTCTCACATTCTCTCTCTCTCTCTCTCTCTCTCTCTCTCTCTCTCTCTCTCTCTCTCTCTTCTTAACCAAGGCTTGCGGGGTTGGTTGGACCCCTCGGCCCCATCGGCCCCCCATGTGTTATGGGGCTGTGTAGTAGTGTGGAAGAAAGGCCACACTAGTAATTACAACAAGAGTCGCCAGGTCGGTGGAATCGGAACTGCAACTAGATAGAGGAGACAGCCAGTAGTAACACCAGGGCCTTGATAATTACCTATACTATTTTGGAAGTTGCCCAATTAAACTTATAGTAGAATGGGCCCCAAAACCGTATTCTAATTATTTAAGACCCTGTATAGTAATGCAAAAGCTGCCGGTAAGGACCACATTGACAATGAGATGGTGGTACTGATGTGGGGATCCCTGAATGTGCGGGACTGACATGGGTAAACCCTAAAGTTCAAAAGCCTTATGCAAAGCCTAATACAGGGGCCCATAATTGGAATATGGCTTGTGGAATCTGCTATAGTTAGAAGCGAACTTTCATGGTATAACTTCGCTACAGTGATTATTCGGAACACTACGACTCTAAACCCTGTCCCCTTTATAAAACCAAGCCATATCCGGGGTGCCGCAGCTGCCAGCAGCGACTTCTCAGAGCCCACCTCAAGGTAGTTCACCTGCGAAAGGGGACTGAGTGTGGAGTCTATACGGGTAGTTCTAAATTGAAGTCCCTTTTGGCATCCTTTTTATAAGTGTGCCGTACTAGTTTGGCGACTTAACTGGGACCCTACTTTAGAGAACTGCCCGTAGGGAGGTCAGCCCGGTTTAGGGTTTAAGGACGTCTTGGTCAAGTGCTCGCATGGGTTGAGGCTGAACGGCCGAAGAAACCATTCTGACCAGGTTACCTCTCCTACTTGTCGGGTATCATGGGGAACCAAAGATTAACCTTGTTGGTTATATAGGGCTGATATAGGGACTATACTACCCAAGAAAGGATAAAGATTACATACTCGACTACCAGGCTCTACAAAACTGCAGAGCCAAACTGCAACCCAGTCGCGCATGCTAGCTTTGGAAGATCGTCGAACTCGAGTCTCCTTATATGGTAGTGGGTCGCCCTTGACACTAACTAAAGCCTGAGACCTTTTTGCAGCAGGCCTCGTTGTCCAGCAGCCCGGAAAATCCTCAACACTGCATGCTCAGCCTAATGTTGAACATGCCTTAAGCCTTGAGCCCGAAAGCCATCCATCAATCCTAAAACCCTGTTATATGGGGCATGATTTCTTAGAACAGAATGTTCCGTAAACTGGGCGGGTACTATATAGTACAGGCTTGCAACGTCACGCCACCTCAACCCTACAACATCAACCGCTAAACCCTTATTAAAACCCAAACCCTTACCTCTACATATTGAACCCCTAAGCCCCGAACCTGTCCCTCTCTCTCCCTCCCTCCCCCTGCCTTGATAGGCCGTTGCGCTGCATGAACCGCATAGGGCAGGCAGTAGTCCAAAGACTGGAGGGGAAGGGTTGGGTTTGGGGGATTGGATTCCGTCGAGATTCAGGTCCGAACAATGTTAAGCAAAAGGAATGGGGGTTACGTACCCCACCTTCATAAGGCCTGTACGCACACAGCATGCAGTTCTGAGGACTCAAGACGATGCAGAATGTGGGCTTGAGGCTGCTCTGGTTCACAGGCTTCTCCCGTCTCCCAGCCAGAAATAATGCCAGATGATATATCTTCTAAGATTGTCTTACAATCCATGCTGCCCGCGCTTGTTTATCATATCCAGTAAACATGCACGGACATGCCCAATGCCGTAGTACATGTCACTACTCCTTTTTACACATGCATGTGCTGCGTTGTGCTTCTGCCTGTTTAAACACCCTAACCCTCAACTCCGAACCTCGAAACATCCGTAGACAAGCCGCTGGACCATCCAAAGCGCAAACATCCCTGCATCCTACACCCACAAACCCAAACCGCTAAATTCTTAGACTATAGTATTTTGAGCACTACATTGCATGAACTCCTAAACCCGATTAGACTCTTAAAACCCTCAAGCTCCACACCTCGCAGGCATCAACTCCTAAACACTAAGCGAACAAACACAAACCTATAGACTCTTCAATTCAGCCCCTCTTTGCTACCGGACTCAAGGGACCAGCCCTAACCCCTAAGCCTTTTTTGCAGCAGGCCTCGTTGTCCAACAGCCCGGTTACAGCAAGAGCCCCCCGCCTAAACCTAAACCCTAAACCCCAAGCCCTAAACAGTAAACCCTAAACCCCAAGCCCTATACCCTAAACCCTAAACCCCAAGCCCTATACCGTAAACCCTAACCCCCAAGCCCTTTTTTTTAAGCACGGACTTGGAGTGTATGCCGGCAGCGAAGCTCTCTGGCAGAGCCTTCCTCAGTCACCTTAGGAGACCTCGGGGATGCACATATGAGCAACGCAAGAACGATGAGAATCACTGACGAGTGATGCATACTACAAGGGATGACATATCTTATCGAGGATTTTGCAATCTTCACTGGAGACGTACTCAAACAAAAGGGCTTTGTTGTGTCGCGACCACAACCCCCAAGCCCTAAACCCTAAACCCTTTTCAGCACGGACTGAGGTGCCGGCGGAACCCTGAACCCTAAGCCCCAAAGCCTAAACCCCAAGCCCTAAACAGTAAACCCTAAACCCCAAGCCCTAAACAGTAAACCCTAAACCCCAAGCCCTAAACAGTAAACCCTAAACCCCAAGCCCTAAACAGTAAACCCTAAACCCCAAGCCCTAAACAGTAAACCCTAAACCCCAAGCCCTAAACAGTAAACCCTAAACAGTAAACCCTAAACCCCAAGCCCTAAACAGTAAACCCTAAACCCCAAGCCCTAAACAGTAAACCCTAAACCCCAAGCCCTAAACAGTAAACCCTAAACCCCAAGCCCTAAACAGTAAACCCTAAACCCCAAGCCCTAAACAGTAAACCCTAAACCCCAAGCCCTAAACAGTAAACCCTAAACCCCAAGCCCTAAACAGTAAACCCTAAACCCCAAGCCCTAAACAGTAAACCCTAAACCCCAAGCCCTAAACCGTAAACCCTAAACCCCAAACCCCAAGCCCTAAACTCTAAGCCTAAACCCCAAGGCTCCGGGCCTCGAAGACATCCCGACATCCCGGAGGCTGGCAGGGTTCCTTGGCTTCCTCTACAGAGCCCCTTGAAAGGAACCCTTCTAGTACCCTTATAGTTGTAGAGACCCAAACTGAAACTTCTAAACTGGCCCAAACCCGAAACCCTGACCCCTAACCCTGGGCATCAAGATAGCCCAAAAGCCTTATATAGCATGGTCTTTGGGCGCAACAGCTTCCATCTATGAGTCCTGAGATGCCTAGGGTAAGGTCTCAAAGAGCGCAACAATCAGGTATTTAAGGTTTAGGATAGTAGTTCTGTGGCTGAGAATTGGGGAGGGCAGATGATTACTACGAACGTTGCAACTCCGCTATGGAATCATAGCGGGTGTAGGGTTTGGGTTTATGGTTGAGGCATAGGACCTTGCGTACATTACGGTTAAGGGGTCTCCATGTAATTTCATAGGCTTTCCGGCTCTGATAAGCATCCTTGACTGAGCGCATGCTCCCGTAATCCGGAGGGACCGTTGCTCGCTGTAGGCTCTGCAAAAACAGTTAAACAGGAAATCACTTACACCGTGAAAGCCCAGCTGCTTCGACTCTGGAGAAGTTTTCCTTCACTGCCACGTCCTCGTAAGTCAGCATTCCTGAATGCTGGGGCACGGGAGGGGGGGGGGGGGCACGAGGGCCTTAAATGCATGTGTGAGTGGGTGTCTGCGTCGGGATGTATGGCCTCTTATCTTCGGAGATTTACGGTTGATGATATAAATCCTGCATGACCCATGAATGGAATATACCATAATTCCCATAGTTCTAGGGTCATTAAGGTAATGGAGGATTTGTATCACCAACCGCAGTAACCGTTAGGGTATCTGCTCTTGGGTTGCAGAGTTCAGGGTTTGTGCAGCTGGAGCTGTCAGTCTGAAGTAAGCGAAGTTGGGATGGTGGGCTTCTTAAACCAGGGCGTTGGGATCTTAGGGTCAGCGAAGACTAATCACGATGATCCGATGAGACTATGTCTAATGATGTCTTGGCTTGGAACCGGCTCCAGACAAACGAAAGAAGCACGCACATGGCCCCAAACCGCACAGGGCCCACAATAATAAGGGCGCCCGTTTTCCTACTACAGTATTCGGTTCTAGTAGGGGTACCCTGAAATAAAAAGGCCAAAAGGAGTACTACTGAAGAACCTAGACAAGCAACCAAACCAGAAACCCCAAAGCCCTAAAGCCCTAAGCCTCAAACCATAAGCCCTCTGCAGGAGCTCAAGCTCAAAAGCCTTCTCACTTGGGCCCCAAAATGCAACCTCTCCGTCCTCGCGACCCTGGAACCCCCTCCTTAGAAGGTAAGCAGATGATGTAGGAACCTGATTAAGAAACCTGGGGCCTTTAGTAGGGTTCCCTATGTGAACCCTACAGTTTGGGGGATATAAGCCCAGGGCTTCTTAATGAGGTTCCTACAATACACTAAACCAAACACCAACACCCAAACCAAACTACCCAAAGGCCATCAAAGTTGAACGCCACGACCCCAAACTAACTGAAAGCTCAGTGGCGACGGAAGGACGTGTAGGCTAACTCCGGCCCGAAGTAGTTCCTAAGGCTCTGAGAAGCTACCGTATTCACAGCACAGATGAATGCAGACTTGCGGTATACTACCAAAAAGGAATACTCCAACAAAAAGAACTACCATGGAGACTATAGGTGAAGCCCCCAAAAAGAACTACAGTGGAGACTATGAGTCTACCTTGCTTTTTTGGAATTGATTCTTGGCGGTTTAGGGCTACATCACTCCATGATGCAGGCGCCTTCGTCAGGTTAAAGGTCAGAACTGCCACAGCGCTTCTAGAAGAGGGTTTAGGGTTTAGGGGGTTTAGGGTTTAGGGATTGGGGATTTCTGGCTGATAGTCAAACTTTCAAGCTTAAACATCAGCACGCAATAATAGAGGAGTCTGACAAATCCTAAACCCCAAAAGCAAACCCTAGCCAATCCCGACATGTGTTCCCGTACGTCTCTTGGAACCCTCCCATCGCCAGCAAATGCCATGAAAAGGCTGAGACCCCCGATCGCCACCACCTCCGGACCCCTCAAAATTTCGGTGCTTGGTACAGTTTCCCTATTCGCTCGCCTAGGCAAAAGGGAGGGGGATAAGGGCTCAGAGTTTCCGGCAGCAGGCTTAGGCCACCCTCCCAAGCAAGGACAAAGGTTCTCACGTTCCGAAGCTTAAGAACCAGTCAAATCAAGTCCCAAGGATCGTTGGCATCTCGGCTTTGTGCCTGTTTCAAGAAGCTGTTTGGGTATGGGGGGTTGAGGGGTCGAAGAGCTTTGATTTAAATTCCAAGGTATGTCATGCTGCATGTAAACAGTGACCGCTCCTGCATGGCACAAGCAGGACTCTTGTTTTTTGTCCGAGGGCGTGCATGGTTGCATGTCACGAGCCGTATTTAGGACCAGCAAAGGAGTCCACCTTGAACGTCTATGCATACCGTAGGCCCGCTGGTTTGCACACCCCGGATGCACAAGGATCTATGTTCCCGGTTTCCGACAGAAAATGCGGAGGGCGAGGGAGAAACTTAGGGAGAAATCAGCACGGGACAGAGACAGAGGGATAACATAAGAACGACAAACACAACGAGAAAGTTAACATTGCGACATATCGTCGGCAAACGCACTTGTGACTTGTGCTTGTGCAGGCAGATGTCGACAAACGGATACCGTGTAACTCCGAAAAGAGGCGACAAAAGACAAGAAGCCTGATCAAAGGTACTTGAAGAGGGGAGAAGGCAAAGCAAGAGATCCGGGTTTTAAGGGTTCAAGGACATCTCTAAACCCTGAACCCCCAAACACTAAACCCTAAAACCCTAAACCCCCAAACCCTAATCCAAAAAAGCCCGAAACAAGGCTTCACGGTTTTCGGGGGCTCTTGGATTCCAGGTCACGTGGTGCAGCCTTTGAGTCCTTGACCCCACGTCCTACACCCGAAACCCTACACCATAAATCACCAAACACAAAGTCTTAAACATCACCAGGAACTCCACCGAACCCAACCAAAACCTCCTTGAAAAAACTCAAATTTAAAAACCTTAAAACCGAAATCCCGCCCCCCCTAGAAGCCTTGGGGTCGTTCCTAAACCCCCGACGAGGCTCTAAACTGATATAATTACCTACTATACTAACTATACTATATTGGGGGGTCATTCTAGACATACTATCATATACCCCCAAACCCTATTCTAATTCTTAACGCCCAATTACACTAAACCTAAATGCTGGCCTGAACAGATGAGCGGACTCGTCCCAGGCCAGGCTGCCCCCCGAGGCCACGGGAAGCTGGTAGAACGCTCGACACGCCTCGCGGAACGTTTGTTTTACCCAAAGGGCCCAAGTAACTATATAGTATATACTTTGGGGGTACTACGTACAAGTGACTATATAGTCTGTACTTAGGAGCACTAAGTAATTACGAGTGACTATATAGTATGTACTTTGGGGCACTAAATACCTAATATGATGGGGTACCTAGAGGCTTCAAGGTATATAGTTCCTTTCTTGGGTTCATATTCAGAATCCCAGAAAGGTAATCCCAAAAAGGAATTACTATGGGCACTAATGTTCATGGATTGCAGTAAAGGGTGCGGGTTCAGAACATGGTTTTGGGTTCTGGGTTCCCAGGGCATCTGTTGGCTTCGATGGCTTCGGATCCTGCAATCGTAGAACCCTGAGCTCTGAGAGGGGAAGGCACTTAACCCATACCTGTTGGGACAATCCAACCTAAACGTGGGACAATCCAACCTAAACTCTGAGGGAGGGAGAGAGAGAGAGAGAGAGAGAGAGAGAGAGAGAGAGAGAGAGAGAGAGAGAGAGAGAGAGAGAGAGAGAGAGAGAGAGAGAGAGAGCGAGAGAGCGAGCGAGCGAGCGAGCGCGGGAGAGGGAGAGGACAGAGCGGGCTTCGATCCAGGTTAAGTAACTGCAGCAGCAGCTCCAGTTGTAGCAGTAGCTGTCGTCGTAGCAGCGGTAGTAGGACTATTTCAAGCCTAGTCTGAGTCAGTCTTAGTAGTCACCTGACATCTTCCCCCGCATCGAGTGGGCGCCTGGCTGCGGAGAGCCACAAGTGCCCGCTGACCCCTTCGGTTCTCGCTGAACCTTGGCAATGTTTTGGATGGGACGATGTGAAATTGAAGTGCACCTGCGCAGCAGCTTCAGGCGCCTGTAGGGCCTTGAGTGAACCCCACAGTCTGAAGGGCTCATCCGACAGGGTACCTGCCTGGATAGACCAAGAAATCTCAAAGCTCTGAACCTAGAAGTCCATGAACACAAGGACAAGACCAGGGAACTCTGGAGGGAGCGCATCATTCTCGAGCACTGTCTCGTTCCTGCAGCCGCCAGATGCACGAAAGCACACTGAGCACTGCAGCCTTTTTGCTTCAGGCCTCGTGTCAAGCTTACCGGTTGCCGAGACGGTGAAGAAGACTCGCGTCCCCCGAAGAAATAAGAAAGCCACAAGGTAAGTTCTGGTTTGGATCACGATATCCTTGTAGTGAGGTGTTGCCCGAGGGCCAGAAGACGTAAAGCAAGCCCCTTCTGACCCATGGTGACAAACAGAAAACAGGGATCCACCAGCAAAGCCCGGTGACAATGAAGCAAAGACAGCATACCCTAGAACCCTTGCACCGTAAACCTGAAAAGGCCTGCCCAAAACTCCGGGAGACCGCCCCCCCTTGTCCTGAACAACTACGCTTCGGGGCAGACCACTACAGCATAGCGACCAGGAGGGGTAATTTATCCATCACGAAAACTTTCAAGTGTTGAGACCTGGACCCTAACCCTGAATCTTTTGCAACTGGCCTGCTGCGACTCCACCCTGAACCCTAAAAACCCCTAAATGGCCCCAGATGTGCTCCAGCGCCTTGCAGTTCTGTTATGCTGCGCTTGCAGAAGGCACCTCACAGAAGGGAGTGGAGAAACTTGGCTTTCAAAAGCTGTCTCTGCATGATCACAACTTCAAAGGATCTACAGCCTTCAACATGTGTATATAGGCGTTGTATTGCGTTGAGGGGTTTGGGGGTGCAACTCTGCACGAAAAGGGTTGCCTTCTTAATCGCCTAAGGTCTTCTTGTAGGGTGCGGGTGAGATTTTTCGAGTCCAAGCTGTCAGGGTCACCTGAAGCAATTCTAGAGATTGACGCTTTGAGGTTGGTAGTTATAGGATGCTCGGCTCGGCTTTCTGAAGAAATAAAGCGTATGGGATCACGACCCGGCTGAAGAGTGTTGGGCATAGTGTTCAGAGTCTTCGGGTGGAAGCAGTCAACTTTTGGCTATCTCGCACAACGTTCCGGCTGCGAAACTGAAACCGAATGTTGTGCCACTTGGTTTCGACAACTTTATTAAACCCGGCCCTTTTTGCTGCAGGCTTGCTTGCAAGGACGCCTGGTAGTTTGCCGCTCTTCCGCCAGTTAGGACTGTGCTCGTGACAGTGCCCCTAGCTTAAACCCTAAACCTTAATGTCGTGGCCAGGAATCGATGATGTCTGTGCCGCACTTTCAGCTGCAGCAGGCGCTGCGGCGGTTGTCCTGAATTGCCCGCAATCACAAAGGATCATTCACTATTTCACTGCAATTAAACATCCCGAAGCCTGCTGTGGCTTACCTGTGGTTAGTAGGGAATGGAGGAATGGGGTACAATCAAAACTACTATTACTACCATTCTTCCATTCCCTACTAAACAAAGGTAAGGTGGGGGAGGAGGAAAGATTTAAATTTAAAGTAGGGTTTTCGCCTACTTACGCAAACCTGCCTTACCTTCTTTTGTTGGCCTTGCTAATGGCCTGCCGGCTTTATACTTTCCCCTGTCGCGTGCCCACGGTGAGATAGAAGACCAACTGTCGAAACTGAACCTATCCTAGACCCCAAACGACTCTTGAGGGAAGCCGAGGTTCAAGAAAGGGAAAGTGAGCACCACGATGGCATGGAGCATGCTGTGCTCTGCAGGCGCAGGCGCCGGAATCCACGCTGCATTCAATCTCGTCTGCATTAACTATCTTCCTGAGGGCCTGGTACCAAAGGGACCTCTAATGCCGCTGATGAACAATACTTTATAACACTTTATTCAGACCCCTAAGATGAGGTCCTTAGGGGTCACGTCCTGAGCACTGACTAAAATCCACGGGCCGTTTTGGGCGCGCAGGAAGCAAAAGAGCACGAGTAAGGTCAGCAGCCCCAAGGCGCTTGAGCCCCGTGGGCTATCCAGTTGAAGGTCTCTGAGCCTAAGAGCGCAGGATCTGAGTATAAAACGAATTCCTTAAGTTTAGGGTTTCAGTCTAGAGTTTATGTGGCTTTTTTGCAAGTTTAGGGATTAAAGCCTGGAGCTTATAATGTATCATTCTTGCAGCTAGTCGAGGGTTGCAGAGCTGGGCTGAGCTCTGCACAAGGCCTTGGCGTGCTCGGGGTTTAACAGTAGCAGTAGCAGTAGTAATAGTAACAATAGTACTAGTAGTAGTAAGAGTAGGAGTAGGAGTAGGAGTAGGAGTAGGAGTAGTAGTAGTAGTAGTAGTAGTAGTAGTAGTAGTAGGAGTAGGAGTAGGAGTAGGGGTAGCAGTAGCAGTAGTTGTAGTAGTAGTAGTAGTAGTAGTAGTAGTAGTAGTAGCAGTAGCAGTAGCAGTAGCAGTATCAGTAGCAGTAGCAGTAGCAGTAGTAGTAGTAGTAGTAGTAGTAGTAGTAGTAGTAGTAGTAGTAGTAGTAGTAGTAGTAGTAGTAATAGTAGTAATAGTAGGAGGAGTAATCGTAATAGCGGAAGCAGCAAATAGCTGGATTGAAAATCCTTTTCTGAATTTTCAAGCTCCTCTCAAAGTCGGTCACCCCATATCCCTAACCCCGAAACACTGAACCCAACCATATTACCGTTTAGAAGAAGGGTCACTTGGGGGTACTTCCTACATCCTTAACACTACCTATCGTCTCCATCGCAGTTCCTTTTTTGGGTTACCTTACAGGATCCTAGATACAAAAACTTGCGAAACCACAAACAGGAACTACAATGACAATGCCGACCATTACCAAAGGGTCCAAGTATCATTATGGTGTATACTTAGACCCCCAAACTACCCTATACGCATATACTACAATGATCCTTGGACCCTTTGGGATTGGTAAGCCCACATCCGAGATAAAGGCGCTTCTTTGTTTTCTGCTCGGCCGAAGCAACTGGTGGCTCCGAGCTAAGCGGCTTTAGTCCAGGAAGACGGAGCCACCTGAGGTTGAGCATAGGGTTTAGGGTTTAGGGTTGAGCTTCGGGTGTTGGTTTCGGCTGGTAGGGTTGTCGGGGGTGGGCTTTGGGGATTGTGGTTCCGGTTTCGGTGCTCACACTCGGGTGGTTCCGGTTTAGGGATTATGACAGCGGCTTGCTGCGTGTGCAGGGCTCTTGTGGACGGTTCTTGAGTCTGTCGTCGGTGCGTCCTGTCTGGGACTACCAGCAATAGTTGCAAACCCGACCTCAGCTCCGAGGTGATCTGCTTCTTAAGCCGTAGGCAGAACACCCAAAGGGTCCAAGTACCATTATAGTAGGTACTTAGTAGGTATTTAAGCCCCAAAGTATATACTATACTAGTACTTGGACCCTTTGGGACACCTTTTAGCAACTGGCTTGCAACGTCACGCCAGGACAGCTGACCTTTCGCCGGGCTCCAGCTCATCCCAAACCCTTTTAAACCCTAAAACCCTGCAATCCCTAAACCATACAGACCGGGTTTAGGGTTTAGGGTTTAGGGGGTAGCATCTCGAAGGGCTGTGTTCGTTCTTCGGTTTCAAGTGGCTGGGTCAATGGGACAAGGATCGGGGCTGAAAGCTACGAGTTACAACCCCATACGGAATCTCCTGTTTGTGTCACGGTTTAGGGTTTAGGGTTTAGGGTTTGTGTTGTAAGTATGGAGCTAAGGCATTAGGTAAATATCGGTGCTACGTTTGATAACAGCTCGAATGACCAAGAGGCTGCATTGAACACACTCGTACTCCAAGTAACTAATTAACCAACTCAGCTGGGAGGTGCTTCTAAAGCCTTTGAAAGATATTAGTAAGTAAGATCCTCTTAAGCCCAATAAGAGCAAGTATAAGATGTCCCAAAGCCCTACCAACTCAGTATGGACCCGAACCAGATGCCAGGTTTAGCTCTTGAAGTTCCCGCTGTACAACCTAAACCCTCGAGTAACCCTCGCTTCCTAAGCTGGGATTGGCAATTTTCAGGCCCATCAGCCCCAAGCTGACCCTCTCGCCTTCACGAATTAGGATTGGTTAAGCATTCAGATCCCTAAGCCCTAAGCCCCGAAGTCACCACCCAACTAGGGCCGGAGCTGGATGCTTGTGCCTTCGCGGCGGGGGCTTTGGCGAAGGCCACGGAAGACCTGCAAACGCCAACGAAACCTTGACAGCCTTAACTGGTCAAGTTTATTGTTTAGGGTTTATTGATTGATCCTCAACGATTGAAACAGGAGTTTCGGGTAGATTGTAGTGCAACTATATCGGGATTATGACACTGCAAGGAGATAAGACTATATACTCATTACTCATGATAAGCCGATCTTAGTTCGACTAAATAGACACCTGCAGTTTCTTATGAAGGGAGGACTCAGGGTCCGAAGTCTAGGGTTCGGGTTCGGTGTAGCGGTCCAGGGAATTAAACGACTTGAGAACCCAGGCCTTCTAGAGTTTAGGGTCTAAGTTGTGTCGCCTCGTTGTGGTCTGCATATGTTGACAAAATCACATCTCTCACGCCGGGCTCTTTTCCTGTGTCCGGACCCTGAACACGACTGCAGTGTCCGGTGGGGTTTACCTACAAGTGATACCTTGGCCGAAACGATTCTGGGGAACTCGATGGCAGAACTGCTACAGGCATATAACTTGAAGAGTTCGATGGCGCGCATCTCAATAGTCACTATACCGCTGAGCAGTACAGCTGAGAATCCTAGTAGACGCAAGGCACCTCCGCAGAATGGTCTTTAAGCAAAAGTCCTATCCGATCCTTACTGTCATTGCTATGAAACTTACCACCACTACAGAACTATTGATACTCTTCCCAATATACTATTAAAACGACTACAATTTGTACCGCTTATGAATATTATGTTCTTTTCTTTCTGGGGTCCTCAGGCCCTCCGAAAACTGCATGCAAGGCACGGATCTTCTTCGCGATCCAGGTACCAGAAGGTGCAGGCGAAGCGATCTTAGCAGGTCAGCTGAACCGCGGAATCTTTTTGTCACTCGTGCTCGACAAGTCAGACGAGGTTTCGGGGGGTAACACAACTCTCAAGTTTGGCGGAATCTACAGGACTTGTTTTTCGGGGCTTGGTGTTTAGCAGTTACGAGTTGTGGCTCGGAGCGAAGCATCTTAGTCTTTGTGCCGGATGAGGCTGAGTGCTTGAGGGTTCACCTGCGGCTCCTTTCACGGGTCGGAAGTGGATTTGGCCTCAACAAACATGGCCAGAGCCAGCGTTGGGAATCGGAACAATCCAAACTCTGGTTCGCTTGAAACTTACACCCCTTTCTCTTGAAGTTGCGAGACCCGAAACTTGATTTATATGACCTTTGCCAAAAACCATTCTGGGACACTCAGCCCGGCACTCTGGAAGCCCGACGTGTTTGCTTAAACTGCTGTGAACTGCCGTTCCAAGCCAGTGGGTGGATTCAGGCAATAGTGCACCCTGTCCCACACCCTGTACGGATTTAGACAGTACATCCACTTACGTCCGTGTAGCGCCTTCCTCGAATGCACCAAAAAAGCAACCATTCTGGCAGCATGCGTTTCGTAATCGGATGTACTTTCTAGATCCTCCCAGGGCTCTGGTATCCAGGTCCTCGACTTTGCCTGAACCTTGCTTTAAACTTAGGACTCAGGGTTCGGCCTGCTTTTTCGGATATGTAGGGCTTTGCTTTCCGTAGACTCTGAAGCTTAAAGTCCAGGGGCTGGAAGGCCTTATACATCCTCTCTGAGAAGCTTGAGGGCCCAAATCCCCACAACTTAAGTTCTCAACAGTGTTCCTTTGAAGCCCGAACCCCCGAACCCTGAAGGCCCGATACCCGAAATCTTTAAAGCGCTGAAGCCGAACTCATGACGGGCCTTAGATCATGCCTGAAAGGCGCCCCGGCGTGGTGGGAGTACTTCGTGCGGAACCTCATCCGACCAGAAGCCTGGGTCAAAAGAGGATTGGATCAAGCATTGTTTGTGACACGCATTTGTGAAGTGTCATAGGAGCTTGAAAACTTCGTAAGGGCTGCTCCCCAAACATTGCACCTTAAAGCTCAATTGCATCCATCCCCCCTGCAGCGCTTGCGGAAGAGAAAGCCCTAAATATATAATACCCTTTAAACCCTTCGAAGACCTCACAAACCCTAAAACAAACCTCATTCGCTCAGGAGCCCCATAAACTTCGTGGAACCGAGGAGCAAAGGAGGCGGTTGGCCTTCGGCAGCACCTCTGCGCGGATGTCCAAGGGAGGCTGTACCTCAAGCAAACAGGCTTATCTTAAACTACCAAACCCTACCTTTTTGTAGATTCTTATTAGAAGCCCTAATATGGAATTTATAGGGACGCTAAAAACAGGTAGGTTTTGGTAGGTTAAGGTAGGGCTACGTGGGTTTAGGCATCGGGCTTTAGTGCTTCTGGAGTTGAGGGGTATGTGGCTTTAGGGCTTTAGGCATTCAGGGCTTGGGGCTTCAGGGTTCAGGCTCAGGGCTCAGGGCTTTAGGGTGGTTTAGGCTTCAGGGGTAGGGGAACAAACAACATAGAATCTCAAACGCTACACTAACCAAGGTCATGCAGCCCCCAAGTAACCGGGCATGCAGCTCCACCTCAAAGACTGGCAAGCTCTGTTGTATGCCACAGGTCTACATTAACCCATACAGTAGTAGCCTTTGACTGATGACTTACGGGCTGAGTGTCCTGGCCCAAAAAAGGTTAACATTTTCAGTTATGGTAAGATTATATAAACCTTTAAAACTATAAAAAGCTAAAGGTTAGCTACTCAGCTACTAAGTAATGCCCTTAAAGAACCCCCATAGATCCCTTAAGGGAACCCCCTTATAGCACCCTAAACCCTAGAAAGCTTAGCTACTCAGCTACGAAGCCTCTGCCCATAGGCTCCATAGTAGTTCCTTTTTTGGGATGACCTTATATGTATAGGGATTCTAACTATGAACCCCCAAAAGCTTAGCTACTCAGCTACGAAGATGAGTGCGGACCGAGGGAGGCCTCGAAAAGACGGATCGACCCTCCAAGGTCCGAGGCCCAGTCCTCATTCCTTTGCTCGGTCTCTTTTGATTTCTGTAAAGAGTTTAGGGCTTCAGGGTTTTGGGTTTAGGGGTTTAGGGCTTCAGAGTTTTGGGCTTAGGGGTTTAGGGTTTAGGGCTTCAGGATTTTGGGTTTAGGGGTTTAGGGTTTAGGGCTTCAGGGTTCTAGGGTTTAGGGTTTAGGGTCTCGGGCTTTAGAGTTCAGGAAATACGGCTTTTTGTCTTTTGGGGCTCCGGTGTGACATGTCCGAGGACTCACTTGACAGTTAGAACACAAGAAGCCCCCAGACGTTCGGGCTGTGGTTGAAGATTCCACCAGTTTAGGGTGTAGGGTTCGGGCTTACCCAGACCCCCGGGAGGATGTAGAAAGTAGATCCCCTAATTTGGGGCCCTATACTACTAAGGGTACTTGATAGGAACCCCCATTAAGGGATCTACTTTTTGGATCCTCCCGGGGGTTAGGGCTTAGTCGTTCAGCTTGAAAGAAGAGCCACCAAAGCTCGGCCAATTCAATTCCGCACAAAAGACTACATATCACTGTGTTCGTTGTTGACCTCCCTACTTGTCGGGTATCATGGGGAACTGAAGGTCAACCTTTTTGGCTATATAGGGATGACATAGGGACTATACTACCCCAAAAAGTTAAAGGCTACCTACTCTACTACTAGGACTCCCTGTCTAGGTTTATGGTTAGACAGCCACCGCTCCAACCTCGACAGAGGCTCAAATAGAGGATGGTGGTTAGAATCCGCGCACAATGACCTGGGCAGGTCGGGGCTTCGCTGTAGCTTTGTTTCGGTCTTCGGGTGCAGGGCCCATGGTTTATAAATCCACACAAGCGCGCACACACACAATGCATCACACTGCTGTCGGTTATATATACACACATATACATATATACATATAATATATATATATATATATGTATATATATATATATATATATATATATATATATATATATTTATATACATATATATATATATATGTGTGTGTTGAATATGTGTGGTGTATATATATATATATATATAGATAGATAAGTATGAATGAGAGGTTACGACTTTAAGCCTCATAGGGCTTCGAGTTAACATGGAGTAGGGCTCCGAGCTCGGGGTTCAGGGTCTTGGCTGCGAGGGGTACAGGAGCTAAAAGGCCCCTAAGCCTCAAGAAAAGATGGGGATCTTGTTAAGGAGTTCAACTTAATGCTATAAAACAAGAAACCATATTCCTTGCTATAGAACCCCATTATGGCTACATTCTGTGGCCGGACCTAATACGACCCTGGAAGAGTTTAAGAACAGCTCCATGAGCTTTATACTCCACCCGCTGGTCCGCCTTGAGCCCTCACGTTGTCCAGGTGACGAAGATAGCCTCGCTCAGGGATTTAGGTTATTCTGGGGCTTCATAAAGGCATCGGGTTGAAGGTCTATAGGTGAAGTAACGAAGTTTAGAGCTTTGACAGGTGCGTTTAGAGGGCCTGCTAGAACTGGGGCTTTCCGACGGATGCCTAAACAAAGCAAACCTGAAATGTCATTAAACCAGTCTAGACATGATTGATATCATGGAAAGTAGTATTGAATTATGCTCCAAATTAGAATTCAATTCTATGAAGTATTCTGCATATGTTTGACAATATTCTATGGATCTTCTGCTTTTTAATATTATCTTTCAAATTCTACAGGTTTTGGAAAGCATTCAATGCATTCAACCGAATATAATACGCATATACCTGGTTTGTCGATTTACATCGTAATTGTTCTGTGTCTGTTGATCGCTTCCTTGTATTTCAGCCACTTTAGCAACCAACGCCTTTGCGTGTATTATCTATTAGTGCCCTTCTTGCTCTGTGTAGATCATCCAACCCTATGGCCACGCTCCGAACTCTAAACCTCTTCTCTTTGCAGCCTTGAAACCAAACTTGTAAATGAGCAAAAACCCGACAAACAAAGCTCTTATAGAACCCATACTTGAGCGCCCTCAGAGACTGTTTTGCACAACCCTTGACGTTTTCATACACTAACAGAAACCGAAATTTTTAAGAGCACTAAAGGACCGCGGTCCAATAGGGAATTTCCAAAAATCAGGGGTACCTTGTGATTTTCGGGTCCTTATAATAAGGATCCTGCTATTTAGTGTGCTATATTAAGGTCCAATACCCTTATAGAGCCCGTTATAGGAACCCTTATAGTACCCTTATACTCACTCTTAGGTGCCCCTACTTTTCGGAAACCCCCAAACGGGTGGTTGTCAAAATTATGGTCCCTTTTTTGGTCCCTATTATAGTACGGCACCTAATATTTAGGGTACCCAAAAAAGGGACCCTAATTTTGACAACCACCCGTATAGCTTCAGGGTTTAGGCTTGTTCGTACCCTTATACTCACCCTTTAAGGGAACCCTAAGGTGCCCCTACTTTTCGGAAACCCCATGTAAAAGCCAAAAACAGAGCAGCTCTGAGCCGACCTCGGGAGCCTTTGCCGCTGCTGTCGTCAGCCACCGGACCGAGCCACAACTGTCATTGAGTTTAGGGCTTCTTGGGTGTAGGGAAGAGGGGAATTTGTGCGGAAAGGACAACTGTCATTGCTTCGGGTTTAGGGCTTCTTGGGTGTAGGGTTTATAGGGATTAAGGTTTAGGGCTGTTGGGGTTTAGGGTTTAGGGAACTTAGGGTTTAGGGCTTCTTGGGTGTAGGGCTTAGGGATTAAGGTTCAGGGTTTTTGGGGGTTTAGGGTTTAGGGAACTTAGGGTTTAGGGCTTCTTGCGGGGTTTCGGGTTTTTTTCCCTCTCGCATGGCTTTAGGGTTTAGGGTTTGGGGTGAGCATAAGGGCGGTGCTGTAAGGGCTAATTCCTCTTGGTCTTTGATATTAGGGGTGTTTGGTTCAGGGAGATGGGGGGATGAAGACAGGGACATGGAATAAGTAGTGTAGGCCGTGTAGACGGATCTCATAGGTTTCTCAGCGTTCTATGTAGTTGCTGCCAACTCAATCATAGGATTTGCACGAAGGCTTTATCGTCAGAGTTCCACGAGGGGTTCATGCAGGTGACATTGTTGTGCTCTCTGAGGAGTTTTGAGAGGGGTTGCGGCTTAAGCTCTAGAGGATGAAACCGGATAAGAACTATCTAAATATGTGTGAGTTTCCGAAAATTGGGGGTACCTTATCTTGGGGTCCTTATAATAAGGATCCTACTATTTAGGGTACTCCATTAGGGTTCCCTATTGTCGGAAACTCCCATGTTGCCTTTAGCCCTGCCTTAACTGCACGTCCAGGTAAACCCTAAACCCTTAGCTGTTGGGGACGGGAGGCCGGGGTTTGTAAGAACGACGCCTCCGAATGTGAATGATTGGCGGCAGCATGCGGTTGGCTGAGGCTCACGGCTTACAGCTTTTGCAAGCTAAAACCCTTTGGGACGCAGAATTGAAGCGCTCAGAAGGCTTTTGGATACACCTTGTACTTACTCCCCCAATAAGCGACAGACATAAAATGTTAAACTTTCCGATTCCTACTAAACCATAAAGAGCCCAAAGAGTTTATAAAGTTTGGGTATTGGGGATCTAAGTGTAGGGCTTAGACATCTCGTTTGTGTCGGTGTCAGCCCTCGACGTGCCAGGGCGGAAGACCCTTGCCTTCGTCGGCTCCCTGTGTTCCGGTGGCAGACCCGAAAGGGTTTAGGGGTTTAGTGTTTAGGGGTTTAGGGTTTCGGGGGAACCCATTTTAAACCCTAAGCCTCAACCTCAAACCCTAGAGACTTCATAGACGACAGAGTCCTCAATCCAAAAACCGCCTGCAGGCCGCTCCCCACAAAGCATGACGTCTTTCACGAGGTGTTTGTGGTGGTGAGATGAAACACACCGGGTATCAACTTAACGCTATCAACCAAACTGCTCACAGCAAGAGCCCCAAACTTCAGCTCTATATGCCTGCATCTTGTTCCCTTCTTCGTGGCCTTCCCATCTGCATCGGCCAGCTCTGCATCAGTTGCCGGGTAGCATGTGAACATAGCATGGCTTCCTTGATCCCAGGACGGGGTCGAGCTTGAAGTTCACAAGTTCAATTTGGTTTTACCTCGAGCCGCGGGAGTATGAAGCAAGTAGAGAGGCCCTGGGGATTGTATAGGAAACCATGTACAGTGCAAACATACAACAATGATCGTAGGGACTACAGCACCGGACCGGCCCCAAGAGCCTCGCATGTTACATGAAAACCCTCCGAAGCCCCAACCTCAGCGGCCCACTGGGGGCATGTTCCTTGTTTGTTTTCTGTTCTCATTCCTCCCGAAGAAATGAAGGTCGAGTTCAGGATGCGGGGGTTCGGGCGTTTATCGTCTGGCATCTCGCAGTCATAGATAAAATCGGGGTGTCCTGACGATAAGAGGCCTAAGCTCTGAAGAGCCACTGGAACCTCGAGACCTTCTGAAAGCCTGCCCAAGCATTACCTCATGGTTCCTCTAGACTTCAGGTACGTGTAATTTCAGTCTTTAAGGAGAAGCTCGTTGAATTAGCTGTGTATCAGCTCCTCAGAGATTGCGGTCGTGCAACCCGTTATGTTCTTGTGACAGGGACGTTGGGTTTTGCTTGCCCGGCGGCGTGTTCGAAGACACTGCATGCGCTCAGGAAACCTTGGGAATCAAAGGGCTCGCAGCTTCTGCTCTGATCATGCTTGCGGTGCAGTGCTGATGGTTGATTCGTCTACCCCACACCCAGAAGCCTAAAGGCTAAACTCTGCGTGATACCCTGAACTACATGTTTTTGGGGGGCCTGGACTCTCAAACCCGGCCCTTTTACTCACATTCCAGCTCGAATCCCGACCAAACTCAACTTTGAGTAAGTATCTGAACCCGTAAATCTTGTTTCAACCTCTTGCAAGATATTGCGCCAAAAGATGTTATGGCAGTCTGCCGTCCTTCAATGTACAACAGCCCGACATCTCAAGCCACACTGATGCACAACAGCGACTACAATGGAGCCTCGAAGAAACATGCCAACTCTTCGGCAAGCTGCTGTGGCGACAAGATGTCACCGACCAAGGTGTCGATGTACTCCAGTACCTTCTCTCGCTCTCTTTCTGCCGCTGTTGCATCCAGAGGGTCTAGCAGCGCCAGGCAACGCATGAGGTTCAGCCCTTCAGGCCCCTCAAACCCAGAGAACCCAATACCCCTTGATTACGCAATATGCCTTAACTCATAATATTAAGGTCTCTATAAATTAAGGTATATTCCTTAATTAAGGGGTATTGGGATCTCTGGGAACAGCGAACCGCCCCTCAAGCAGCAGACCGCGCCGACATATGCCAGGCGTGTACCTCTGCCTTCAGTTTCGCGGCCCACACACTATGCACAAACGAGAACCTCCACCAGGTACCTTGCAGAGCGACTTTTCGAACATCCTTCCCAAAGGGTCCAAGTACCAGTATAGTAGGTACTTAGTAGGTATTTAGGCCCCAAAGTATATACTATACTAGTACTTGGACCCTTTGGGCTTGTAACAGCTGTCAAGGCTATGGCCGAAAAGCTTCGAAGATCTTTATCCCTCAGGACCCCTTCGTATAACTCTACTATTACTATGACATACCGAGGAGGCTAAACCTACCGGCCAAAACCCTTTACGCAAATTTCTACATAATCCAAAATCTAAGGCCAAAAGCATCCAAACCCAAGACCCTCATGCACGAAAGTCAAAGGCTCTAAGCCCTAACACCCCAAAGAGGCTGCAGCCTACACCCGGAGACTGTTTGAAAGATTCAAAGCCCTAAACAAAACCCAAAAACACAAAAGCATCCCCCCTACGAACTCCAAAACCGTGAACCCCTTGTAGGCCGAGTTGCCGGGCCCAATGCCGGGATAGCAGCCGAGACCTGCCCCTCCTGCGCTGAAGGTTTAAGGTAGGGGCCTCAATGATTAGAATAGGGCTTACGGTAAGATAGGACCATAATTCCAACAGGGTCTAGGATGTTTGGGCGTATGATCAGAGTAGGGCTTAGGGTAAGACGGGTAAGATAGAGGCGTCCACAATGGCGATGGAGCTAAGGATGGTTCTAGGATCTAGGTTAAGATGGAGGCCTTGATACTCCAGGCTTTTGCAAGGGTGTTTCAAGTACAGGGGTCTTAAGAGATGCAAGGGGATTTCCCAAACCTTCCAACATCCCTTAAAGGAATATACTTTAAGCCCATCTTAGGATCCGACTATCATTTGAAGGTATACACTTATGTGGGTACCATGGGCCCTTATACCCTAAACCCTATATAACCCTTTAAAGGGACCCGACGTGGAGGGTCGCGGGATTTAGTAAGTAGGTAGTAAGTAGACTTATAAGTACCCTAAAGGGGACCCTAATTGGGGTTATTAACGGTTATGGTACTTATAAGTCCCTAAAATAACCAGTTACTAAGTCCCCCGACCCTCCAAGTATTACCCCATAATTCAGCATTGGTTCCCCCCGGCCTTTGGAGCCAGGTCCTTTCTGCCCCCCGCTGCCGGGTCGTGGGTGTTAACCTCAGAAAGGCGAGAGCTAGGGTTTAGGGTTTAGAGCTACGGTTGATGATATAAATCCTGCATTACTTTAAGGACCCTAAGGTATGGGAATTATGGTATATTAGCATATTCCTTATTATGGGTAATGTAGGATTTATATCATCAACCGTAGGGTTTAGGGTTTAGGGGCTTCGGGTCGAATGTGCGGCCCTGTTTACTGGAGTTGCTTCCCGGCTCATAAGTTTCCTTCGTTTGCGCGCCTTTATTCGTTCCGCAAAGGGGCTTAGGGTAGGGATTGGCGTGTCTTTTTGTTTTTTGTCTATGCGCTTTTTTGTCTGAACGATTAGGGTTTAGAGGGCTCTTCTAGTGCAGTGGGCCTCAGGGTTCTCTGTTTGCTTGAAGGCCTTGTTTCACTTTAGCTTTAGGGGTTTAGGGCTATAGGGGTTTAGGGGTTTGTCCAGAGTTTGATTCGGTTCTTGTTCTGCTTTTCTGGCCTTGCCGTAGCATCTACAGGCTTTAAAGGCCTTTCCGTCTTTCGTTAAAATAGGAGTTTGGATTTGTGTCGGCTTTACGCGGTGTTGGAGTTTGGTGAAACTTCAAGCCAGCCCCCGGAAGAGACCAAACCTTTTTGCCACATGTCATGCCGCCAGGAGGGTTGGCTGCCGCTTCTGGACAGGCTAGTTGAAGCTACGGCGAGAGACTGGCACAGCCATGTGCAGCTTGAGATCTTGGGATTTAGGTGCCGTCAACCGTAGTGTCGCGACAAATAAAAATCGCACATTTCACGGTGTGGGGCGTCCCAAACACGGGACACACATGAAAGACTTGGGCGTCTCATAAAGAGCCTGAGATCTGTGATCCGGCTCCCTCCACCTAACCGGAGTCAAGAGCTCATCCACCAAGTCAGCTGCCGGATCACTCCTGGTAGGCTCGAAAGCTGCAAGGCGTCAGTCAGTCAGGTGTAATCTCTTGGACTCATATAACTTAGTAGTAGAAGTTTAGAACAGGGTTTTGGAGCATACTCTGCCAAAGTTTGTCGCGGTTGATTGAAGGTTTCCGCTCTTTGAAATTCGGGTCCTTACCGGAGTCCTTCTTTGAGTAAAGTTGAGGGAACTTGGTTCAGCAAACTCCTTTCCAAGCATGTCTGAGGAAGCAAGAAGGCACATCAGCATGGTACAAAAGGCATCTATAAATCTCAGCCCTAAAACCACAGAAAACGAAAAGCAAGCAAACTCGCCCCAATGCCCCAATTCTAGACTGGCGTCACACTGACAGGCGGGTTTTAAGAACACTGTATACCCTAAACCCTAATTTCAGGGATCTTTGCATTGACGGCGTTTGCACACACGAAGGGCATCTACACCTGCGCCTCGCGTCCGCTGTCTTTTCTGGAACCACCGAACCCTGAACTTCAAGAACCAAGTCAACAAAACTAAGCCCCCAGGCCCAAAATCCTAAGGATACCCGCAGACCCCAACCAACAAAGACAAAGCCCAAACCTTAAATTCGAAGAACGTGACACTCAAAGAAACGGAAGCAACAACTGAAAGGCCCTATACTGTAAACACCCAAACCGAAAAGCAGGGGAGCCAAAAAAGCCCCTAAACCCTAAACCATATAATTAATGCCCTTTAAACCCTGAACCCCTAAACTTCTAAACCCTAAGCCCCTCTCTCTCTCTCACACGGACTCGAGTCGATCATGCCGAACCCTAAGCCCCTAAACCCTTAAACCCCTAAACCCTATAATGCCCATAAATTAAAGGAGCTAAACCCCCCCCCAAGAAAAAGTAAAGGAGCCCTTAAATCCATAATACCCTTAACGGAGCCCCTAAACCCCCAAAAACACGCGGAAGCCTTGAAGACAAACAGGGAGTCGCAGGAGGCTGCCGCGAGGAACCCGGGAGCAATGGCCGGCGAGGAGGAGCCCGAAAAGGCTCCCTGTGAAAGGGTTTACTTAAAGGATCATGGGACTTAGTAACTAGGGTTATAATTAGGGTAACTGTGAAAGGGTTTAGGGTTTGAGGAGGAGGGTCTAGGTTTTTTTTTTTGTTTGCGGGCCCTTTTCCGACTGCATTACCAGAAGGAATACCTTACCAGGTGGAGCCTATGGTGGGGCCTCAGTACGGACAGGGTCTGGGGGTTTAGGGTTTAGGGGGTTTAGGGTTTAGGGATGGAGTAGGTTTACAGTTTGGAGTTTGGCTGCCTTTGAAAAGGGTTTAGGGGTCTGGAGAGGAGAGGGGTCTGAGGGGGTTTAGGCTTTAGGGAGTTTGGGGATTCACAGGGTTTGGGTTTAGGGGGTTTAGGTCTTGAGTAGAGTTTATGTTTAGGGTTCAGGGGTTTTTAGGGCTTAGGGTTTGGGGCTTTTTCCCTCCTACTTGGCAAGGACGGGTGGGGGGTTTAGGGATTAGAGTTTCAAGGGTTTTAGGGTTTAGGCTTTGCGGATTTTGCCTCTCACAGGGTTTAGGGCTTAGGATAGGGTCTAGGGGGTTTCTGTAGGGTTTAGGGTTTTGTGTTTAGGGTTTGAGTAGGGTCTAGGGGCGTTTGGGTTTAGGGGGTTTAGGGTTTTGGGTGGGGGGTTTAGGGATTGAGTAGGGTCTACAGGTGGCTTAGGGCTTAGAGCGTTTAGGTTTTACGGGTGTTAGGGTTTCGGGTTTGCTTTTTCGTTTAGGGTGCTGTTTTTGTCTCAGAGCAACACTGAAGCTAACAAAAACATAAGGCCCTGAACAATCAGACTAGGCAGGCAAAGACAAAGATACCTGATACGCGTTCCAATCGTTCGCGGCCTTCGGGGTCGAGGGTCTCTTGGATTTGGGGTGGTGGGGAATATCTGTTTCAACCTGCAGTGGTTCAGAAGCAGTACTGGGCTCTCTGCGTAAAGCCCTCCGCCCCCCGATCCGGCCTTGGTGTCATAACCCGAAATTTCCTCGTCGCCAAAGATGGTACCGTCACCATCCATGTCACGAAGAGAAAAAAGCATGCCCTCCTGCGGCTCGAACCGTTTGAGTGGCCGAAAGAAAAAGGGGCATTGAAATCCATAGCTTCTCAATCTGCCAATGATTTCAGTGTTCGAGGGCATATAGGTCATATACTATAAACCCTGCTGGTATGCTTGCAGATGTAGACACACGCACTCACATCACGGCTCCTCGTTGCCAACGAAGACGGTGCCTTGCGCGTCGATGGTGGGAGCACTCCACCTCAGATAGCCCAAAGAAGCCGCTGAAGATATTCGCACATGAAACTATACTCCCCTTACAACCATATTAAAACGAATATGTTTAATATTCTCTTGGGTTTTATGTGAACAAAAATAAAAGTCTAAAAACATAATTCCTAAGGAGACCATGATAGGAAACAATCCGAAGCCGTTTAGACGCTCAAACTCGGCAATGCCAGGCGAGGTCTGTAGAATCCACCGATAAAATGTATACCTATCAAGAATGCTGTCATACTGGGGCTTACCGTTAGCCGGAAACCAAAGTACAAGCGGAGACCCTTAGGGTTCAGGGCAAAGCTTGGGGCTTAGGGGTTTAAGCGGGTTTAGGGTAGAAGGCTCTGCGGATAAAGTCAGATATGAAATATGCCGAAGGCCCAGCTACAAGAATAGAACCCCTATCTTGCGACCCTATACTACTACAAGATACTTATAGACCCATATCCCCTACATCCGAAACCCTAATCCCTAAACCTAATCCCTAAACCCTGAACCCTAGACCCTGAACCCAATCCCCAATGCCCAGGCACCCATTCGGTAGGCACATGCCGCGGATGCCTTTGGCTGATCGGATTGCCATGCCCTCGAGATCTCCTCGCAGGGGTTCGGGTTTGAGGTTTAGGGGTTAGGTGTTTAGGGTTTATAGGGTTTAAGGTTTAGGTGTTCAGGGTTTAGGGGTTTGGGCGTTTCACGTAAGGCTGCTTATGATTTCTTGTAGGGCTTCGTCCAGGGAGTCCTTCATGATTAGAACAGGAGTTTTGGCGTTCCCATAATCCTAAATCCCGCCTAAATGCAGGCTCTAAGCCTGAAGCAGAACATAAACAGTCAACCCTAACGAACCTACACTCCAAACCTTCCTTAAGCCCTTGTCGGCTCGAAGCCTTCTACCCTTTAACCCTAAAGCCTAAACCCAAAACTCAAAAGACTCAAAAGCTTACGCAACCCAAAACCCCCACACCCCCACAACCACCCTAGCTCGGGGGGGCATCCTGGGGGGGGGGGGGGGTGGCCGCGGAGCGCGTCACCACATACATATATATATATATATATATATATGTATGTATGTATACCAATATATAATATCTATTATATATATATATATTTATTATATATATATATTATATTATATTATATATATTATATTATATTATATTATATTATATATATATATATATATATATATATATATATATATATATTTATACATACATATACATATGTGTGTACGTATGTATGTATGTATGAATATTTAGAGGGGCGACGAGGGAATTAAACTTCTGCGTTGCTTCATTTGGGCGTCCAGATGCCGATCTGAAGCTTGCCGGCTCCGACCTTTCCGAAATCCTTTTCTGGACCTAAGAGTAACCTAGGAATAAAAAGGGGGTTATAAGGGAACCTGAACCCTAAAAAAAGTGAATAAGGGCCTACTCTGGGTCCTAGTTTCTGGACTTTGAAGAGGGGTATTATAGGGGACTTAACAAGAATCGGGTTTTGTGGCCCATTATACTATGATCATAATGAGGAAGCCCCAAAATAGTATAGGTAATTATTCTGGACTTCGAAGTAACCAGGGAGAAAAAAGTATAGACGTGGTTCCTGTAAGGAACAGGTACCCAAAAATGTATTCAAGTATGCTACTCCATACCTAGATGTTTGCACAGACTTGTACACAACCCCAAGCTCTAAGCCCCAAAACCGCGAACCCTCAAACCTGGACCCTGAGCCACTAAACCCATCATGCATAAATTCCATAATGCACTTCATCCTTACCCGTAAACCCTCGGAACCCTAACCCCTGAATTTATCAGCCCTCTCTCTCTCTCTCTCACACGGACTCAGTTCAGCCCTAATCCCTAGATCACTAAACCCTAACTAGGCGTACCTTATTTTGGGGGTCCTTATAATTTTGGGGGTCCTTATAATAAGGATAGGGTAGTGTATTAGGGTCCCCTATTTTCGGAAACTCCCAAATCCTAAGGCCCAGCTCCCGACCTGCTTGAGCTGGCCCTAGCTGCATGGGGCCATGGAAGACCCATCGCAAGATGCCAGTGTCCGCATCGTGGACTTGCCTTTCCCAAAGGGTCCAAATACCGTTATAGAAGGACTTAGTACCCCACAGTACATACCATATACTAGTAGTTACTTGAACGCTTTAGGTTTGGTTTCCTTTTAAGAGCTCTTTATGGCGTCTGCACGAAGGTTCCGCCGACGCAAGCCCGAACGAAGACCTCTGGTGTAGGGTCTAGGGTTTCGGGTTCAGGGTTTAGGGAAATGATTGCGTACAGACTAGACTGCTATAGGGGACCGCTCTCCCACTCCCCCTGAAGTTTCAGTAAGTTGCACATCGCAGGTGGCGAACTGCATCACTTGCTGGCAGATGGGCATCCTTACTTGCCCAAGACTGCAAGGACATGAGATCGGATCTACTAGTTACTAGATTGTGCCGACCCCCAAAAACAATTGAAGTGACTGATAGCACCAGATCAATGATAGAGAACCCAAGCACTCTACCAACAACTTTGATAGTAGTGCTTGGACACAAGAAGCACGAAACCTAATGACATGGTATTGGGGGGTTTGGAACCACTTACTTGTCCAGCTTCCGTGGGGAACTATGGTCACGCTGTGGCGGTATGCAGGGATCACAGTAACCCTCAAATTCAAGAGAGAGAGTCACAAAGACTATTTGCGCTAATACGAGACCCCAAACCCTTAACCCTTTTTTGAACGAGGACTATCTGAAGTTCCTCCAGAACCTTGACCAAGCATCACAACCGACAGACCAGGATAGTTCTTCACCTTCCCAATGGCCGGTGCATTGTTCGGCGGTCGTGGTGTCACGACCTAGGCTTCCACAAATGTGTCCAGGGTTTGGGAACTCTCAAAACACTCAACTAAGGACTACACATTCCCCAAGACGGGAGCCTAGTCCCAAACCAAAAACGTGTATGTGCGCGACTGCAAACCCAAAAATGAATGTATGTGTATATAGATATATACACATATCTTATATACTCATTGGTGTGTAGGTGTAAGTGTATATATATATATGCATGATGTATAAACGTATATAGTGAATACAATTGAAGTCCCCCCTGCTCCTGCTGGTGCCGAGAACGGATACCCCAAGACACAAAGAGGAAACCTGCTACTACTGGTGCTGTAGCGACCTTCCAAATCAGAGTGCCGTCAGTGATGTTAAAAGCGCTCAATGTCCCCGGGTTGAACTCGCTGAGACCATCGAAACCTGCAAGATCTCAGGCTGCAGAGCTTTCGCGCTCTAGGTTATTAAAGCGATAGGAGTTTAGGGTTTCGGCACTCACACTCGAACAATCCAGGCGAGGCATATGGTTCGGAGTCTGTTAAGTTTAGGGTTTAGGGTTTAGGGTCTACCCTAAGCGGCGGATCCTTCTTAGAAGGGCCCGCAAATGCAAAGAAGGTACCCACAGTTACGTTTAGGGCTTTGTGGTATTGGGGTTCGGCCCCAGACCTGGTAATTCGTTGTTGTGCACTGTGAAAACCATCCCGTTGCCGACGGCTGCGCTGCCATCTGTCCAGGTCCCATCCTTTCCACCATTCTTCCAGCGCCTTACAAGTTCGGTACCCACAGGCTCCAATACCCCTTAATCAAGTAATATTATTCCTTAAACTATGGTAGGATCCCTAACATGATTTAAGGAATGTTCCTCAATTAAGGGATATTGGAGTCTCTGGGCACGAAAGATGTACATGCCACTCTTCGTCTCATTGCTCTTCTTGTTGATGAATGGCTATTACAAGCACATTTGTGCGGAAAAACGGGACGTGTAGTTAGCAAGTAGAACAGTAGCAGTTGCTTCGAGCTGCGGGATTTACGAGCGGGTCTTACTATTGACACACTCCCTCGGCTTTGATCTTGGGCGTCTTGCCTAGCCTATACCAGCTTGCGGCAGGTGCTTTGGGAATGGCTGTCGCTGCTGCTTGTCATTTGCTTACTCGGCTGCTGCTTTTCTTGGTGCCAGCAGTCGGCAATGCCGGCTGTCAGTAGGCAGTGTAAATCTAATCGGGTCTGGACCCTTTTACATGATGGTAAGGTTTTGGAGAGAAGCATACCATACGGTTGTCCCCGAAGCCCTCTAACCGCTGCCGGAAATCAAAGTTCTAAGCCCAACAACACCGAATCTCAAAAAAAAAACACCTGAAGAACCTTTTCCAGAGAAGCCCGAGGTTCACGGCTCCGGTTTTCAAGTCCAGCCGGTAGGCCTTACCCGTGAGGTCTTGAAAAATGAAGTCGCCGTTGTCCACGAAGAGCGGTAGAAAGTTCCAAACCTGCAGTCCAGGGGTAAAAGGAGGGACCCTTACTAAGGACCCCTAGGTATATACCCTCAATATAGCTATTATATACTCATTATATAGCCCCATTATAGGGTAGGGGCCCCCATTAAGGGTCCCTCCTTTTCCCCTTTGATACAGAAGAAGTTCCAAGTCCCGTAGGTCCCAATTTCGAAAGCGGCTTTGAACCCTTAAGACCCAGACCCTAAACGTGAAAAACACTAAGGGGCTCCACAACCCTATACACAAGCCCGCTATGACCCGAAACCTTAACGAACCTCACAACCCTATTCAAGTCCCGCCAGCAGCCTTGATACCCCCAAATCATAAGAACCCGTAAACTATAAAAACCTGTTCCTTTTACACGAACTGAAGGCCGACTCACTCGAAACCCTAAACCCCAAACCCCTTAAACCCCAAACCTCAACCCTTAAACCCCAAATCCGTAACCCCTCTTAACCCTAAACCCTAAAACCCAAAAGCTCTTAAACCCCAAACCCTAAAAACAATAATCCCTGACACCGAAAAGCCCGTAAACCCCAAAGAAAAGCGCAGCGAGCGGCTGGACTGTCCGGCTCGAAGCTCCAAAGTGGGCTTCCGTTGCTGGCGTTCAAGGCCTGGACCTGAAAAAATCCCGAAAAGGCTACTACCCGGAGGCTCCATAGTAGTTCCTTTTTGGGATTACCTTATAGGATTCTGTGTATGAACCCCAAAAAGGAACAACGATGGAGCCGCTGGGTAGGTTCCTGAGCAGCCCCTTTACAAAGGGACTATAACCCTATAGGAAACTCCAGAAAGTTGGAATATGGTTTCATGGTAGGATACCCTATAATTTACCATAGAAGGGTTAGGATAATCATATTCCAACTTTCTGGCTTTTAAGTTAATTAAAGGTCCCAATACGTCATAAGGTACTTGGGTTTAGGATAGTAGTTATGTAGCTCTACATTTGGGGGAGTACATGATTATTAGGTAAGGGTACTGTTTAGAGGGTACTATAAGATAGGGGGCACGTATAGTAATGACAAAAATGCGCACATTGGGTCATTAGGGTTTACGGTAACAGCTAATACAGGGGGCCATTAGTAATGACAACAGAAAAAGCATACTGATAAACATAGCGATGATAGTGATATTAATAACAATATTCATTTAGTAATACCAGATAAAAAGCAGTAGTAACATAAGAGGAAAAGAATGAGAATGTTGATTAGAATAGGGCCCGGTTTGGCGGAGTGTTCTAGCATGATATCAATGAGGCTGTAGGGTTGGGGCTCAGGGTGTATGCCCGCACCCCAAAATCCCAAACTCAAAGCTTCGCCCTCTAAGCCTCGATGGTAGGGTTGAGGGTCTATGGCTTAGGGTTTAGGCTTTATGGCTTAGGGTTTATGGATTAGGGCACTTCGGAGCCTTTGGCAAAGTGTAGTACATCAGCTCCTATTACGCCCAGCAAGGGAACTTGTAAGATATCTAGAAGTCCTGGAAAGCTCCTACACCGACACCCAACAAAAACACAGACAAAAAACAGCTTCTGCCCAAACTCTAGACCCCTAAACCCGAAGCCCTAAACTCCAACCCCAAAACCCCAAAACCCTTGAAACGGAAACCCTTACGAGAACCCTTAAAGAAACCTTAAGCCCCAAACTGTTACACTCCCCTTGAAAAAGGACCATGAAGGCCCCCGCAACAAAACCGAAACGCTGTGCTGGCCTTGTGGTTCGCGGCGCCATGTGGCCCAGGCTCATGCCAGTCGCACGCCGCGACCACCACGCCATCGTTTGCCATGGTGAACCCATTGTCCTTTTGGGGTTTAGGGCCTAAGGCTGCAATGGTGAAGCCGTTGTCGTGGTGTTCCAGTAAGAGAGCTGGCTTTAAGAGAATAGCAAAAGTTTGCAATGGCTTCAGAATGTTCAGGGTTTTAGTGTTTGTTGGCGGGCTGTACAAGAATTGTGTTCTCTTCTTGCTCTTACAAGCTGTTGAAGAGCAGTCAGGCGTGCTTTTTCTGTCTACTTGCTGCGGTTTTCCAGGCTCTAGATGATACTGTAGTTCCTCAGATAACACCACAACAAGAGTCATCAGGGCCTCCGGGAAGTGGCTTTCAAGCGGAACCATGTTCAACGGATCATTTTTGCACAACGCTTTTGAAAACGGCATATCATGTTATAGCAGACTGCAACCTTCTATAATTCCGCTGTGCTACATTATACCTTAGAAGGGGCCCCCCCCACCCTGTAATAGTGGTATAATAGGAATATAATAAGGCCCTAATATCATCCTTATAGTCACTATTACAGGGTGGTGGCCCCTTCTAAATGATATGTAAACCCTACCCTAAACCCTAAACCCACACAGGGTGGTGGCCCCTTCTAACTGATATATACCCTAAACCCAAGGAGGCCTCAACTCCGTCTGTGCAAGGCGAGTCCTGCCCAATCTCCTCAGCGACCTGGGTCTTCCAAACCACCTCGCCATTCTCCATGTCCTCCGGGGCATTGGGGGTTTCCCAAAATAGGGGACCCTAATCTAGCACCCTAAAGGGGTAGGATCCTTACTATAAGGACCCCAAAATATGGTACCCCTACGTAATTTTCGGAACTCCCGTTTCGAGCTCAGGGTTTAGCTTTCGGGTTTGGGTTTAGAGCTTAGGGTGTGCAGAGTTGCCTCGGTTCCCCCCCCTTTCTGGGCGAGATGCACCCTAAAACCCTAAACCCTAAACCGAAACCTGGACAATTGATCCCAAGCTCAAACGGTCCAGAGCGACGACATTCCCCTTGGTGTCGCTTCCAAAAACCTTGCCGTCGTAGAGGGAGGGAGCATCCATCATCTCTGCGGGTAAAGAGATGTGCTCCCTGAGATTGCGAAGAGCTCTTTTAGGGCCCCCCCCAAAGAAGCACATAAGCAAAAATAAGGATAGGGATATCCCACCTAAAACCCATTATGATGAAGCCCATGGGGTAGGGAGATCCCCATTCAAATGGGAGTTTCAGAAAATTGGGGGAACCTTATTTGGGGGTCCTTAATATGATGATCCTACTATTTAGGGTACTATATTAGGGTCCCCTATTTTCGGAAACCCGCAAATGCTTTAGGCTAACGTCCTGTTTTGGGTGCCTATCTTAAACTCCAGGAGAAGGGCCGTTGCTTAGGGCTCTGGATACAAAGGAAGTTCGGTCTCCTCTTACTTAAAGGATCCTGGGACTTAGTAACTAGGGTTATAATTAGGGTAACTGTACTTATAACTACTTATAAGCCCAATTAAGGTATCTATAACCTGACTTACTAAGTCCCATGATCCTCCAAGTAGGGTTTACATTAATAACCCTGAAAGACCTGCCTTTTTTAGAGTTCCTTAGTATGATTTCCTTGTATAAACGTACTTAAGAAAGGTAGCTTTTTTTGGGTTAAGGTAGGGTTTAGGGTTTCCAAACCTCTAAACCCTACGCCGCACCACAGAATCGAGGATCCAGAGCTGCTTGCCATTCGGATCGAACTTTCTCACCCCGTCCGCACCGGAGAGGTAGACGTTGCCTGGAGAGGTGTTACCCCAAGGGTCCAAAGGACCCAATCATTAGGTACTCGGTTTTAGGATAGTAGTTATGTAGGTTACTACTTTGGAGAGTATATGATAATGAAGTACTTGGACCATTAGGGTTAGGCGACGGTATTGTTGGGGCGTTTTGTTTAGCTGTTGTAGGGCATCAGGTGTTGCGTTTTTGTTGGGGGCTCTTTGCACAAGAGCCGATCCTGGCGTCATTGGAACATTGCCTTCCGAGAGGCTTCGTGAGGGGTTCATGGTACTACTTACTACTTGCTCAACAGGCCGTGTTCTCATACATTCGTCGTCGAAATCTTTAAAATTACTCAGAATTTCAGAAGGTGGGCCTTTGGAGTCTCGGGGGTCGGGTTTGACGGAACCGGACCGGCATTCTTCCCGAAGGCACGCAGGAGAGCCGAAGCACTCGTGAATGAAACCACGGTTCTGTGGCGATTTGGGGCTTAGGGCTTACTTGGAGGATCATGGGACTTAGTGACTCAGGTTATAGGCACCTTAATTGGAGTTATAAGTAGTTCTAAGTACAGTTACCCTAATAATAACCCCAGTTACTAAGTCCCATGATCCTTTAAGTAGGCGTCTATAGAAGCCTGAATAGGTACCCCGTTGAATCCTTCCGGCTCTCCACAAGGCAGGCAAGGCTCACACAAGTTAAAGGCTTCCTGACTATAGTTATACTTTAATGTACTTCAAGACCCTATTCAAATTGGAAGGCCCTTATCATATGCTACAGCTATATGTAGACTAGACCTTACAAACCTTGAATCCTATACGGATGATCGGACGACTGCTCGCACAGGGGGCTGATAGCTCTGACAAAAGCGGGAGCCAAAACCACACAGCGATCGCGCAGGGTACTTGGAGACACTGCAACTGCTTCCACAGGGCTTTGGTTAATTTTTAATATTGTTCTATAACTTATACGTAGGGTAACTAACCCCTATATATATATATATATATATATATCACAAGTGCTGATGGCTCTGTCTGTGTACATCGTATTTTGACAGATTTATGAACAGGATTTGAAGGTACCCGAACCCAAGTCCCACGTTTAATCCCCACATTATCCCCCAAAGACTTCGAATTCTTTCAGAGGGTTGTATGTACAGGACCGCCCGTAGTTTCGGGGCTAATTTCGTCCTCAAGGCGAGTTGCTCTTGTGGTCCAGCGCCGTTCCATAGGTCAACGTCGCGAACCTTCGTGCCGCTGAAGAACCCTCCTTGAAGCCTATTATAGGGCCCAAGACATGTCTACCGAATACCTAACATAACCGCTTATGTAGGGTCTGATTGGGGTTTCGGGGTCACTAGTGCTGTGCTTTGCCCCAACGACCACCGGCCGATTTTACACCGGAGTCGAAAGTAGCAACCTGACAAGAGCAAGTGCGCTTGAAAGGAACATTTGGAGAAACCCTCGGAAGGAACCAGAACAAAACATCCTGACCCCAATATCCGAGAATCCTGCAATGCCTTACACGGGGATCCTTATGGAGTAGACAACAGACTTAAGGGGCATTGGGCCATTTGGGTTGAAATATGCTGGTTGAGATGATCCGCATGTAGCAGAGTCCGCGGTAAATTGCCCCTGCGAGGTATCAAACGGTAATTAGCCGCTTTCAAGCCCCATGCGACCCCCTTGCTGGGATCTCCTTGTAATACCTTTGAAAGATGCAACCTACTTCTTCATCGGGTCTTAAAACCTGTATCCAGAACAGAAAGCGCATGCGAGCAGAAAAGCCTTAATGGAAAAACCTGAAATCATGCTGAGTACTCTGACACCCGGCCTTCCATCAGGATGGGACCAGTTCCACGCATGCTTGTGCGCAACGTCGAAGGGTGCTGAGGCGTTGGAGACCGCGTAGTACGGGAAGTTTCCACGCCCCGACGACCAGTGGTATACGTCTGCCTCTTCGAAGGGAAAGTGTGGAGATGGAGTATACCCACAGGCTCCATAGTAGTTCCTTTTTCTGATTACCTTATAGGACCATAGGATTCCAAACATGAACCCCAAAAAATAAACTACTATGGAGCCTCGAGTAGAGGCCTGAAAAGCTCGACCAGCTGGAGTTTGTTGTGTTTTGCTTTCGGTGGCAAGCCTTGGAAAATGTGCAGAATCCGATCTGATTGCCGAATCAGTGTCTGCTGAAGCTGTGTTCGTAAATGTTCGTAATGTCCGAGTTGCCCCCTTAGGGTCTAAGTATACCAAGTGTGGCATGTACTTTTCAATGGCCAAACGAAGTACTTCTATGTAGATACTAATCTGTTGCAACCTGTGAAAACAAGTGCATGAATGCATGGAATGTCCGGTATCACAGCACAGGGCATAAACCCTGTTTTACACAGGCTTGGCTCAAAACCGACATCGGCGCTGGGCGCGCCTTCTTCCCGCCGCTCTCGCGCGCATGCGCCTTTGCTTGCAGCATGGAGAGGCCCGGCCGGTCTCCGTCCTTACCTCAGTCATAAGGTTGATGATCTAAATCCTGTATTACCCATAATAAGGAATATACCATAATTACCGTAGCTTAGGGTCCTTAAGGTAGTGCAGGATTCATATCATCAACAATACTTAAAGGTTCATGGGGCTTAGCAACTAGGGTTCTAATTGGGGTAGCTGTACTTATAACTACTTATAACCCCGAATAAGGTACTTATAACCTTACGTACTAGGTCCCATGATCCTCCAAGTAGGCATTCCCAGCACCGCACAACTACCCGCCATTATACCCTAAATACCCACTATTGAGGACTATAAGGGCTCTATTAAAGGGTATTTGGCTTGGGGGGTCCTGGTCTACAGGAGAAGAAACAACCATGCAGTTAAATGCAGTGAATGGGAAAGGGCTGCCGTATGGGGGCAGTTCAAGTGTTTCACAAAAACCTAGCCTGCAGAAGCTTGTCAATTCAGTTAAAGACACACTAACCTCAAGAAAACCTAGTCCCTCAAGACGCTAAGCTCCAAAACATAAGCCTTATAGACCCTCAAATCCTTCACGACCCAAGCCCACAAACGACCAGAGTACGGCTGGCTCCCTTGGATTTGCTGGCAGGCGGCAGTCTGCCTCCACTGCGTCGCCCAAGCAGCATCCGACCGACACAGCGGCTAAAGAAGCCCAAATTCGCCGGGCCATTCGCTCCAAAATTCGGCGGTTTTGTGAAACCAAAAGTTGATATGTAAAACACAGCCGAGGTCCTTCAGCCGAGACTGTAGCGGAAAGCCCAATTGGACATCTCTGTGAGAAGCCCGGAAACCAGCGATTAGGCACCACTATACTTGACTAAGCTGTACAGTACTATACCATACTGTACCTTACTGCATTATACTAGACTATGTATTACCTGCACGGGGTTCCAAAAACCGAGGACAGCTTCTTGTGGGGTCGTTGAATGCATGGTACTTTTGCTAGTCACATTAAGGGCTCTAGTTTCCGAAGCTCTTGGTGGACAAAAATGCGCCCAAGCCTTGCCCCTGCTGTTTTCTCTTCATGCACTTGATTCGTCTGCAGATGTTCATTGTTGTTCCTCTCTCTCTCTGCCTTTCTGGCTGGCTTTCTCTTGGTTTGTCCAGTATGATGAGGGCATGAACGGCCGGAGCCTTTGCAGACGTGTCCAGCAGTTGGCAATAGCGCCCAATCTCGACCCACCACTACTTATAGCAACCCTGAAACCCTTACAAATCCCGAGAACACCCATCAAAAGGTGCGCCCACTGGCAATGAACTCTCACATCGCCCAGTAGCCCACAAAACTGCATCGCCGCGCGCGAAGCCGCCCTAGGCTCTTGGCAGCTAGGGCTTTATGCTTTGAGGAGTGCCGCAAAGTCGAGGGCTTTGGGATTTCAGGGTAAAGGGCTTCGGGTTTGCTGCCTCCTATCAGGGTTCCAGGTTTATGCTTTAGGGGTTTTTGTTTCTAGGATTTGGGCTGATCTGAGGCTGACCTGATAATGTCCCTGATGCAAGGAAACCACAACACACCAGGAGTAATTCCACTAGCCGAATTTTGCATAGAAGGAATTGCTTGCACACGTTCGGCACTGAAGACTGCGCAAACATTTTGGTGGAATGCGCGGTCCATGCTGAACCACGTGTGAAGCATGTCGCCGTTCAGAGGCTATCGATGCATGTCTCACTTGTGACGTCACTCTCTGGCAACTCACTGTCTGAAAACCCGAAGATTGCAAGATTGCATCTGCTTTTGCTGACTCTAAGCGGACACCGGAACAATCACGAAGCAGTCGACCGGAATAATTGTGCGGGTCAAATAAAAGTGCCGAGTGCTCGTACACATGACAAGACAGGGGCTCCTGTTGGATGCTTGAAGCCCAACTTATAACACTTCTGCGGCTTGCAAAATACCCTAGGAATCTAAGGACTCATATATCAAGGCTTTTGGGCCCAAAAACCATACAATATAAGGCTTTTGGGCTATTCTGATGCCCAGGGATAGGCTGAAGCCTTTTGTTCCAGCTGCTTTCTGACTCTCATGTGCTGGTAGCATGTCAAGGATCCTACAAGACCGAGCTGGGAGTTTCCGCAAATAGGGAACCCTAATGGAGTACCCTTAGGATCCTTATTATGAGGACACCAAAATCAGGTAGCCCTAATTTTCGGAAACTCGCAGATATGAGGCAAAAGGCTAGCTGAATTTAAGCCAGAGCTTCTCCAGTACTCAGCACGCCTGAGCCCATCTCATTCCGTTGGTACGCCTGCCACACTAAGCTCCCGCGCGCTCCACATGCTCTCAACCCTACACCAGCCAATAGCCGGAGGCGCATAGCATCCCAACTTTTGACAGCCACGCCGAACCTCTTTGCCTGGACATGCAAGAACTGTAGCCCAATACCCTGTGTTTGGCAAGCTATGCAGAGCTTGCTGTCTGGTCCTTAGTAAGGAATGGAGGAATGGATCCCTATAGTAGTCCCTATACAATCCCAACTATTAGTCCCCGCAACCCATTCCCCCATTCCCTACTAAGAACCAGACAGCCTACTAAGAACCCTAAACCCTTATATTATAACCCTTATAGGAACCCTGCCTTAAAGGACCCCTTTAAAGGAACCCCATTCCCTACTATGCGATCAAGAGAGAACTCTCCAATCTCTCGAACCCGAGCATGCTCCGAAGCTGAGATGGAGATTCACAAAGCACCCCATGCCACGAAATCCTGGCTTAGGGCTTACCTGGAACCTGAAGACCCTACCCCTTCTAAGGACTCATACAAGCGACAGGAAGCCCTAAAAATGTAGGTTCTTCAGGGTCCAGGTAGGGGTCAGAGTCATTACCTGTATCCCCAAACCCTACAGAATAATAGGTTATATCTCCTTAATTACTTAAAGGTCTAACCCCAAAAACAGTAGGAGTTAGGATCCCCAGGTAGTATTTGTTGTCCTGCGCAGTTCAGCAGGGCGGAGGTTTAAGAAAGAAGGGCCATCGCCACGCAGCTTGAGCTCGTTTCGGGGTTTCAGGGAAAATCAAAGAGCCTAAGGCCTGTTTGAGAAATCTGTCATGAACACATCAAAGACACCTCTCCATTGTACATAAACTTCCATTGTAGCTTATAAATATGTGGTTAATGCAGACACTTTTAGCCTTTATGCAACGCTCATAGGGTATGCAGCCCATCTGACTCTCTATGACTCCATGAACTGGGGTGCACCAGTGTTACACAGCTTCAATAAATCTACTCCCTGACCCTTCACCACTGGGCTCTCACCCCCCTGACCCCGAACCCTAAACCTTCAAAAAACAGCACAGCATGACCATGTATAACCCCTAACTAGTTCATGATTGGGATAGGGTTGAAAATATACAATCTTACTCCTTATTGGGTTTAACTACCCACAAAAAAGAGTGAAACGTTACCCAACTATGACAAAGCTAACTGAAGAAGTCGTACTGTTGATGATATAAATCCTGCATTTCCCATAATAGTAAGGAAAATACCATAATTCCTATAGTTTGGGGTCATCAAGGTAATGCAGGGTTTATATCATCAACCGTATTTCCCGATCTCATGGAGAGCTCGAGTTCGTGGGCCTCTTGGGCGGAATCTGCAACGGATTTGGCAAGACCTCGCCAGCTTAAACCGGGTTCAGGGCTTCATGGCTGCGGGCTTAGGTTTAGGGTTTAGGGGGGTTTAGGGTTTAGGGTTTAGGGGGGTTTAGGGGGGTTTAGGGTTTAGGGGGGTTTAGGGTTTAGGGTTTAGGGTGGTTTAGGGGGGTTTAGGGTTTGGGTTTAGGGTTTAGGGTTTAGGGTACAAGGGCTGCAGTGTTTGAGAACTGAAGGTTTATAGGGCTTCAGGGCTGCAGTGTGTGAGATTTGAAGGTTTTGGTCATTCAGGTTTTCGGGCTCTGGCTGGCTAGGGCTGCACAGCTCGGTTTGGGGTTTGCAGCAGGGTTTATCACCTACCAGTGCCGCAAGAAAGCGCCTCATGCAACAGTGGTTGGCCACGGTGTTTCTATGGGGAGCGGTCCTTCTGACGACGGCAAAAGTCAAAAGGTGCCATCCTCAAGGGGTCAGTGTACCACGGATCCGACTAGTATCTCTAGGTGACGAATCCCTTACGACACTCTCTCAACGGCGTAGGAGTTGGGGTCGTTAAAGGGGGATTCAAGGGTTTCGGGCGGGAAGGGCTTAAGTTTTCAGAAGGATGTTGCGGCTCCGTTTCGAGCCAAGATTTGGGTGTTAGGGCCGGGTTAGGATCTAGGGTGGTGGCCAACTGCTTTGGGGAATTTGAAGGTGTATTTTGCACGGTCTGGAGATGTCTGGAGCTTAGCGTTTTAGGGAATATGGATTTGGCTGTAAGTCATGAAGTAAAAGCTTGCTGTAAGGGTCTGTAGTGCTAAAGAGCTTAGTGGAGGTTGGGGGCTACGGGTTTAAGGGTTTCGACTTGGGTTCGGGGTTCGGGGCACAGGACCCGAGTCTAGGGCACTGCGTTTAGACTCAGGGCGCACGGCGTTAAACATACCAGAATTCTCCCGAAAATTCGGAAGTCGCCAAACAAACAGTTACAAAACTCAGCAGGATCCTAGGTTTTGAATTCAGGAATCCTTTTTTTAGCAAGGAGGCTTGGGGACTAGCCAGATCGTGAGTTCAGGAATCCTAGAATCACGCGATCACCGCCAGAACCATTTTTCGGCTGCGATGGACAGCTTGTACCGGCATTAACCTGGACGCCTAGCTAGGAGCACCCCAATCTGCAGGGGCGCTAAGAATCAGAGTAGACAACTAGAACCACAAAGAGCAGTCGTCAGGAATAGGATTGCTACTTCTTAATTCAAGCTCCTTATCCCTAAGGGTCCATGTACCCATATAGAGATACATGAGGCCCAATTTACCTATATAGGGACTACATTAAGGCCAATGTATATACTATATGAATACATGGACCCTTAGGGAAATTTTTAAACCCCCAGATCCTCGGGGCTGGACCTTTCACACTTGACAAGACTCCTCAGCGCCCCACCGCCCAATTCTGCTGATGAAATGAATGGAAACTCTAAGCTGTCACACCAGTATCATACAGCCTCAACCCACCCTAAATACGACTCACAGGAGCCCGAGCCCCAAACCCCGAAACTTTGACGCTAGATCTCCCAAATCCGAACCCCTTTGCAGCCAACCCTAAACAGATTCCCAAACACAAGTCTCTGCAGGTGGCTCTTCGGAAGGAAATTGTCCAGCACGCAGTAACCATGATCACGCAGCATCCTCGTAGTAGTGCATTTTCAGAAGTTAGCGTTCAGCGAGCATGCTGCCAACAGGAATCGTTGAGAAAAGCCCTGACACAACAAACACAAAGGCTTGCCAAAAAGCCAAAGCACGAGACCACCTTCTCTGATGCAGATGAGCCCTGCCACCAGAGCTCCTCTGTTGCAGCTTCCTGCAAGCAAAACACCCAAGATCACCCAAGGAGTTTTTGCGGCGGGTATCCAAGTACAGGAAGCTACCGTCCTGCAGGGTTAGGAGCTGCAGGTATCAGGATGGAGGTCGGTTTCGGCTCTATGATGTTGAGGGCCTGCAGAATCCTGCAGAACGAGGTGTAGCGGAGTAGTTGGTGGGTGGCTGAACTGACATGTCACGGTTTGACCAAAATCCCCATTGCCCGTTAAGCCTAACCCCGAAGACTGACCCTAAACTTCCACGTCTTGGGCGAGAGAGACTTGATCTCCACATCCCCTGCCTCACGCTTAAGCGCCCCTTAGAACATAGAACCATAGTAGACATATTATGTTAGTCATCCCAAGGAGTTTTACTATAACAAAACAAAGTACGTAGTTTGAAAGAGCACTAAAGCAAGACCCCGCCATAAAGCAAGTCTCAGCCAGAGAAAATGTTCAACAAAGCTCCACAAGTCACAGAGCCTCCCCGTCGAACCATATACCCCCTCCCACCGATCTCAAACTCCGAAAAAATCCCAAGCTTAAACCCTAAACTTCCTAAACCCATCAACATCTCTTTCTGCATCCAGCATGAACATCGCTATGCCCAAAAAACTCTTTTTGGGAGTTTCCGAAAATAGGAGACCCTGATCTAGGACCCTAAATTGTGGGATCCTTATAATAAGGACCCCAAAATAAGGTAGCCCTAATTTTCGGAAACTCTAAACCCCTTTATAGAGCCCTTTAGAGGAACCCTTATAGTACCCTTATAGTAACCCTTTAAAGGAGCCTTAAGGGACCCCTAATTTCGGGAAACTCCTAAATGCCGTAACCCAGAGGCACTCCCGGCCTCCAGCTCGGCGCTTGCCTTTGCGACCTTCGGAGCTCTTGCTTCGCCTTGGCGAAGAAAGCGCCAGTACCTGGGTGGTTGTCAAAACTATGGTCCCTTTTTTGGGTCCTTATTATAATACGGCACCTAATATTTGGGGGACCGAAAAAGGGACCCTAATTTTGACAACTACCCACCTGGGAGCCCCTGGAAGGGCTTAGGGTGGGACCCACGATCTGGAATTCTCAGTCATTGTGTTCACACGCTGCTAAATTGCCTATGTTGTGTACCCAGAGGCGGCTCCATGGTTGTTCCTTTTTGGGGTTCATATATAGAATCCTATAAGGTAATCCCAAAAAGGAACTACTATGGAGCCTCTGGGTAAGCTGCCCCTTGAAAATAACGCTCGAACATAAAACATAATTCCGAGGCGAACCGAGATGCTCGAAGGCGTAAGCGTCCCACCAGCTGACGAGCGAGGGGGCTGGGGTTTTAAGGTGTTCAGGAGCTTAACATGGTTTGGGGCTTTGAGGGCTTCAAGTGCTTTATAGAGATTAGGGCTTTAGGTTTTAGGGTGTCGGCTTTCAGGATTTTAGGATAGGGGGAGGGGTTTTCGGCTCGACCAACCTGCATCTGGCTCCTTTTTGGATGGGGGGGGATGGTAGGTTTTTGAAAGTGGAGAGATCAGTCTTTGGCTCGGGGGTTACGGGTAAGGGCTGATGCTCATTTTCGGGGCGGCGGGCCTTACGGTTCAACTTGAAGGCGGATACTGTAATTCTGCTGAGGATTGGATGATGACCCAAGATCTCCTCGAAAGCCCAAAGCCCTGCGCCCCCAGGCGTACCTACATAAAGGTCGTGTTACGGGTGCACCTTCCAAAAAGTGGTCAGTTCGGCCCTCAAGTGTTTATCAAGCACCTGTCGCCCAGAAGCATCTGCAGATAGTTCCATGTCTCCTGGCATTCGGTTTCGACTTTAGGGAACGTTCACTGTATACTTGCAACCTCCACTGTCGCTGGCCATGCTCTCGGGTTGAGATCGTTGCACCCTAAGTTCGTAAGTCCAACATTCTCAAACCTTAAGCCCAAAGCCCCAGACCCTTAAGCCCTAAGCTTTAGACCTTGCAGGCCTAAGGTTTACACGGCTTGGTGCTTTTGAAGGCTTCTAGAGTTCTAGAGCTAGTTATAGGGGTTTAGAGAGGCTTGGGGTTCATGGGCTTATCGCGTCTGCAGAGTCTGCAGGGTGTCGTGTGAACCCGAAGTCCTACACCCAAAGAGCCCTTCAACCCTTAACTCCAATCCGCAATTTCCCAAATCAACCAAGAGATTTTCGCAGTCCTAAACTCTAAACCCTAAACCCTAAATTACTAAACCCTATAACCCTAAACCCCATAGCGCTAAACCCCTAAACCCTATAACAATAAACCCCTAAACCCTATAACCCTAAACCCTGAACCCTAAACCGACTGTTGCAGTGAAGGCTCCCACTCATACAGAGTGCCGATGGATGGAGGCTCAAGAGCCCATTTGGCATCCTGCTTGGTTTTGGGGTGTTTTGGTTGCCTCCTACTTCGCTAGGACGAGCCTGCATTTCACTAGGGCGTTAGTTAGGGATTTAGGGTTTAGGGCCTTAGGGATTTACTGTTTAGAGTTTTAGGGTTTAGGGCTTAGGTTGCTTCACGTTGTGTTGCTAGCCGTTGTCCCAATCAAAAAACTTCTGCTGTGGCGTGCCACTATCTTCTCGTTATCTCATTTGTCGTCCTGACAGCACGTGATTTTCGGATTGCTACTGTTCTGAACCACGTCATGCTTCTGTCATGATGTTAGCAAAGCATGCGTTGAACGAGGCTTGCTTGGCCTGTGGCTCAGATTACGACCGTGATCATGCTCATGATGCAGCTGCTTGCTGCTGCGGCTGTTTGGAAGTTGTGCTGGTCGTCTGCCCACCTGCTTACTCATGTTCCTGCTACAGACTAAAACAGTTTGTCGTCACAACAATTGCTCGCACCATCAAGGTCGATTGATCCCTTGGCGCACTTGGTGCTAGCTGCTGGGGGTTCCGACTTCATTTTTACGGAAGTTCTGAAGCCAAATTCGACGGAGCTTCATATATGCACACTGCCGGAACTGGGCTTGAGCTGCTGCATGCTCACCTCACATGTCAAGGCCAGGACCCCCCCCCAATGGCCCTTTATTGGAGCCCTTATGGTCCTCAATAGTGAGATTCAGGGTATATTAGCGGGTAGTTGGGGGGGCTAAGCGGGTGAGCCATTGATGTAAACCTTGACATGTGAGCTTTAATGACGACCAAGATAGGGCTTTGCTTTGTTTGGATCTTCTTGCCACACGGAAGTCTTCCGAGGGAATTAAAAAACCTGGCAATTGCCTGCTGTCTGTGCCATTGCTTCGTAAGCAATGAAGAAGCAGCTAGTGGGTCGTATTACAAAAAGTGCCTTAAAAGCTCGGAGCATGATTTTAACTAATTCCGAATCGGCCACCTCCAAATTGCGCACTCGCCGTCCGGGTAGTAGTGCCCAAACGCGACCCAGCCCCTGTTGCCAAGCTTTCAGATAGTCTTGCGAGTGGTGGGGGCCACGCTGAACCCGAACTACAGCTCGGGCTTTGAAACACTACTCAAGACAACTGAAGCAGATTTGAGATGGCGGAGGGAGCTGAACCGAGGATGCTCCGAGCCCACATAAGAGGGCGTGGCTTCAGGGTAGAAGCTCTTCGAATCTCTACGCCCAGGTGCAGAACCCAAAGTCTTGAGACCAAAAGACTCGCCTTGAACCTTGTAGTCGGGTTGCTAAGAGAGGTTTAGGGTTTAGGGTTTAGGATAAGGACCTCCACAGAAGTCCTCGTCAAACAGAGTCGTTTTGTTGTGCAAGCCGCAAGGCGCCAGGCCTAGAAACATGCCTCTTTAGTAAGATGAATTACCCAGACCCCCGGGAGGATCCAAAAAGTAGATCCCTTAATGGGGGTTCCTATATAAAGTACCCTTAGTAGTATAGGGCCCCAAATTAGGGGATCTACTTTCTGGATCCTCCCGGGGGTCTGGGTACTGATTTTGGACAGAAGCCCCAACATGCAGTATGCAACGGGAGCCACTCCGTCGATGCTGATATCCCGAGCCATCAAGAACCCTACTTCTAGACCTAAGAGTAACCTAGGAATAAAAAGGGTGCCCTTTTTGGTTTAAAGGGGTTTATAAGGGAACCTGAACCCTAAAAAAAGGGAATAAGGGCCTACTCTGGGTCCTAGACAACAATCCTCAACCCCAAACCCTAAACATTCCTTGTTGCTGCAGGCTTGCACGCAAGGACGCCCGGTAGTTTGCGGCTCTTCCGCCAGTTAGGACTGTGCTCGTGACAGCGCCCCTAGCTCAGAAAACATCCCTAACCTCCAAACCCCAAACCCTAAACTTAAACCCAAAACCCTAAACTTAAACCCAAAACCCTAAACTTAAACCCAGACCCTAAACTTAAACCCAAAACCCTAAACTTAAACCCAAAACCCTAAACTTAAACCCAAAACCCTAAACTTAAGCCCTAAACCCCAAACCCAACGTCCAAAAGTCGGAAACCCGAGCCCGAAAGGCCCAAAACCAAATTCAAGACACCTTCAAGTCTTCTAGTGGGTTCTCAGACCCCCGGGAGGATCTAGAAAGTAGATCCCTAATTGGGGCCCTATACTGCTAAGGGTACTTTATAGGAACCTCCATTAAGGGATCTACTTTTTAAGATCCTCCCGAAGATCTGGGTTCCCGACGTTAAGCTATCCTGTAGGCTTCGAAAAGAACTCCCAAAGCGGGTACTGCGGGTGGACCTGGTATAATATGGGAGTTTCCGAAAATAGGGGACCCTAATATAGAACCCCAAATAGTAGGATCCTTATTATAAGGGCCCCGAAATAAGGTACCCCTAATTTTCGGAAACTCCCATATAGCCTAGAAGCCTCAGGGTCAACCCTAAACCCGGAAAGTTAACCTCAACACCCTTTTCCTTCTTCCCAAGCACCTTAAACCCTACAACCCCTATGTAAGCCGCCAGCCTTAAATCCGTTGAACTCCTACGGGTCTGCTGCCCCTAAATCCCTAATCACTAAACCCTAAACCCTTAAAACCCTAACCCCTACCCCCTAACCCCGAAATCCCTAAACCCTTAAATCCCTACCCCGTAAACCCTAACCCCCAAACTCCCAAACCCCTAAACCCCTAAACCCCTAAACCCTAAATCCCTAAACCCTTTTGCCACTGGACTCAAGTCTAGCCAGTTTAAGACCCCAATCATCCTGACCAAGGCCGACAAAACTCTAAACCCCTAAACCCTAAATCCCTAAACTCTAAAGAACCCTAAACCCTTCGAAGCCCCAAGGCCCGGGAATTCTGGGCCGCCTCCTCTCCTGGCGGTCGCTCGCTGGGCTCCCCCGCTGGGCTCCTGAGCTTCGACTGCGATGGCCCGTTTGTTTTGGTTGGTTTAGGGTTTGGTGCTTAGGGGTTTAAGGGTTAGGGGTTTAGGGGTTGACGGGTTTAGGGTTTAGGGGGTTTAGGGTTTGGGATTGGAGGGAGGAGGCAGGTTAGGGTTACGGGCTTCGACTCACGCACTCGCTCAAGGCTGGCTTGGCTTCGTTCAGGGTTGAGGTGGGGGAGGGCAGGGGAGATGGGTGGGAGGCATTAGGTTTTAGGGTTGTGGGCTTATTGATTCTAGATTGAGGGCTTTTAGGGCTTAAGGTTTGAAGCAAATTGGGGTTTAGGGGTTCATGGGTTTATTCAAAGGTTCTGGGATTTGGGTTTTGACTTTTGGGGTTTTAGGGTTTGTCTTGGTATTTGGGTGTGTCTTGGATTTCAGGGCTCATGGTCCATAACGGGTCACAGGGTTGCAGGTTTCAGAGGTCAAGGGTTTCAATGCAAGGGTCTTAAGGTTTCGGGCTGGTGGGCTCCTGGCGCTTTCGGGATTACCTATAGTCTCCATTGTAATTCCTACAAATTTGGCTAACACAGACAAAGAACGACAATGAAGACTATAGGTAGAGGCTTGAGGCGTAAAGCTTCCATAGTTTAACTGGGACTGGAAAGTGCGATGAAAAGTATTCTGGATGTCTTGGGATCTGAGGTTGCAGAGTTTAGGCCTGGGACAGCCCGAGCGCCCAACCGCACCACACCGAAACAAGCCCAAAGGCTCCATGTACCCATATAGTAAGTACCTAGGCCTTAAAGTAGCCATATACGGACCCCTTTAAGGCCTTAGTACCTACTATATGGGTACATGGAGCCTTAGGGAAGAAAGAAAGACGACTGCCAACCAGCGTCAGCAGCTGTGCCGTTCCGCGAAGGCCCCTAGCCTGCATGCAAAGGTTGAGCGGAAGTGTACTTAGGCTGTGGCTCCGTGTGGGTGGTGTTGTTCTAGAAATGAAGTGCGCCTTCCTGATGAACTAGCTTGGAGACCCCAAACCCGAAAATCTAAACCTTGCAAAGCTCAGCTAGTCTTAGGGTTGAACTAAACTGGCGCACGTTCATGTTTGCGACACTGAAGAGAAGTGAGGGCATTGCAAGAGAACACAGCTTCGAACTCAAGCTCCTTGCCCTCAAGCTGCAACCCCGAACCCGTAAGATCGTGCTCAGAAGCCTGAGCCGAAACTTTTGCATCCAGGCCCATTGTGACTGCGCCGAAACTGACACCCCAAACCCAGAAAGTGTTGAGCTCCGGTTTGAATCTCAACCCTCAACAATTTCGGCCCTGAAGTCATAAATCCCATGGCCTGTGGTTCACATCCGTGTAGGGCATAGGGCTTAATTAGGGCTGAAAGGCCATAGTTGTAGGTCTACTCAAAAGAGCTAGTAAACTCTTCATGCCAGTAGAAACCTCGAATCAAGACAAGAGGCAAAAGGTATTCCCAAAGCACGATGATTTCACACAGAGAAGTCTTGAAGCGCCTCCGAAATTCCAAGCACTAAACCAACAACGCCGAACGCCAAACCTCCCCTACACTTCCCGAAGCCCTACGCAACACCCCAAAAACCCATAATGACCCGACTCCCTATAAACCTCAAACCCCAAGCCCTTGCAACCTAAACCTTAGACCCTGAACCTTCAACCCCAAACCTCGAACCCTTGAATACGCCTCAAATCCTGAACCGAAACTCAACCCCAAAGCCCTACATATACTTTTGAAAGGCTCAACGCTAAACCCTAAACCCCTAAACCCCTCAACCCTAAACCCTGGTGGGGAGACGGCCTCAAGAGCTTCAAGAAAGCTTGCGGCCTCTTGGGAGCCATCATGCCCAATCCTCGGGCACGCACGGGAGGTTTGGCAATATAAGGGCCTAGTAAATCACTAGACTAGGGTTTGGGGGGCCAGTATACTGTATTCATAATACGGAACATCCAAAATAGTATAGGTAACTATTTAGGCACCTGTAACAACTGGAGTAGCGGTTTAGGGCTTTTAGGGTTAGGGTTTGCCCAATCCTTGATTACCCAAGGGGGGGTTGGTAGGGGTTTTGGGCTTTCGTGGATAGGTTTTTACGGGGCTTAGGATCCTTGAATACCTTACTACCCCAAGAAGCCACAGAAATAAGAGGTCAAACTTTTCGATTCCTACTACACTAAAAGAACCCAAAAAGTTTAAAGGTAAGGTATTACGGATCTAAGGTACCGTAAGAGGTCGCGTTAAGCTATATAAACGTTTTGCAACCAGGGATTCTATGCCGATTGTGTCAATCCTGAAGCATTTCTGAAACAGATTTAGAAAGTCTCCAAGTGTTTCACAAAGGTTCCGTCAGGCTTCCGTCATGTTCAGACTGCTCTTCGTGCAAACCTGGTGAACGACACCTAGAGGAGTTTTAGATTCAAGGAGGAGACGGGGCTCCAGTTGCAGTGCTCTTGACGTTATTACTGCACAGCCTTAAACCCAAAACTCGCAAACTGCAAACCCTTTTGCAGCGGGCTTGCTTCGTTGCCCCCCGGCGGCTCCCTCTGCAAACCCTAAACCCTAAACCCCTCTTTGAAAGCGCCGCCAGAAAAAACCTTGGCTGCGAACCCCTTAGGGTTGTTTCAAGAACACACAAACTTTTGGGAAATCGACTCAAGTCTAATTATGACGGCTTAGGGTTCCGGCGCTTACACCAGGCGAGGCATGTGGTTCGAGGTCTGTGGAGTGAGACTGCATTAGTTGGGAGTGTTTCAGAAAAGACTTTGAGATTGTGCGTGGCTTAGGGTTTATAGGGTTCGCCACCGTAGAGCAAACCCAAACCTCGCATGCCAAGACACCGAACCGCACCACCCTCGGCTGCCAGCTCTGTAACAAGGAGCCCGAGATTCGGTGTTGAAGAGTTACCAGCCTCTTTGTCTTTAACGCCGCTTTTCCTCTCAGCTCTTTGGAGTTTAGAGTTTAGGTCCGGGACCGGGCCTTCGCCAAATCGGATGAGAATCTGCGCTCTTGGAGTGTCAGTTAGAAGCTGCCCCCACCCTGTAATAGTGACTATAAGGATTATATTAGGGCCCTACTATATTCCTACTATACCACTATTACAGGGCGGGGGCCCCTTCTAAAGTGTCAGGCTGATATTGCTAATCGGTGGTTTTCTCGTCTGCAGCCGGGGGGGTACTATAGAGGCCCCATTACGTAGAACTTAGAATTGGGTTTTGGGGCCACTATACTACAATTATAAGAAGGAGCCCCCAAAATAGTATGGGTAATTCTTACCTTTAGTCTCCATTGTAGCTCCTTTTTTTGGTTGGGATCCTATAATATAGTTTTTGGTTAACCAAAACAAGTAACTACAATGGAGACTATACGTACTACTGCGGTTCATGTCGAGGTCTTCAAAAGTTTTGCGCCGACGGCTTTCGGGGCGCTAGCCGACCGAGTGCGAAGGTTTCCGGTCTGCGGATGCTGGGTTCGACCTTCATGCAGACCTTATAAGGGTCCAGGTACCCAAAGGGTATATACTTTGCCGGACCCTTAGGGAGGGTTGCTTAAGGCAAAAAGTGTGGGTCTTCTTCATAGTATGGAGGATCTTGAAAAAGTTGGGTGTTTATCTTACAGAAGCGCTGGGATCCTACTTAGAGGTCCCTTGTTCTCCGAAACTCTCAAGCTTGGCGGAGCAGCTCCAGCCGCGGCGAAGCCCGCGCGCCCCCGGCCCAGGGCGACCAGGGCCGTGGCCACGACAGCAGCCGTCCTTTGTCCCAACCCACTGCTTGGAGGTTCATGGGGCGTTATAAGTGGGGTTATAAGTAAGGTAACTTATAGTTTTAACCCATAGACGCAGTATGTCCCAGGGTTTTGCTGACTTGGGTTGCTTCTGTGCTAAGCTTGTCATGAAAATACCCTCAAAGTGGGAACACTTTAGAACAATGTTCGTCTTGGTGTTCTGGACAACCCAGGCGACCCAAAAAAAAAAAAAAAAATATATATATATATATATATATATGTATATACACACACACACATACACATATATATATATATATATATATAACACACTGAGGCAGTCAACCCCAAACACTACACCTTCAAAGCGCGAGACTCCGAGGCAACGAAAAACAAACCTTAACCCCTACACACTCTAAGCTTAAACCCACATCCTCAATCTCATGCAAAAACCTCTGCAGCTCTCTGAGATGGACACCATCTGAACTCTCGCCATCGTCCTTCCCTCCAGCTTGTTCCTCGGATGTGGGGTTTCTGGGTTCAGCGCCGGGACTATTTGTCAGAATGCGAGTCCACGCGTGCTTCTTGATGGCTGTAGTCGAGATTTTCAGGGCCTAGGGTTTACAGGTCCCATAAGGTGAGGTCATTGAAGTTTAGGATCTGTGGGTTGAGGGCACCTTGGGTGTTCATGGAGTTGTAGGAAACCCACATCTTGCGATGAGCCAAAATCCGAAACCCTTCAACTCAGGATTCGGAAGATTTGTTGTTACGGGTTGCTTGGGGTTTAGGATTTCAGGGTTTTGGGGGTTTTGGCGATCCTCGCATTTGCAAGGTTCCTTTTCCAACATCCTGAAGCCCTTAATTGAGCCCCTGAGGGGCAAAGCCCGAGCTCGAAACCAACAAACCGAATACACCCGAACCCTGACAACACAAAACCCTAGACTGGTGTAGGGCTTAAGGGTTTATATTCTCTGTGCAAACCCGGCAGCCCAGGCGGCGCTGGCGCATGCCAAGCGATGCCGCAGGGAGAAGCGCCATGAAGCCGACGCAGGAGGCGTCGACACGAATGGCGAAGAACCAACTTCACTATGCACTTTGGCTAGGAAGTACTAGGTTTACTAACTGTAAAGGTTCAGAATGTCGTTTAGAGCATATTAGGGATAAGGCTTCGAGACCTCCGGCTGTAGCTTGTTCCTAAACTGACGGTGCTTCGGGCTGCTGCGACTCCTAAACCCTCTAAGTTCGCTGCCCGGTGTAAGGGTAAACAGGGTTCATGCGGGCTGAGGGCGTTAAACACACTTTAGACCTCTGTAGGGGCTTTATAATAACTGGAAGACGGATTCGGGGTACACCCTTGTGCTGGAGCTATCAGGGCTGTATTGGGAAGCAAATATTATTGGCAGTTGCTCCGACCCCTATCCTACTGTTTGCTTAAGGACCCCCAAAAATGAAAAATATATTCCTTATGGGGGTAATATAGGGATTATTATTTTTATTTTTTGGGGGCTTCTTAAGCAAATAGTAATATCCTGGGATTATGAGGTCCAAGGTTGACTGGTCTCGCCATCTCCGTCAACGTTTTCAGATGGAGGTATTTGTATGCAGACCGCGAAGCCGAGAGGCTTGAGCACAAGCATCACGCGACGGGTGCTAGAGTTGCTTAACTTGAGAAATCTTTAGAAGCGAACCTGCGGCCCAAGGATCTAAATCAGAGCCCTTCTCCTGCAAAACGTCGGCAACTGTGGTGCAGGATGGTGTAGGATGATCATTTCAGGCAGCGCCCACCTCTGCCCACCGTTTTCTTACCCTCGACCCTTCAAGTCCAAGCCGGCCTAAGCCTAGGACCTGACGTTCCCCGAGCCACAACACCAAAAGTGCCTGAGACTTCCACAGGTCTGGTACACCAGCCCCCACTGACCCAAACGGAGGACAATTTTCAACAACGTGAGATCCGAAACCCGGAAATCCAACATGTGCGTGCCTTCTACACCGAGGCAAACAGCTCTCCAAGCCTAAAAGAGCCCTGCAAGAACCCCGAAGGAACCTTTCAAAATCTCTGGAGAATACCAAACAAATCCCAGTGAAACCAACCGTGAACAATCCAAAGAGACCCGAAAAGCCGTAGGACACAGCAAAAGCTACGATAACTCTTACACAAATTGTCAAGCCCTCATGGAACACTTCCAAAACCGTACAAAACCCCAAGAGAACCCGTACAAAACCCTGCAAAATGGTAAGAACCCTCGTAGAACCCTTCTGAAACCCTTTTATCAAAGCCCTAGAAGAGGTCTCTCCTGAAGGACCTGTGGGCCGTGGAATCCTCGACGTGCTGAGGAGGCCAGTGGGTCGCCGTAGACGCGCCTGTCGAACGCAGGGACGGTTTAGGGTTTAGGGTTTAGGGGTTTAGGGCTAGGATTAAGGATTGGATTCAGGATTTTTTGGGTTTAGGGTGAGGATTAGGGCTTCGGACTTATGTAGAGGTATGTCGTAGGGCTTCAAGGCTTTTCGGGAATTCAAGGTTAAGGCGTAGGTTTCTTGTAAATGGGGGGGTGTATAGGTTTCAGGGCTTTTCGGGCTTAAGGCTAGGGCGGGCTTGGGGTTTAGGGTCTTGAAATATAGGGTTGTAACGTAGGGCTTCAGGGTTCCTAGGGTTGGGTCTAAGTATAGGATTGCTTAAAGGTTATACCTGTCATGTACAAGTAGCCTTATAAGTCTTCATCCGCCACGTCTGCGGCGTTCGTGACAAAAACTACTGTAGCATAGCGACATGCCGCCTCCCGCTTAGTTTTTTGGGGTTGTTCATCGCGTTACTGAAAGGGACTGACTTGCTTTCAGTACGGGCTTAACGCTTTAGCCTAAGGTGGCTGTTCAACTGTGTTCATCATTGTGCTTCCTGGCAGGGTTCGGGGTCTAGGTTAAGGCTAATGAGGGTGGCGTGATTTAGGAATTGGGTTTTGGGGCTGCGGGGGATGGGTTCGGGTTCTTGCGTTTTGGATCTCTGAGCAACTTTGGGAGAAGGATGTGAGTGGGTGTGACCCGGGGTTGCATACGGGTCTTATATATATATATATATATATTAGATAGATCGATAGATAGATCGATAGATAGATCGATAGATAGATCGATAGATAGAAGCGCCTGTGGTGTTAGGGGCCTCCTCTCCCCTGCCTGCGGCATTTTAACTTTTCAAGATGCTGGAGGAACTCTACGGTTCGGACTTGAAAAGGGCTTTCTCGTATCGTTGGTTTAGGCTTCAGATATTCAGGCTTTTCAAGGGAGCGGAAAAACAATCTGAAAATCCTGGTCACATTCTAAGTCCCGGCCACCACTGACTCCGGCGTGGTCGTAGAAAACTCAAGCCGACAAAACATCCCAAATTACTAATTGCCTATACTACACCTAATCTGCCCCTAAAACCTGAAATTACCAAAACCTAGCTCTAACCCTAAACTTTCCCTAAGCCACGACGCCCCGCCCCCAAAAATGTTCCGCCGAGAGGCAGAAAGCTGGAAGGGTTTTTGAACTCATCCGGAGAGACCAGCGCCTGGCTGTTGTCATGGGCACCCAGGCCAGGCATGAGGGGATCTACTTTCTAGATACTCCGGGGACCCAGAGACTCCAATATCCCTTAATTAAGGAATATTCCTTAAATTATAGTAGGATCCCTAATATGATTTAAGGAATATTCCTTAATTAAGGGATATTGGAGTCTCTGGGGAGTCTGAGGAAGGGGATAGGGGGCTTTAATACCTATAATAAGGACTTAATCAGGCCCATTTCAGGAAGTACAGTCCCCTACCCCCCTCCCCCCTACCCCCAGAAGGGTCCCTGTGATTTTGGGGCGTTCAAATTCAACAACTGTGCCCAGAGGCCCCATAATAGCTCCTTTTTCTGTCAATGTTTAGAATCCTAGAAGGTAATCCCAATAAGGAACGAACTACTATGGAGCCTATGGGTAAGTGCAAGAATGCAGAGTTAGGGTTTGGGGTTTTATGGTCTGGGTGAAGGGTTGAGCGTTTTTCTGTGGGGGTGGCTTGGGACCGAAGTCGCTCTCACACGGGCTTAGCGTTTAGGGTTCAACTTTCAGAGTGATAGGTTGAGGGATTCAACTTTAGGGATTCAGCTTAGGCCCTTTTCCACTCGGTTTGGCTAATCGGACAAGCGCATACACAAGCCCGGGAAGCTTCACCGACAAAAAAAAAAGCACAATGCCATGCGCCCTCGTGCAGAACATGACAGCCAAAACCCTTCAACCGCACTCTTGCCACTCTTTCCTCTTCTTGGCAGATGGCCTGTGCGGAGTAGTGGTGCAAAGGAAACTCGCCTCCGTTTCGGGCATCCTGCCGAAGCACACGGGTCTCCGACTTTGCAACCCTAGCGCCCCAAGCCTGCTATGCTAAAAAAGTACACTCTTCTACTCTCCACAACTCCTAACCCCAACTGTGTATGTAAGTGATTATGAGTGCATGTATGTATATGAGACCGGACAGCCCAAACTCCAAACCACAAGAAGCCACAAGCCCGTCCTTCGCTGGCATGGAAGGCCCCCCTAGGAGCTCCAGCGAGGTGCGCAAACACTGGTAAGCCTAAGCTCAAGCTTTCTTACTTGGAGGTTTATGGGTAGTTATATGTGGGGTTATAAGTAGGGTAGCTATAGTTATAATCCATATTAGGGGACATATCACTGACTCGATTTATAACTACCCATGTACCTTCAAGCGCGTGTGCAGTTTCTAAGATGACTGAATAAGGGTGACCTCTGGGAATATGTAGGAACTATATAGTGGCCCAAGAATGTTCACGGCGAGTGTTAGCGGCTACTTACTTGGCTACTAAAGCGGCTTACAGTTTTTTGTGTTTCGGTTGAGGGATTAGTCGGCTTGGTGCTTAGGTTTCAGGGAGTTGTCGGGGCTGACACCTCTGATTCTCAAGCTTTTCGTGCCGCTTTTATCCTGAAGCGGCGGCTCTTCCAAAGGGTCGACAAGCCCGAGCCTCGGGCAAAGGGATGGAGCTACGATTTTGCGTAAGCAGAAAGGCTGGAATTCACCTTCCGGACCTTCAGCTTGGATGAACGGTTCGGCTCAGGATTCTATGCATGAGGAGTCGCGCGTCGCTGTTTGTCATAACTTCTCCGGCAGCTCATGCATCTGACATGAGGTGAGGTATCAGCTAACCCAGCTAACCCTACCTCTGGTCCTCGCAATAAAGGCACAACGCAAGGACACACATGGAAGCAAACCATCTCCCCCGGTCCTGCACTTAGGCCTCGGCTGCAGCATGCGAGTCTGCGAAGCCTGGCCAGCGGTTCGCACGAATTTGTATGCACTGGGTGCCTAGCGCCAACCCCAAGCTTAGGGAATTGAGTACCCGACAGCCCTGTCACTCCCTTCGCACACCGCACAGACGTTTTCCAAAGCCCCCGTACTCTACACCCTACATGCAACCCCTAAAAGCCTTAAACCACAACAAGCCGAAAGCTCGCCCCTCCCCACACATCCCAAGCAGGCCCCTAAATCCTGTAAACCCCCAGACCCCAGACCCACAACACCTGGAACTCAAGGAGAAGTTCGGTAGGCTCCAAAACCCTAGAAATCCCAAGCTTGCTTGATTCCATTAGCATGGAGGCCTTCATATAGGGTAGAAAAGGGCTTTGGGGTATAGTAAGAAAGCCTAGGGAGTAACTTCGGCAATTACTCATGCTTCTACATCATAGAACCCCCAAACCCGGCCTTGTCGCTGGAACTGCAGGAGGAGGCTATCCGCCGTCTGCTGCGCCTGCGCTTCAATGAACTCTACAAAGCCCCACATGTCGCTCGTTTTCTGACCCTTTCAGGGGATCCTATCTATCTGAAAGGAACCCTCCCCTGTCGAAGCCCTCTTGTGATTAGGATCGACCCTAACTCGCAACCCTAAACCCCAAACCCCTTTTTGCAGCAGGCCTCGTTGTCCAGCAGCCCGGTTACAGCAAGAGCCCTCCCTTTCCCCCACTTCTTCAAAGCCTAACCCCTTTTTTGTTGGAGCAGGCCTCGTTGTCCAGCAGCCCGGTTACAGCAAGAGCCCTCCCTTTCCCCCACTTCTTCAAAGCCTAACCCCTTTTTTTTGCAGCAGGCCTCGTTGTCCAGCAGCCCGGTTACAGCAAGAGCCCTCCCTTTCCCCCACTTCTTCAAAGCCTACCCCCTTTTTTTTGCAGCAGGCCTCGTTGTCCAGCAGCCCGGTTACAGCAAGAGCCCTCCCTTTCCCCCACTTCTTCAAAGCCTAACCCCTTTTTTTTGGAGCAGGCCTCGTTGTCCAGCAGCCCGGTTACAGCAAGAGCCCTCCCTTTCCCCCACTTCTTCAAAGCCTAACCCCTTTTTTTTGCAGCAGGCCTCGTTGTCCAGCAGCCCGGTTACAGCAAGAGCCCTCCCTTTCCCCCACTTCTTCAAAGCCTAACCCCTTTTTTTTGGAGCAGGCCTCGTTGTCCAGCAGCCCGGTTACAGCAAGAGCCCTCCCTTTCCCCCACTTCTTCAAAGCCTAACCCCTTTTTTTTGCAGCAGGCCTCGTTGTCCAGCAGCCCGGTTACAGCAAGAGCCCTCCCTTTCCCCCACTTCTTCAAAGCCTAACCCCTTTTTTTTGGAGCAGGCCTCGTTGTCCAGCAGCCTAACCCCTAAACCCTCAACCCTGGACCCTGAACCCCTTTTTTCCAGCATGGGCTCGGATTCCCCTAAACCCCTAAGCCCTAAGCCCTAAACATCCCTAAACCCTATGTAGCCCTTTTCTATACTGAACTTAGAACCCTAGCAAAAATTATAATTTTAGCTGTTTCCTAGGGATTATAATAACCAAAAATTAAAAAAATATTTCTAAGTACCCCTAAGTTTTTAGGTGCCGGGATCGCCTGCGCGCGGACGTTAGCGGCCTCGAGTTCGCTGATGCGGCTGGACCTGGCATCTGAATACTTGGAGCGGTTTAGGTGTAGTTATAAGGGCTCCTTTAAGGGTCCCTTTAAAGGCATCTATAGGGAATCTATAAGGGTTGAGGGTTTAGGGTTTCGGGGTTCATGAGTAAATGCAAATGTGGTTATAAGTAGGGTAACTATACTTATAAGCCATATTAACGGACGTATAACCCACTTCTAACTACCCCTGAACTTCCAAGTAGGGGACCTTCGGGGTTTAGGGTTTAGGGGTCTTAGGGGTATTAGGGTTGAAGGTTTAGGGAGTTTGGGGGTTTAGGGAGTTTAGGGGTTTTTAGATCTAATTAGGGGCTACTTAGGTATATATGGGGAGTGTAGAAGGTATATATAGGGGTGCATGTTTAACATACGGTTTGAGGGTTTAGGGTTTTAAAGCTTCAGGATTCAGGGCTTCAGTGTTTTGGGGCTTAGGGAGGTTACGGCTTCAGTTACAGGATCCAAACAAACAGTCCAGGGGCTTGTTGAGATTTCGGACGGTTAATCAGAGAGTGGCGTCCCTTCTGTAATTATTAGGGTTCCAGGGTATATGGTTTGCAATATAGATCGACAGGCAGGGGTTCAGGGCTTACTGTTGAATGTTGAGAGGGATAGGTTTGACAAGCGTGTTGAAAGGGTGGTTTACAGGGGCATGCAGGGTTTACTTCAGGGCTGAGAACACAAAGAATGCATAGATTCAGGCTTCAGTGTCGAGCGATTGGTCGGAGACCAGATTATAGGGTTGGGGCCCCGGGACAAAAGCACACAAAAAGGCAGCAACAGCCCCGAAACCTGAAAACCTCCTACAGCACTAAACAAAACGCATTCCTAAGCCATCAATTCTGACTCTCCTTGTTGTTTTCCTCGTGCGTAGATTAGAACACGGTATATAATGAGAAATAGCTTTGCAACCTTACATAAACCCGACACTCCAAATCTTAAACACTGCACCCATAGACCTTTAAGAACCCTTTGTTTGCTACTGGACTCAATCAAGCCTAGCCGGTCTACGACCTGCAATCACCTTGACCGAGGACGACATGCAGCACCTTCAAAAATCCTAAGCCCTATACCCTAACACATCAAATCCTAAACCCTGAACCCCTACTCGGAGGTTCATGGCGAGCAAAAAGTCGGGCTATAAGCAGGGTAACTATATAGTTATAATCCATTTTAGGGGACTTATAACTCCATTTATAACTACCCATGAACCTCCAAGCAGGCCCCAAACCCTACGTATAATTACCCTTATAGAATCCCTATAGATCCCTTTAAAGGAACCCTTATGACTACCCATGAACCTCGAAAAAACAATTCTTTTCTGCGCCGCGCCTGGGACTCTTCAGCACCTCGAGCTTGGGCTTCACCGGCGGCGAGTCGTCGCGACACCTCCTTGTCTTCTAGTTTGGTATTTGATGGGAGGCCAAAAGGGGGGTTTAAGATTCTTGGGGTAGGGATTCCTTAATATGAACCCTATTATGGGAACCCTAGTCCCTACTAAACCCCCATAGGCTGAAACCCCTTTTGGCCTCCTATGTGTATTAGGGTTTCATGAGGGTTTAGGGTTTAGCGGTTCGAGGGATAACTCTTAGTAACTTAGGTACTGTTCATCGCACAACTGATATAGGGGCTTTAATAATTAAAGTCGGGTTTTGGTGTACATTATACTATTCTTTCCTTCAACTATAAGGGTCCAAAGGACCCAATAATTAGGTACTTAGGTTTCAGATAGTAGTGTAGGTACTATTTGGAGAAGTGCATGATTATGAGGCACCTGGACTCTTCGAGTTAAAGATACGTATTACTCTTCGAAACAGTTAACCTTATACTCAAAACAACCCTGGCATTGATAGTAGTAGGTTGTTATAGTTAACTCGTACAGCCATAACTCTATTCTTGGCACTAGCTCTGTCGTGGCTACTGCCAACATGATGGGCTGTCCGCTCAAATGCTGTAGCATCGTCCAATGTGCGAGCAGTATGTACTGACTGTGTCTGGCTAAGGCTTCTATTTACTCTCTTGTTTCCCACACATTGGTCGATTTCAGAGTCACCACACAACAAACCCACACCCTTCCCTGAACTCTAAACCCTAAGCCAAAAACTCCCATCCTAAATCCTAAAACCCTACTAATACTAATACCCTATATTCCCCCAAGCCCTAAAAGAACCCTGACCCTTCGCCCTAAGCCAGACTGTGCCTCGGAGCTGAACAGCGGGGCGGCTCTGCTGGGGGATCCTCCAAGCAGGCTTTAGGGTTTGTCGGTAGGGTTTAGGATGTAGACACAGGGTTTTGGGTTTATGAATAGGGTTCATAGGGTCTTTTTGGCTCCCATATCGTAGGATTTGGAGTTTATGAGTTAGGGTCGGGTACTTTGTGCATAGATTCTTTTCAAAATTCGGCGATAAAGGGTTGACAGTCAAATCAAAGGTCCTACACAAACAACAGCCTCCGGTAGGTTGTGGTAGGGTTGTGAGTGTTCTGGCCGCGAGCTATTGGGCAAGCGAACGCCTCAGCCATACCCTCAACCCTAATTCAAGGACCAAGGGTCCTCATAAGTAGTGTGTTTCAAACAGGCTTATCTGTGTGGCTATAGGTTACTGTTTAGCTTTGTGTTTCCTTTTTTGGGTTGGGCTGTGGTTCCCGCTAATGTTTGTCAACAGGGAGTTGGGGCCAACTATTGGAATAATGGTATAGAGAAAATTGAACAGCGTGAACCCTGTTGGAAGAGTATGACAAATATTTTCGACCCCTACATTAATTACGCTGCTTCTGATGGTGGGCTTCGGGGTAGTATAGGGCTCACACATCATGCCCAAGAGAGCGTGGCAGCCAGGCAGAACTGCGAAATTCCCGAATCACTCAACTCACACTTATTTGTTCCTTATTTTCGACTCAAGGATAAACCCAGAGGTCGTGAAAGTTAATACACTCATCCTCCCATGACCTGTTGAGTACAACTCCCGGTCTAAACCCCAAGCTCCCAAAATGCTAAGATATCGAGGCTTCGACCAGAAACCTTTCCCCGTCACTGGAGTGCTACTGCACCTATATAACTGGGTGGCTGTCAAAATTATGGTCCCGTTTTGGGCGCCCTGAATAATAGGTGCCGTATTGTAATAGGGACCCAAAAAGGGACCATAGTTTTGACCACCCAACTGTTAAAGCACGAGCCTAGAGAAGCCCCAATGCCAGGGTAAGAATCAGATCTCAAAGTATCCTGGAGGTAGCCCTTCCGACGCTGAAGCCCTAAAGCCCTTGAACCCTCAATGAAACCGAAAAGGCCCTTGTGCATCCGGGCTGGGGAAGTCGGAAGTCGGCCGCGGAAGGTGAAAGGCAACAGCAGCACCCAAAAGACCCTAAAACGCAAAACCCTACACTATATCAGGATCTCCTCGCAACGAAGTCTTACTCGGCCACATAGCTCAGAAAGTGTGCAACGAAAGTTTCCTGTTTTGCAATAGCAATCCAAATATATCAAACCTGAATCCTAAGCTTTACAAACAAGAAAATACCCCCACCCCGGTGCCCGACCCCTTCCAAAAACAAACACAAAAGTGTCGTAAGGAGGTTCCACAGACGGTCCTCCTCCGTCAGCGGCTCGCCGCCTCACACAGCTTGCATTGTGGCCGTCACCCCAACTGCATTCTGAGCTCTTATTTCGAGGCCCAGGGGACTTAGTAGGTGGGTTGTATGTAGGGTGAAAAGTACCCTAAATGGAATTACACTAATCACTAACTATAACCCTACTTATAACCTACTTACTAAGCCCACTGGGCCTCTAAGTATAGAACCACTACTGTACTTGAGAAAACCCTTCAGAAACCTTCGAGATTCTTGAGTCTACAAGCCTTTATTCCCCTTAGGCCCTCAAACCTTGAGTTTGAAACATCAGTAGGTAGTAAGTAGACTTATAATTACCCTAAAAGGGACCCTAATTGGGGTTGAGCCCAGTTCAGCTCTTCTGGACCCTCAGTCGATGGAACTTTTTGAACCAAGCTCTCAAAAACTACTCGCTCGGAGCCTCATCCTGCCCCCATGCAGCTCTGGGTTTCGGGCTTGGGGTAGGGGTTTAGGGTTTCGGGGGGTTTAGGGGTTTGGAGGTCAGGGTTTAGGGTGTTCATCCCTAGAGAACCCATATATGCCATCACAGAACTTGTGGACGCAGCCCTATACTACATAAACTTCTGAACCCTCAAACCCCAAAACCCTCAATAAACTCCTAAACCCCAACTTGCCAAAGCCCCGAAACTCCGAAACCCTACATAAACTTCTAACCCCAAAACCCTAAAGCCTCAACCCCTGAAGCCCCAAAATCCTAAACCCTAAACTAAACCCTAAAACCCTAGACCCTAAAGCCTTAAAACCCTAAAACCCTAGCCCTAGACCCTAAAGCCTTAACCCTAAACCCGCTCTAAAAATCTTAAAGGACGAGGCCTGGCTCGGTCACCGGCTCCACCGCAGAGGCGAAAGCGGAGGAACTCATCGGCTCCGAAAGCGGCTCCGGAAAAGCGGCCTTTTAGGGTGTACCTAGAGGCTCATACCCTACCCCTTTTTGAGGATACCTAGTTTTATGGTGAGGATCTGTTATCTTAAAAAGTAGGCGCCCGAAAGAAAAGGGGTAGGGTATGAGCCTCTAGGTAGGGCACATAGGGAATAGGGCTCAGGGTATTTATGGGTTTAGGGTCTACAGGGTTTAGGGTATAGGGCCGAGGGTGTCGGGAATAGGGTACATAACGTATAGGGTTTAGGGCATCGACTCGCGCAATCGCTCGAAGAAAGGCGCGGCTTCATGAAGCCAGGTTTTTTTTTTTGCCTCCTGCATGGCCTGGTACGCGAAGCAGGGAAATATGTGACATAGTCGTGAACGGTTTAGGACTCAGGGTTTTCACAGGTTTGTTCATGGAGTTAGCATTGGTGTTTCGTGAGCTTTTCATCGTGGATTTTTGGGGTGGGCTCGATGTATGGACTTGAAATATTCAAAATTGCGCCGGTGCTGGTAGGCTCTCTGTATGGCATGACATTGTCTTGAGGGCCCAATGCTCGTTTGGGTAGTAGATCTCAGCAGTATAAAACTGTACATGTAATACTCTTGTAACTAGTCGTAGTATACTATGACTATGCCATGGGTCTTGCTTCTGACCATTATCCTGTAGGAGAACATATATGCTGCTGTCGGTACAAGGTCTAGTAGTCTTACCACTGTTGTTGCGATTCCTCTCCTTACACTTATCTGCTAGCCCCATGATGGTGTCCTGCAAGCTCACTGCTGATGGCAGTGCTCATACGGTAGGAGTAGGAGCAGCAGCAGCAGCCTGGCACCCCCTAAGCCCCTAAACCCCTCAATCCTTAAACACTAAGCTCTGAACCCGAAACCCCTAAACCCTAAACCCTGAACCCTTCAAGCCCCCCAGTAAACCCTTAAATCCCTAAACCCTTGGCACCCTGAACCCTCTTAGAATCCCTATGGATGCCTTTTTTAGAATCCTTAAATCCCTAAACCCTTGGCACCCTTAACTCAGGCCTCCTCCCCTTTCAGCAGCCCGGGCTCGAGGGGCCGATGGTGGGCGCGCTCCTCACTGCTCCGGCGCCTTGCCCGAAGGTCTAGGGCTTTAGGGCTTATAAAGGTTTAGGGTTTGGGGGTTCAGGGGTTTAGGGGTTCAGGGGTTTAGGGCTTAGGGGTTCAGGGTTTAGGGGTTCAGGAATTTAGGGGTTCAGGGTTTAGGGAGTTAGGGTGTAAGGGCTAGGGTTTAGGATTCGGACTTTCGGGTTTCTTCTGGGTTTTCGTTCCCTACTACTCGGGTCTACAGGGGTTTGCATTAGAGTTGGGGTGGCTTGATGTTGCAGCTAATTAAATCGTTCGGTTGCTTTGTGTTTGTTGGTGCTGTTGTTGCTCTGTGTATTTGCGTGTTATGTTGAAATGTTTGGGCTTTAGCGCTTCGTGGCATAAGTGACAACGGCTCTTCATGACCAGGAGTTTGGGGCTTAGTGAAGGAGTTTTTGCTGGAGGACTTATCGGGAACCAGAGAAGGAATATGCAAGAGGAGCTGCGTCATCAGGATTACGGATCAAAGGCTTCTGAAAAGAGCTTATGGGGCTTAAGCTCTAGCATCTTGTTTTCAAGATGTAGACAAATGGCGGTTCGAGGCTTATGAGGCTCTGGGCGAAGCGCTGAAACAGGAAGGGCCAACGTCGTCTGGGAAAAGGTTGATCATCGACGGCAGTTTACGGTTTGGGGTCTGAGGCGCTGCACCCATCCATCAATGCACATAAGCAGCTTCAGAATCGGCCTAGATAAGTCTCTATATTGAACTATAACGGAAACTAAAGACTATAACGAAATATAAATAAAGACTGACCCCCCCAAACCGATAGCTACCTGGGTGGTTGTCAAGATTATGGTCCCTCGCGGGTCCCTATTATGATATGGCACCTATTATTTAGGGTACCCCAAAAAGGGACCTTAATTTTGTCAACCACCCACCTGTAACCCGACAAACCCCCTGATCTGCCAGCATCGTGCCTCAATGCGGAGCCACAGCTCTTGGTGCTGCCCAGGTAAATTCCTGGCCGCGAGGTTTAGGGTTTAGACCTTAGGGTTTAAGATTTATAGAGTTTAAGGTATAGGGTTTAGGGTCTGAAGTTGATTCGAGTTTAGTAACTTGCCAACATATTTGAACAGTATGAAGAAGACGATTGATATGTGATATGTATCGTCGAAGCTTGCAGATTAGCCGTTTTTGTACTGGACATTGTAGAACCCTACACTACCCTTTCCGGGGATCCGACACCGTAAACCCCTAAACCCAAAAATCCTACTAACCCTACTAACCCTAAACCCCGAGAACCCTGAACCCCCTAAAAGGGACCCTTCGTTCCAGTGTCAATCCTCAGAGCCCGCAGCCTCGTAGCCCAGCTAAACCCAACACCCCTAAGACACGGCAGAACGACGCACCCCAGACTGAGCCTCACACCCTAATGTAGGGGCCTTACCCTAGGGATCTAAGGACTCATATATTAAGGCTTTTGGGCCCAAAGACCATACTATATAAGGCTTTTGGGCTATTTTGATCCCTAGGGTTAATAATTAGAATGGGGTTTGGGTATATGTTCCTATAATTGTAATAAGGAGCCCCCAAAATAGTATTGGCAATTGTTAAGGCACCTATATTTTTTGACGCTCACACTCGGACAAGCCTAGCAAGGTCTGCAGCAGTAAGGCCCCTGTAGTAGGGTTTGGGGGTCGAGAGCTTTTAGGGTTCCGACTCTCGCACTCGCGCTCGGCTGGCACGCCTTCACGTACTTGTCCACTGAGCTTTCAGGGTTTTAGGGGTTATTTCTTAACTTTTGACCATATAGAGCTAAACTCAGGCCCGATATCCGGTTTAGGGGTTAAGGGCTATTTCTAAACTTTTGACCCTACAGAGTTAAGCTCAGGCCCTATAACTGACGAAGCAGGGAGCAATCGATCTGCAGTTTCAAAGTCGACCGAAGTGTCATCGATGCTGGTAGCACCTAAGACATTCTGGGTTGTAGTTTTGGGGCTCTGAAAGGTATTTATAAATAGGTACCTCTATAGGAACCATAAGGGAAACTTAAAAAGTTTCCCAAATTGCAACCTAGAATTCAGATAAGGTCTACATCCTCAGCCATCCCAAAACCCTGAGTTTTCTGCTACAGCCTACAAACCCGAAAAACACCAAATCCAAAAGTCTCCGACCTAAACCCTAAATCCCTGAGCCAAAACCTGAGCTCTACGCCCCAAAAGCTCAAAACCCTAAAATCATCAAGGACCGTTAAATAATAACCCTAAACCCTCAACCCCAAAACCCTAAACCGTAGAGCCCTCCCTTCCAAAAAAAGGAGCCCGACGAGGCACCTGGGGTCTTCGCGTAAGCAGCCCCTCGCTTCGACATCTCCACTAGGAGACCGTGGCCTATGGTCTTCGGAAGCTTCGCTCTTCGGAGATACAGGGTTCATGGTTTGGGATTTAAGGTTTTTGGGTTTTAGGGTTTAGGATTTGGGGTTTTGGGGTTACGATTTGAGGTTTAGGGTTGAGTTGGTTATGAACCTTGGGTTTTGTAGGGCTATCTAACATCCGAAATCTTCATGATACGGCTTTTTGGGGCTTCATGAAGTTCGGTCATACACGTACACACATTCATCTATGCTCTCGACACGTCAGCGCTGACCACTCCGCAGATCAAGCACATAGGTGCTTGCATTTTACGTTCCTTTGGCGCCAAGCAGGATATCCAAAAAGCCGGCATACTTCCTACGTAAGTATCAGGAGCAGATGATACAAGAGGTATTTCAAGCCACTGAAATGGATTAGATAGGATCTACAACGTATTCTACTGCGCGTACAAAGGAATGAATGCAGCTTGATCAAGAAATCTGGAATAACCACACGGCCTCCCTTAATTCCGTTTCAGGTCCTAAAAAAAGCATGCATGTAGAGCTAAACAGGAATCTGCAGAGAAAGGAGCGAGCGCCAGAGCGCCCACAGAGATGCATGCAGAGTCTCTATAAACATCTAAAAAACTCTGCCCCAAAACTCTAATGTCTAGATACCATACCCAAAACCCTGCCTTCTGACCCCAAAGCCCTGCCTTCTGACGGCTCCTTCCTCTGACTTCCTTATTATATACGATCACTACCTTAGCAAGTACGGGCCGTACGGGTTCTTTTTGCTACGGGTAGGGTTCGCGATAAGGGCCGGGAATATGCTTGTTAACTAGGGTTCAGGCTTCTGCATTGAGCCCTGAATATCCCTAAGTCCTATGAGGGGAGCCTGCTCTTAACAGGTGGAGTGTTGGGCTGCGGAAATACTGAGGCCCCCATAACAGAGGGGCCTTCATAATTAGAACAGAGTTGAGGAGTGTATTGAGCTCAATTCACAAATGACGAGCCCCCCCTACACTAGGATTGGTAATTATTGAGGCCCTCCGTAATCCTCCCAATTCGGCCTCCAAGCTCTGCCCCATGCAAGGCCTGGCTCTGGGAGGTCTCCTTAAGGGTTCGTTTAAGGGGGTTCCTTTTCTAAGGGTTCCCTTTTTGGCACTCCCGGACAAGCCTGGAGAGGTTTCCTTTAAGGCTTTGGCTGAGGGCTTAGGATTCGGGTGTTCAGCCTAGGGTGCAAGTTTTGGGGACTTGGAACTCCAGGGTTTAGGGTTTTTAGGGTTTAGGGTTTAGGGTGAGATTGGAGGGAAAAGGTCTGGACTCTCGACGATGAGACTCTTGCCCTGAGGACATCCCAAGACTAAATCCGTCCTGACTTCGGGTTTCAGGCTTTCAGCTTTGAAGGACACTGTTTACGATGTAAGGTTGTGAAAAGATGTGCGGCTCATGGATTCGAAAACAAAGGGCATTCAGGGTTAAAAGGGCTTGGAGCTACAGGCCTCAACGGCGCAAACCCCACAGCCCCGTTTATGCTCTTCTCTGTGCATTCACTGTTTCAAAGCACACCCTAGACTAAAACCCAAGGGCAAAACGTTATCAAATCGATGGATCGGGTGGGTTACATCCGAGCCATAGCAACCAAAAAAACAATGCTGCTGGAATATTACCAGGCTGAAAGACAAGCCTGTGCGCTCCAAAACAACGCATGAAGCCACACGGGCAACAGGAAGATCTATAGAACGCCACCTAAACCACAACAGCCAGAACTTGACAGCCTACTCGCAAATCGATGTTCAACCCCTTTTCAGACATCGCGAAGCCCTCTAGTCACTAGTCGCTCAGCAGGTGACACCAAGAACCCTAAACCCTAAACCCCTAAACCCTAAACCGATCCATCTTTGGAGACGGGGTGCCGAGTCCGGCTCCATGCGCCCAGCTCCAAAAACTACTACAATTCTTGAAGGGGAACACATTTTGTGTGGGAGAACGAGGTTGTGTGGTACATTAAAGTATTGTACCACTGGCAGCAATGGGAAAACACGAGATAATCGGAACAAGTACTCCGTCGAATCATGGCGCAACCATTCCAGAACCATCATCCCGTGTAGAGCCCTTAAAATTGCCTTGCACAACCCATACGAAGTTCTTCATAGAACCCAGAAAACAACTTAAAACCGAAACCCAGCCGATTAAATGAAGGTTGCGGGACCCAAAGCGTCATAGCCTGGATGCAGTCTTTCGCCTGTGCCATGGAGACCATGGTAACCTTCACGAGGGCATTTAGCTGTTGGACCTAATATAGGAGCCTCAATTATTGGAAGAGGGTTTTGGGGCCATCATACTATAGTTATAATAAGGAACCCCCAAAATAGATAGGTAATATTCAGGGCCCTAGGCCCTAGATTAAACTCTCAACCACAGCCTGAAAAACCTCAAAACTCTAAACCCTCAACCCAGTCTCAACCCCAAACCCCGAACCTAAAACCCTCAACTCCGTAAGAGTCGAGTTTGCCGCTCCAGCTAGGGCCTCAGGCAGCACCCGTCCGGCAGCTTACAATTCACGGTACGATTATTCAGACTCCTCCCGTAAAGTATACCCGATTAACAAACTCCCTTTCTTCAGGTTCCTTCCTATTAATTATATTAGGATACCTGCCAGAATCCCTGTCGAGGAACGTGATACGTCATGATTGTAAAAAACGGGAATGGGGATGGTCAGGACACCTGATTTTACGTCAGGCTTGAGGCTGGAGAGTCTTACAAGGGCTCTTGCAGGCTTTCAGCTGGTGTGCAAAAATTATATACAGTCAAGGGGAACTATTGAACATGTGATGAAAAAAGCAAAATCGCATCCACTCGCGGAAATCAACTCACACACGTTCGACCGAAACCTTCTAGTCCCAAAGCCTCGACGTTGCACTGAGTTCTTGCTGAAAAGCTTGATTTCGGTTACCACAGGAAGGAACCAGCATTCCTGCTCTCTCATTCTTGTACTTACAATTACTTACGGCAAGCTCAGTGACAAGAACCAGTGTTAAACAAAGTGCCCGCGCAATCTACAAACCGATATGGGAGTTTCCGAAAATCGGGGACCCGAAAATGGTACCCTAAATAGTAGGATCCTTATTATAAGTACCCCCAAATAAGGTACCCCTAATTTTCGGAAACTCCCATATTGAAACACGAAAGCGCAGCGCGGGCTTCAGGCCCCGACAAACGCGTAGCCCTTGTGGCATCGTGTGAGGGGGTCGCACGGTATCTGCACGTTAGCGACCTGTCCATAGCTCCTGTGAACCCTAAACCCTATTTGCCACTGGACTCAAGTTGAACCCTTTTGAGCACGGACTTGGAGTGTATGCCGGCAGCGAGTTGAACCCTAAACCCTAAGCCCTAAACCCCTAAACCCTACCAGGATCCCCCCCCCCCCCCAAAAAAAAAAGCCCTTTAATAGAGCCTTTATGGTCCTTTCGGGTATAATAGAGGCGTTGGATGGGTGCTGGTACACCCTACGCCCTAAGGCACTGTGACCTGGGGCCTGGATAGCCTCAGGGTTTGGGTCGGCGGAACTCACGGTTGCAATCCCAAAGGGCATAAAAACGCCCCAAAACCCTATGCTAATGTAGGAACATTCGGGTTGCTTCGAAGGCGTCAATAAGGGTTACTATAAAGGATCAATAAGGGTACTATGATCATGTAGGAACCTGATTAAGAAACCTTGGGCCTTTAGTCGGGTTCCTTATATTATATGAATCCTACTATTTGGGGGTTATAGGGCCAGGGTTTCTTCATCAGGTTCCTACATTGTGAGAGAAACCTTCAAGTCTAACAGTAGGCCCTGCAGATCCTTTAAAGGACCACCGAAGGCGAAGCTATACGAGGCAGAAGACAAATTACGGCCTGCGCACAGGGACCTCACGCGTGGAGTTTTGAAGTCCCGAACACTGGGAGCTTTGTTTGAGACGTGTCTTTCCTTTTGGTGGTCTTTGTTTTTGTTGAAGTTCGCGAAGCTTCTGTGCATTTTTGTTCGGGGTCTGTGCCTGGGCCGTACTGTAGCCTGCAGAGTCACCACGGCGGGATTGCGATCTCCCAGCAATCATTGCAGGCGCCCCGATTGGTAGAGTAAAGCTATGGGCTATATGGAGTGAACCCTAAAGAATCTTATTGAGGGGGTCCTTCAATGGCCTTGACCGGCAACCATCACTAAAACGATCACGGGACTAAGCAACTACAGTAGAAGCCCAAAAGTTGGAAACCCAATAGCCTCAATCCTTAAGAGTGAGTATTGCATAGGGAATCCCAGCTCTATTTGGCCTTAATCCGATTTCCAACTTTATGGGGTTTACTGTAGGCTGTCAATAGCACAACCCCCCCTTTGGTGGACCTCTACGTCCACTTTATGAAGCTGCTACTCCACTTTCCCTAAGCCCTCTAAACCCTAAACCCTACTCCACTTCCCCTAAACCCTCAACCACTTTAAGAAGCTGCGGGTCTCGAGAGCCCGAAAGCAGGGACTAGAAAGAGAAGAAGGCGGCCATCATGCTGTCTGGATTCTTATCAAGTGTTTCAAGTTAAGTTACCATGATAATCTCTTCACCCTAATATTAGTTTTAAGAGTCGCCACCGAATATAAAAGCTGATTTCGGAGGTTTCAGTTTTTGTATTTGGAGGGGGGGGTTCGGGGCATCCGGGTATGAGTCGGATTGGCAGTAAGTAAAAAGTATTGACACAGACAGTCAGACAAGTACACGAAGACCGTTTCCCACTCAGCCGGTCCGGTTGTAGAGCAGACAGTCAGCCTGCCTAAAGCCCTAAGCCCTAAACCTTGAGCCCTAAACCCCTAAGCCCTAAACTCGAAAGCTTGGGTCTTTTCGGTTTGGTTCGTACTGCTGCCGTCTTGGCTCGATTAAATCCAATACAATCCTAGGCCCCCAATGTTTTCAATGAACATTCATTTGTGGGCCCGAAACCGCCAAATTCCGGGGGCCGGGGGGGCTTTAATATTAGGGGGAAGGGCCGGGAAGGGATTAGGGATCTAAGATCTAACAGTACGGTTTCCATATTGTTGCAACTTAAATTAAATCCGTGAACAAGAACCCAGGGCTGTCCTGAAGAGCTTGAGGAGGTCCTGGCCACAAAGATCCGTTCAAGGCTTGTGCATTTCCGCAAGCATCGAGTTTTCCAATGGGGACAGCATGGCCTCCTGAAGACTCTTGCGAGGGACTTCGATACTTCCATACCAGAAGTAGGATAAGGCAGCGGAAGGAATGCTATCAATTACTGGCTATTCAGACTGTGTAATACCACCACCATCGCCACCAGCACAGGGCTTGCAGTGCTGGCTCCACTCAAAAGACTTCTAAAACAGCAGCATGATCGAACATGAAGCACCTCCAACCTATGCCGGAGCAGGCATCGACAGGGAAGGCACCAGGTTAGGCAAATTTTGTGTATGCATGGCTCAACACAGCCCTGAAGCCCCACAATCATGGAGGCGGTCGCACCGAAGCGGGTTTCGACTCGGATTCAGGGTTCAGAGGTTCGCATCAAATCAAACATGCGCGGCATTGTTAATCTGAGCAATCAGCCAGATACAGTTGCATTTCCACCCGCAACCGCAATCCATCATCGTCAAACGGACCTTTTGCAGTTGCAAGTACAAGAACGCGGCAACCTACCTACTAAGGCCCCCTGCTCCTTCTAAGGCCCCACATCGAAGCCTGCGAAATGGATCCGATAAATGCCGTTTTATTTCGAATTTCAGATTCGGAGCCCCTGTTTAGGGATGCTGGTTAGGGTTTCGAGTTTTGGTTTGAGGTGTTTACGGTTTAGCGTTTGGCATGTAGGTTTTAGATATGTATAGAGCGAGAAAAAGAGAGAGAGTGTGTGTGTGTGTATGTGTATGTGTATATGCAAGTATACACATCTGTGTGTGTAATAGTGGGAGAAGAAAAATATTGGCAAGACACTCAAGACGAAACCACGCAGCCAGCGCAAGGTCTCTGGAATCAGATGGGTTGGGAACTGAAGCCTTCCAACAGTCTGCTGAACAGATATCTCTACAAACCCATGAAGAATGCTCAGTTGCTCTCTCTCTCTCTCTCTCTCTCTCTCTCTCTCTCTCTCTCTCTCTCTCTCCCTCCCACGGACTCAGTCACCTGTTAGCCGCGACGCGGAACATAGATAGCGAATAGAATTAAACAAACCCGACATCCCGAAACATCCGAGCCCTCCCCCTGATAGCCGACACAAACTGGCTACACACCCTCGCCGTAGCTCCATAAGGTAAACCTTAACCTGCCCAAACCTACTTCCTTGCGGGCTCCCTATAACTCCCGTATTAGGGGTTGTAATAAGAATCCCCGAAAAGTAGGGTTTGGTAGGTCAAGCAACTAATCAAACAGCAGCCAGGGTTGGGTCGTCCTCCTTCTGGCACTCAGGGGGTATGCCGCGGACCCACAGGCAATTGCCATCATTAAAGGCCATGACGAAGGAGGGCTTAAAATAGGGGCCTTCATAATCAGAAATGGATTTGGGGGGTATATAATACTGTTATGCTATAACTACGTATAATAAGATACCCCCACAATACTACAGGCTACAGGTAATTACTTAAGCCCCTCTTGTAGGGTTTGGGGCCTAGGATGTGGGATGACCGGGTCGGAGGGAGTGCAGGACGCTAGGGGCTGAGGTTCAGCGGTACAGGCGGCCGAAACAGCGATTTCAAGAACTTACCTTTGGGTTTAGGGTTTAGGGTTTAAAATTTAGGGTTTAGGGTTTAGGGATCGTAGGGAATGGAAGACTGGTAGTAATAGTGGTTATAATTGTACTCCATTCCTCCATTCCCTACTAACCAAAGGTAAGAGAAACGACTGCTGATGCTGTGAATGTCAATGTGTCACCAGCCTATCCGAACTGACAACTGAATAAGGCCAGCATGCTGCCACTTACATTGCATGTTAAACTCTGACGGTCGCAGCAGCGGCAGAGAATCTTCCTTTTTCTGACTCCTTTGAATAAATCCTGAGAAAGTGACAGGTTTGTAAGGGTCCAGCTAGGCATGGCGGATTCCGGAAAGTGCATGAAACTAGCAACAGTAGCAGTCCAATACCAGTAACAGCACCGGTGGTGATATTCGCACCGATGAGAACACGGACAACTTGAATGTCGCCTCGGCCTCGGCCCCTTCTTCCCTAGCCCTCTCTCTCTCTCTCTCTCTCTCTCTCCCTCTCTCTCCCAGGGCAGTCAAACGTCAAGAAACGTCAAGCCCGGGTGTAGGACACAAATGGTCCCACGTCTGCCCTATAGCCCCACATCCTCAAACCCCAAACTATGTGTGAACGCAACAGCCGAAGCTGGCGAGTGACTGGTTCAGGGCCAGGGGGAACCGGCGGTCTGTGATAGAACGGTTATGCCATCAAAGGAATTTGGAGTCTTGGTCTGCTTTGCTGAACCACCTGACCGGAGCAGATTGCGAACACCTGGCCACATAAACAACTGCCTTTCAGTCCCACCTCGAAACCGAAAGCCGATGAATCCTGAACAATAACAAGACTTGCCTATATTTTGAAGTCCCTCGCAAAATGAAAAAGAGGGCATTGCGCTCCAATTTCTGCACGGCGAGCGGACGATTTCTTCCTGGGCCTTGGTCGGCCTGCGAAAACCCCTCAAGTAGGGGCTTTAATGACTAGAATAGGAGGGCTTGGGCGTGTGTCATAGTATGAATGAGAGCTAAGAACCCGAACGAAGAATATGATGCGTGCTTCCGGGCACCCTAAACCCTAAACGAACAATATTGGCACTTATTTAAGCCCCTACCAAGATGGGGGTTTCCGAACATAGGGGACCCCAATACAGTACCCTAAATAGTAGGATCCTTATTATAAGGACCCCAAACAAGGTACCCCGACCTTTCGGGAACCCTAGACCCTGAAAGAGCCTTTAAAGGAACCCCTATAGTACCCTTATAGTAACCCTTTAAAGGAACCCTAAGGTACCCCTCATCTTCGGAAACCCTGGGGCTCCAGCTACGGAAATCGCAGGCTGCGGACCATAATTATCATATGTAACCCCATAAGGCATGATTCAAGTGACTGGAGCTTTGAGGAATTAGTGCTCAGGAATTGGTATTTCAAAAAAAGGTAACGAATATCGGAATATAGAAGCAAGCTAGCCGAGGACTGTAGAACTTGTAACCATTCATGCTCCGCAGTGACAGTCATAGCCCAGTACACATGCTAAGCCATGCCCTATCACTTCGAAAGATAAGGATATTTGCAGTATTCTTCATGTGGTTATTATTGCTTCCATTGTTATCAGTACTATTGACAGTGTTATTAGCAAGTTTATCAGTAGTATGATCGTTATGATGATTTCTTATTATATGTCTTATGCTTACCCTTGTTGATGCTACTATTGTCATTGCTTGAGCCAGAATAGTTCATAACCCAACCAAGCCCGAAGCCCTAAGCCCTAAGCCCTAAACTCTAAACCCTAAACCCTAAACTCTGAACCCTAAACCCTAAACCCTAAACTCTAAACCCTGAACCCTAAGCTGAAACCCTAAACCCTAAACTCTGAACCCTAGACCCTAAACGCGAAAACCCTAAACCCTTTTTTTACACCTGGACTACGCATATGCCAGGAACAACCCTAAACCCTAAACCCTAAACTCTAAACCGTAGCCCGAAGCCCTGGGTTGTAAAGAAAAGGGCACCTGGGCTCCGAATCGCAGCTCAGAGATGCTGCGACCTGCAGCTCGGAGCAACTTACCGTTGGTTAGTAGGGAATGGAGGAATGGTAGTTATAATTGTACCCCATTCCTCCATTCCCTACTAACCAACGGTAAGGCAAGCGTTCACATGAGGTTGTTGGGTACCCTAAATAGTAGGTGCCGTATTATAATAGGGAGCCAAAAAGGGACCATGATTTTGACAACCACCCACATGGGGTTGTATAATAACACCGTATAAAAGTTCCCCTATCCCCGAATGTTCTTATCGTTTTATCTGCTTCTTATCGTTTTACAACGAAAAATGCGAGATGGCTTGTTGATTTTGTTTGTGTTGTTAAAGCCTGTTTCCAAACTGCAGGGTAGAGTTCAGGGGTTAAGGGCTTCGCACTTCTGACGTACTACTATCATGCCGCATGCCTACTGCAGCAAGTATTGAATGCCAAGTACTGGTATGAAGTAATGAGGCGCTACTTCTGCCAGTGTTAGTTGTAGCAGTCGCAGTGGCAGCCGCAGCAGCGGCAGCAGTTGAAAGGGTTGCACATTCTGAAGAGGTGAGGGGCGGCCGAGCTTGACACCTCCTAGCCACTTCACTCAGTTTCGGAATTTCGAGAACGGCGTTTAGGGGATCGAATACTGCAAACTGGCGCTTGCACCATGTTTCTCTCCGCTTCATGAGACCCGTTTCATGAGACCCGTCAGATTTGAACTGAACGACTTTCGGTTCCCAGTGTCCGGCACTGCCAGAAGCAACACCACGAACCCCAAACCCCCTGAAAGCGCTGAACCTTACAAGCCCCAGTTCAACAGTCGCAAAAGTGCCCAGGCCTTCACCAGGGGCATTTCGTCTTCACGGTGGCGCCCAGCAACGCACCCACTGGGCTGTGGTCCTCCCGAATTGCGGGTCTTAGTGGATTCTGCCACCGCATAGAATCGCGTATCCAAAGCCGCGACATCCCAGCTCTCAAGCCCTTTATTGCTGTTGAAGAGGGGGTGAAAACCAATGTAACAAAGCCTTACCTGCTGCTGTGTCTAACTGGTAACTGAAACATCTTCTTGGAACTAGTTGCGCTGAAAAGGGGGAAGACCCGAAACAATGAACTGCCATTAACCCTGGCCCCCAAAGCTACAAAACCCGAAGAACAAACCCACCCGACACCCGAAACACCAAAATCAGACAAACCCAACGACCCCGAGCAAGTTCCGACCTGCCTGCTATGGTAGGGGCTGAGTCTGTGTGATGGTATCTCCGGCAATGCTTACGCCTTCTTGAGCACCATCAACCCGAAACTCCATAGGTAGAGCCCTACCCCGAATTCAGGGATCCACTGTCGAGCCCTTTGCACGGGAAGGTTCCCACCAGCGGTTGCGATGTTTGCAGCTTACCCCTCCTACTTCGCAAGGACGAGCCCGCATTGGAGTTTAGGGTCTGGGCTAAGTTTAGGGCCTGGGTTTGGGCCTTGAGCTTGGTACACATTCTCTGCAAGGGCTTGGGGCTAGAGTCCACCATTGCACATGTAAAGTTTCCAAGCACCTCGCCGAGACTTAACATAGTAACTGCGATGCATTGCACCTGCTAAACCAAAAAAGTTTAAAGTGCGCCCATAGGCTTCCTAAGGTAAACGAGTACCATAGCTCTCGAAACCAGCGGAGGGATCCTTTGGGGTCTACCCGCGGCTTCCTCCTCCGAATCGCGGCTGCGGGGGGCTCCTACTACTGTAGCTGCTGCCGCGGCTTCCTTATGATCGTATTTCTGCTCCTCTCCTCCGGCAAGGGTCACCAAAACATATACATCCTGAGTGTGAAGTTATGCTTCATGCAGTATCGGGGCTGGCAAGGGACCCCAGTGAGTACTTTGGGGCTTGTACTATACCCCTGAACCCTAGAGACGGGTACCCGGTTCTGAAAGTCTTAACCGAAAGAGGTTTCTGCTCCCCAAGCTCGCAGGGGTGCATTCGCATCATTACATGGGGATCCAATAGGTGGGGTCTTCATGGCCGAAAGGCACCCAATTGTTGCTGAGCCCCTTTTAGCCGTGTGAAGCCCCGATCTGTCCGAGGGTTGGGAGGCGCAGGGCAAGCCGCCGACCACCTGCGAGGAGGTCAAAAAGCTGGCAGGGTTCCATCAAAGCTAAACAGCTAAGTGTTCTAATGTGAGTTGTCAGACACATGCATCTGGACGTTGGAGCCACGATAACCACTCTTTGAGCGTTGCAGCCTGTCATACCCTGCTACATTTCGTACAATTGGGATTACAGGTAACCCTAACGGGCTTTATTTGGCGTTTGTCCGGGAGGCAGGGCTCCACAGAGCATTGAAATTGGCCTCCCCAGGACCGGAAGGCAAACTTCAAGTATCTTTCAACGCAAACCTACACACTAGACGCCAAGAAAGCTTCTAAAATTGGACTAAGTCTTTGCTTGCAATGCTCGAGCATTAAAAAATTGCACAAGGGTGTGGGTTTCAAGTTGACTAAGCCGCTAAATGCTCATCTGGGGCTAAGAGCTCAGGGACACTGACCCTCGGAGCAATTAACCAACAACTGCAATGGCAGCCACGTCAGACATGTCCAGAAGATGGAAACGTGTTACCTTTTGGACTTGAGCATAACGCTCCAGAAGGTAACGAAACGCTTGACAGTACATTAGCTCAAACCTCAAAGTTACACCAAACGTGAAAACGTTTATCCTAAAGCGGTCCTTCACCAACAGTTTCGATTGGCTTCGAACACGAAGACGTGCCTCCTCCTCTGACAGGTCTCCGGTGCATGCGAAGGCCTCCATTGCCAGGCTTTGCGGGTGTCTATACAATAAGGGTTGCTATGCTATACCCCCCTAGAACCAGAACAACGATAATATGTTTGGTATTCTCTTGGGCTTTATATGAACAAAAATGTAAACAAAAAATCCTAAGGAGACTATAGTATAAGAATTTTCAGAAGGGCTACAGTTTGAGTTTTTGGTTTTCGGCTTGAGGTCAACAGTTTCATCAGGTCTAAGAATTTTGCCTGGAGGTTTCAGGTTTAGGCTCGTCTAATAGTTAGAGTGCTGGTTCCCATCCGCCCAGCTGACAAAGTCGCAGCGCAGGGGAAAGTGCTAAACTTTATAGGGCCCTAAACCCTAAATCCTAAACCAAATTCACATCCGAAACCTCTCAGGATTGGTCCTCTCTAACATTGCTCTCGTCGCGAAACGATCGGTCCAAGATCACGAAACTAAGAGTTTACGTTGAGGGGTTAGGGTTGAGATTTTGTTGCCTCTTCCACCTAGGGTTTAGTTTTTCCCCTCCTACCTAGAAGGGCGAGCTCGCCTTGCATGGTAATTCGAAGCAGCAGTGGACCACAGCGTCACGCTTGAGTAATTAGTTATGAAATCACACGTCTGAGGGGCAGACCTTCCGGAAAGACATAAGACGTATCAAGAAATTGACATCACGCGAGTTGTTCACCCATATTTGGTGCTGGTCGGAGCCTCAAGACTGTCGGTCGGCATCTCAAGACTGCCGAACAGGCTTCTGCATCGTGGCGCTACCCTCCTCTGCAACCGTGGCATATCAAAAGCAACTAGCAAACCGTAAACCGCCAACGCTACAGTAACGGACTCCAAACCGGACCATACCCTAAAGTCTAGTGAAGTCATCCCATCTTTCCGCCGGTGACGGGAAGCTCAGAGCGTCCAGGGATCTCAATGATTCTCAATGTATCCCTAAGAAAGCCAACAATGCCCGCAAGTCCTCCCAGGTTCAAGGGAATAGATTTTGGGGTTCAGAGGCGCACCACTTCTCAGAGGGTCTTACATGGCATTTAGGATTTAAGTTGAGAGCATGGCTTCGGGCTATCAAGCGCTATTCTAGGCCTTTGTAGTCTTGGGCCGGTCAAGGAAATAGGATCCGCCTGAATCCGCCCACTGCAGAAGATGTGGTCCAGGCGAAGACTGCGACCTGGAGCGCAAGGAGGCTTTCCATGGGGGCCCAGGCTGTTTCTCTACGAACTTCAGCTGCTGAAGATTCCAAGCATAAAGCTAGCATACTTCAAAAACCTCAAAACCGAATGAGGTCGGATGCCGTTGATATAGGAGCAGCAAGGAGCCTTCATAGTTAGAACTGGGTTGGGCGATAACTTACCATAGGGCGTAGATAAGCTGGAGGCGCCGAGACCCGCAGGAGGCAGCAGCCTGAACATCTGCGACTCTGAGGACTACTGCCTGGGATACTACGAAGGTTACTGCCCGGGTTGCCTTAGATTGCTATAAAAAGACCTGTCAGGACTACTATAAGGCCTGCTACCAGGACTACTGTAAACCTTACTATAAGATCTATTACAAAGGTTGCTATAAGTAATGTAGACAACATTAGGCAACACATGGAAAAGCTCCGAATGTCTATCGCGGCTCCAAACTCCTCCAAGCAAAAGCAAATCCTTGCAACATATCCTGCGCAAGGGAAAACCTAGAAGCCCGAACCGTAAGAATTACCTCAACCCCAAACAACCTCTTTAAGGGTTCATATCAGGAAATCATAAAAAGGAACCCTAAAAAGGTAGGTTATTCAGATTGAAAGTGGGGTGTTCAGGGCTTAGGGTGCCGAAAGTCCTCCAAACTCTCTTTTATAGAGGCCCTTAATAATTGGAATGTGGTTTAGGGTTTAGGGTTTAGGGTTTGATGAGCCCACAAAACAGCACAGGTAATTATTTAAGGCCTGATATTAGATGTTTAACAGCAAAGTCTGTGCCTGGCTCTGCCCAAGAGCTGCCTGTTGGAACCTTGCTGGGTCAGCTCGGTCTAGGGCTGTAGGATATTGGGGCGTTGGGCTTAGGATTTCTAAGGTTTGGACTTTAGGGGTTTACGGGTTCGGTGGAAGTGTAGGGGTTTCGGGTCGGATTGCTGGTTCTTCGATTCTTCTTTGAATTCGGTTCCTGGTTAGTTCTTGCAGCACGAGTCTTGGGCCTACCTTCACGACCCCGGCCAGACCCTTATCAAGCCCCCGTACAGTCGTCATACAACCGTTTTCAGCTCGTAGCATAACTTTGCTTGCAAGCCCCTACAAGAAGAATCGCCTTCTTGCCATGAACCTTCGAACGCTGCTTTAGCAGAGCTTGCCGTTGCTAAGCCTATCAACCCTATCTCGATCGCAAACACAACGACACGAACGGGAATGCCGGCACGTAAGGTTTCTCTCCACACTTCAAGGATCGGAGGACTTGACTTAGCAAGTGGTTCATAGTTGATAACTTGAAGGTAGGATCGCCTGATCATCCCAACTGGTGCATTTGTGACTCTACTTACCTTTATCCTTTGAGCAACCACTGCACCCTTACAGAGCCCTTACACATTGCTTGCAAAGTCCCTTGGTCCTCTAAGCTCGAGAGAAGGAACCCTGGCACTTTGCGATTTTTTGTGGGTCTCGCTTCTTCGGGAATTTCGGCTTCAGGATGCACGGCCTCCGGCTGTAAGTGCCAACCACTATAATACCCAAAGCCAGGGTGCTTGCGATCCCTAAACCCTTAAACCCTAAACCCTTAAACCATAAACCCCTAAACCCTAAACCCCTAAACCCCTAAACCCTAAACCCCTAAACCCCTAAAACCCTAAACCCTTGAGGCTTCAGGGGTTGAAGTTCGGGATCGGGGGGCTCGGGCTGCCGGTTTAGAGCTCTAAATCCAGATTTCGGGAAACTTCTCAAGGAGTTCACTCACCCCCTGTCAAGTAAGAGACCAACCTTCAAAGAAATCACCCATCATTTTGTGAAGGCAATCTCCGAAGAGTCTCTCTGACTATCGGAAAAGTCCTGGACGGCCAGAAACAGAATTAGAGTAGCATGATAGGGCATATATCCGTACACCCCGTACCCCGTAGTGTGGCAAATCGTATACTTGACTCTGTCTTGTGCATATATGTACATATATATATGTATATATATATGCACACATGTTTATGTATTTATGTATTCAATTTACAATATCTGTCTACAGGTACTATACTCGTGCCGTTAGAAGAACCCAAGGCAAAACACATCGCTTAATGACCGCTCGGAGATGCTGTCATGCCTACTTGACGGGTAGCATGGGCAGCTAAAGGTTAAGCTTTTTGGTTATATAGGGATTATATACCTAGACCCTCCATCTACCCTCTATCAGACTCTAAATGCCCATTATTTGGGGCCATATACCCCTGTTTGAGGGCACAAGGAGGGTCCTGGTAGGGACTATACTACCCAAAAATGTTAAAGGTTACCTACTCTACTACGAGGCATAATGGAGAGGTTCAATAGAGAAGACAAACTTAGTCCAATCAACACTTGAAACGGAGGAATATACTACCAGGAAGTCCAAAGTACCTGTACAGTAGAATGTAGGTTTTCTACATCAGGAATTACTTTTATAAGTTGCGGAAGTATCCCCCACATCAGTAAACCCTAAACCCTTTTTGCATCCAGGCCTCTTAAACCCTAAACCCTTTTCCACAGGCTTGATTAGGGCCCTAAAACCCTAAACCCTAAACCCCCTGTTCATCCTCCGAGCCTCCTGGAGACCCTCCTCCGCGAACCACTTACCAACTTCTGCTGTGGGCCTTATGGGAGCTTCCGAAAAATGGGGTACCTTTAAAAGGGATCCTTTAAGGGTTCCTTAGAGAGATCTATAAGGGTTCTATAGAGGGTTTAGGGTTTAGAGTTTCCGGAAATTAGGTGCACCTTAGGGTCCCTTTAAAGGGTTACTATAAGGGTACTACAAGGGTTCCTTTGAAAGGTCTCTATAAGGGTTGAGAGTTTCCGAAAAATGGGGTACCTCATTTGGGTTTGGGGTCCCCCATTTTCGGAAACTCCCGAGGTTCGTTTAGGGTCCGTTGGGGATCAGGAGCTGCGGGTCTTAGGGGCTTAGGGTATTTCCTGCGGGCGGTTTAGGGGGTTGGGAGCTTTGGGCTTCAACTTTAGGGGCTGGTGGATTGGTGCAAAATTAGGAAAATTGACATCAGGGTAGTTGTCAAAATTATGGTCCCTAATTGGGTACCCTAAATATTAGGTGCCGTACTGTAATAGGGACCCGAAAAGGGACCATCATTTAGGTCCGGCGTCAGTTCAAATCTCGATTAAAATCTGGCGGCTACAGCCATGAGCCTTTCAATCTCACAAAGGCCAGGTCAAAGGGACAGGGCCAAGGGATAGGACTGCTGAGGGTGCAGGGTCGGGATTTCTGATTGCGGACAGCTTTGAGACTGACAGGGGTCGTTCAAAGAGTGGAGAGTGAAACAACACGCATGGCACACATGTGTAAATGTATAAGATTGTATAAGCATACCACTGGCAATGCGAGAAACAGCTACAAAAGAAACACAGCAATGTACAGAGACGCGACACGCGGTACCTGTAGGACGAATGATAGCCACAGAAGGAACGATAGACATGCAGCGACAACAGCAACCAGAACTGTCATACTGCTGTTTCCAATGTTACCCATGCACAGGAGAAATCGCAGTAAGAACGCAATTGTTGATCAAAGGCCTGACAACATGGACAACAAGTATCACCGGAAACCTGCACCCCATAAAGGCCTACTGCTCTAAAACCCTGAAAAGTCAAACCGCAAACGGTTAAACACCTGAAAACACTGTAGACTTAGATCCACGAAGCAATATATTTCTGAATCCATGAAGCCCCACCAGAGCAAAATCCCTGAACCAGACCTAAGTACCTAGAAATGGTTACTCCTTAATGCCTCCGAAACCCAACCTCAACAATCTACTCCTGCACCCCACATAAATACTCCTGAACCCTGGTGCCACAATAAAACTAAACCGTAAACCCTAAACCCAAAGAGACCACAGCCCACCCTACAACACTTAAAACTCTCAAATCATCTAAGCCCAGACCCCTTTGCACCTGCGTATGCGGAAGCCCGTAACCAGAAATCCCAAACAGACTACGGCCCACAATGCCCACACCAAACGACTCCAAAACCCGAAGCCCTAAACCCAAATCTCGAGCAGACAATAGCCCGAGGAATTCGCTCGCACTCGGAGTTAAAATCGCCGCAGACGATCCGCAAGTCCTTCCCGGCCAGGTCTGCTCAAGGTTCAAGTCAAGGACTATAGGCCTTACAACTTCGGGCTTGGGATCTAAGGCGAAAGGTCTGAAGCTCAGGGTTGAGGGTTAGCATTGGTAGGGCTTGTAAGAACTTAGGGCTAGGGTTTGTAAGGTCTAAGAGTTCAGGAAACGAAAGGAATAGTTTGCGGCCTTTAAAGCTTGGAGAACTTGGGGTTTCAGCAGGGGCCTGAACATTCATTCCTGAGGGGATGGAGTTTCTGCGTTGTCCAAAGGTTTGCATGTCAGGAATGCATTCAAGGGGTTCGACCGGGTCAGCGTTCCCAAACCCTTCGCAAATGCTGCCACGACAAGATCTCCTTAGGGTTCACGTCGGGGTAAATCCCCTGGAGCCTTTGGAGCAGGTTGTATGCGTCAAAACCGGAGCGAAGAAGCCACCACACCAATTCTTGCTCGGTCGTGTTGTTGTTGTTTGGCTGCACTGGGCGGTTCTCGTCGAGGGCCCAGCGAGCGTATGCATGGCATGCTGGTCAAACTCCGGATTGCCAACACAACGCCCTTGACCTCTAGCGCGGGCACGACAGCCTTCTTTTCGGCATCCTGCCACATGTCATGCCGTGCATCCAGCTTAAGGGCATCCCTGGTCCAGCCATGCTCCAAATGTCGCTGACATACAAGTCAAAGGAGCGTTGGTGCCACCTGTTCCATTCGTAGTGCCTGCTGAGCCTTTCCAGCTGCAGCAGCAAATCCTCCATCACAGACGTGGCCATAGCTTCTCCCTGTAGGTAGGTCATGACCATTAGCTAGGCTGTGCTAGTACACTTGATTCAATAGGATTTTGGATCCCCAGATAGGATTTGGGGTTCATATCCGCATTAATGTACCTAGGATTCATCCGCTTGTTTGACACTCGCAGTTGGACAAGCCAGACAAGGACTCCGAAACAATCCCGGCCCGGCATGGCATATCACACATGGTACGCCACAACCAACCTGCAGTATGGTAACACAGCTGACTATGGTTTTCGTATCATATACCCTAACCCCTAAGTCCTGAACTTCAAGCAACCCTTCAAAAACTTTAATCTAACTATGAAGGCCACTACGTAACTCAGTGGGACCTCCTCCGATCTCTAGATTTCGCGGCACAACGACAGCAGCAAAGGCTCGCACTTGCCCCCAGAATTAGCCCGTAAACACTACAGCAGGGTTTGAGAAGTCAGTAGCTCTAAAGTAAAGTATAATAAGTCCCAACCCTGTACTCTAAGTACGAAAGCCACTCGGCAGTGGCCTTGCAGGTTCCTGATGTCACCTCAAACCCACAGTGCAGAACCCGAAGCCTAAAGCCACAACGAATAGCCCTAAACCCCTAAACCAGCTTCTAGCCGCAAACGCTCTAAACCCTTGAGCGTCTCAAGGCCCTAAACAGACCCAGCATGCAGGCATTCCCAACACTGCAAACAAAAACGCTACATGTGGACTGTGACTAGACACGTTTGGTTTCTTGTAAGGTGGGTTCTTATCTACATCACTTACCGACACTTCTCCTGCTTGCCAAAGTTCTTCTTCAGGCTGTTCAAAGCCTGCGCTGACAACTCAAACCGACAGCGGTCAGGGGCTTAGGTCCTGGAAGGTTCGGGGGTTCAAGCAAAAAAGGAATGCTTTCCATTCAATTTTGATGGGTGGTCCGGTGCCATATGATCATGGGATGGTACGGCTGATGGACAACATCCTGCATTACCCATAAGAAGGAATATACCATTATTCCCATAGTTTAGGGTCCCTAGGGTAATGCAGGATTTGGTCCATCAGCAGTATGGGTGGACTTTGGTAGTCTTGATGACCCCCCGGCTCCTCCAATAGTGAGCACAAGGAAAGCACAACGATAAGTACCGGGAAAAAAAACTCAAAGTTGTGGTTTGATCACACTTGGCTTTGACACATTACTGGTCCCCGAAGCTGCAAACTCCCATGTTTATGGTGGTTCAAAATTGCCAAGTTCTGAAGCTTTTACACTGTGGCGAGCTAAGGGCTCCCAACTCATAACATAACTTGGAACTTACCAGACATGTCTGCAGTCTGTCGAGCCGGTCCAGGGCAGTCCTGGCCAAAGACAAACCACTCAAACCTGTTGTGCTTTTCTGATGCTGGAAGTGACGAGTTTGTCATTTTTGCGTGCTTTTCTGGTGCTAGACATTTGCTGATTTGCTTGTGTTTGGGAGTTTGTGCTTTTGGTGCTGTTGTAGCGCTAAACTTCTGCTCGTGTTTGGGAGTTGGTGCTTGTTGTTGTGCTTTTCTGGTGCGACAACCTGTACTTGCGCTTGAGAGTCTGTGTCTTTTTTCTGTTGTGTTGAAAAAACTTCTGCCTGTGTTTGGGAGTTTGTGGGAAACCGAATCCATTCCAGTCGGATGTGCAGGGACACCAGCATGTTCGAGGCGTGGTGTAGCATAGCAGGCAGCCCAATCAGATTTTGGGTGTGGATGGAAAAACCCATGCTTTTCCAATTTCAATGAATGAGTGGTATGAGTCGAGCATTCTGTTGAGCCATATCTTTTCATGACAGTAAGGAGACCAACACCTCATATCCAATGCCCGGTAGCAGTGGGCACCCTCTGTCATCTCTATCACTGTGCGATGCGTTCCGGCTGGGAGAGCAACTCCGTACCCGAGCAGGGGCACAAGAAATAGCACCAGTGAAGCACAACCCTAAACCCTAAACCCCAAACACAAGCACAAGAAATAGCACCACGCAGGGGGGACACCCAAAACCTGATCGAACTTGACGCAGTTCCGACACCAGTCTGACGTTGCAGCATGCACCAGGCATCACACAGCACCAAAAAGAAACACAAATTCCCAAACACAAGTAGAAGCTGCAGCACCACGACAGCACAAAGTGAAGCACAAACACCTAAACCAAAGCACAAAAACTGGTAACTACTAGAAAAAGCCACTAGCTCATCTCATCACGTGAGGCACCAGTAGAGGGGAATTCTACGAAAAAATCACAAGACTCGCGTTGTTTCGAACATTTCGAGCACCTAGATTCCCAAACAAGAGCAGGAAATTTATCTCGGAAACTTAGCATTAGAAAAGCATAGGAAGAGGCCACACAAAGGCCCCGAATCTGACTGCATTGTATACTAGGTGTGGCTTTTAAAGCCTTTGAAAAATATTAGTAAATAAGATCCTCTTAAGCCCAATAAGGGAAAATATAAAATGTCCCAAAGCCCTACCTAGGCTTTTTGTACAGGACGAAACCTTGTCTTGAACTCGGAAGTTCCGAAAATAGGGGACCCGGTAGGATCCTTATTAAAAGGAGCCCCAAATAAGGTACCCCCAATTTTTGGAAACCCCTAACTATTACGGAGAGGGGCGGTCATCAAGGGTGCAGCAAAGCATGACTATGTTCAAACTACGACTTCAAGTGGTGTTTCTTCAATTCTCGGAACCATGTTTGGGATGTCTTTGTGTGCGAATGGTTTTATCTGTGGGTTTTGTGGCCTTACGGCGATGATGCGCCGAACTTATCCCGATGACTCCAAACCGGCTCCAAACCCCTTATTAACGTTACACTCTCCATAGTAATAATTAGGGAACATTAAAACTTGACTACAAAAACAACCTTTCATGCGATTGAACGTATAGATTGCTGAAATAAAGGGCGTGGCAAAGTTGAAAGCTGTTGAGCCTTATCTATTATAGTTATTAACCCCAAAGCATACCTTCTTGGGAGACTCTGTATGTCAGAACAAAGGGTACTGAACATGCAATTTAAATGGCTACCAGTAAACACTAAAAGCTATGTCTTGGGCCAGCCTTCAAGTGCTCGGAAGACTTGTCAGGATCTCCCACCAAATGCAAGTTGCCTGACCGCATAAACGATCACTTGAGATTGCAGGTTCCCCTTGTCGCCCTTGCCGAAGGCTCACACAAGAATGCGATACAAAAGGGCGGCACGGTAATAGCAAGAGCAGCAGCGGCAGTAGCAGTAGCAGTAGCAGTGGCAAAGGCAGTGTGGCAGTGGGTGTGGGTAGTTGCTGCAGCAGCAGCAGCAGCAGCAGCAGTTTTTGCAGCAGTAGGAACAGCAATCAAGGTGCATTAGCAGTAACAGTCGCTGCTGTTGTTGTTGTTGTTGCCCTAGCATTCGCAGTAGCAGCAGTAGCAGTAGGAGTCGTAGTGGTGCTCGTATTAGCTTTAGCATTCGCAGAGCAGGAGCAACAGTAGCCGTAGTCGCGGTGCTGGTGGTGGTGGTTGCGTGTCTTTGGGTTTCCTGTGTTGTGTTGTTGCTGCAGCTGCAACAGTACTGGCGTGTGTTGCTGTCGTCGTAAAACCACATTGTCTACCTGGTAGCACTAGTCGTGCTAGCGAGGGACTTGGGAAGCCCCACATCGAAGTCCTCGACCCCTAAAGTCTGGGCCAGCCATTCTTCACAGCCGACTTAGGCCTCTTGTTAAACTTTGAAAGCCTCTGCAACGTCATGTCAGCCGTAGCTGCCGTCTCTAGATGATGCATGACCCTACCACTTTCTCTCTGTTGCCGCAGGCTTCTACAGGCCCTAAACCTTTATAGTACCCTTAAAAAGTAGGATCCTTACTAGCAGGACCCCAAAATCAGGTACCCCCCATTTTCGGAAACTCCCATATAAGGCTTCCAGAAAAGAGATCCCAGGGAGACGGGACCGCAAACGAACTCGCGACACCAATGCGAGCCTATGGCCAGTTCCAGCACACCCTCGCCTGCTGGGTCACAACACTCGAAAGTTGAAGGGCTCCTTCAAGGTTTAGGGGTGCTATTAACCCCTGATCGATAAGCTCCCCTTCTTTACGGTCTAGACTTTGCAGTGGTCTACATGAGACTGCAAGGAGGATTGAGCGGCTTCAAAGGCTGGGATTGAAGGTCTCCAAGGAAAAGGGGCCGAACACGGTCTTGGGCACATACTACAGCACAAACATGTATAGTCACGATTATTGAAGGTTCCTTACAGGGAATATTTTCTACTGCATTACACGGACGAAGAGAGTACGTTAAGGGGGTATATTCGTACACAGACCCCTTTTCAGCATTCATGGGATTCAACTCGATCAAACAACTCGGACAATCCTAAACCCTTCAACCCACTTGCCAATGCCAGCATCCGCCGATTAACGGCACCTCAAACCCACTTAATACAGGGGCCTTAATGATTCGAATGGGGCTTTGGGGCCCAGTATTATACTACAATTACAATAAGGAACCCCAAAATAGTATAGGCAATTATTGAGAGGCCCCTAAGTTAAACTGTAAACACCTTGATTTTTAAGACCACCACCACCACCACCACCACCACCACCACCACCACCACCACCACCACCGGGATCTTCCACAGCTTCTCGAGCTGGAAACAACCCTAAGCCCGAAAAACCTCTACACGCAAGAAACATCACAAGTTCTGGCTTAGGGGTTAGGGGGTTAAGGTAGGGCCCTGTAGGGATTTACGTAGGGTTTGCCACAACTTGGCGATTGTAACGGGAGTTGTTGAAGTCCCACCAGCAGCAGCGACTAGTGAGCCCTGCGTCAAATTTAAAAGACCAGCTGATGCATAATGCGCGAACCATCAACTGCAAATCACGACAAGATTGGGCTTGGAAATGCTGCGAGATTCTGAGGATGCAGTTGAAGGTTGATGTGGGTTTAAGGCTTAGACTTAGGAATCTACCAGTGACAAAGTTTTTTAAGGCTTGAATTTGTCTATCCCCGAACGAAATCAGAACGCCACTACCACTGGACTTCAGAACCCCCAATGGCGATCAATGGCGGACTGCAGGCCGTCCATCCTGGAGAAACCAACTCAAGATCCCAGTTGCAAGCCCTTCAGCATAACACGAACGCCCGAAACCCTACCATTTCCCCTTTCCGAAAACTCCAACTGAAGATCCTAAACATCCCCAAGCATAAACAAAAAACCCAAACCCTAATACGATTTCCCCTTTGCAAACATCCCCTGGCTTGCTCCGAAGATGAAAAGTGCCTCCACCCGGAAGCGGCTCCACGCCGCGTAGGAAGACAAGAAGTCCGGAACCTAAGACTCCGGGTATTATTTCGGGTTTAGGCATTTCGGGTTTCGGCGCTCACACTCGGGCAATCCAGGCGAGGCATGTGGTTCGAGGTTTAGGGCCTAGGGGCTGAGAGCAATTTGTTCAGATTCAGTAGTGCATAAGGGTTTCACACTCGGACAATCCAGGAGAGGCATGTGGTTCGAGGTCAGTTGAGGGGTTTATAGAGTTCAAGACTTGAAGGGTTGAGGGAGGCTCGAGGTTCTTGGGGCTTTGGGATCGCTGGGAGGTTCCATCCGCTTGGCACTACCTGTGCTAGGCCGCGATTAGAGCCTAATCACATCGACAAGACACTCTAAAGCCTAAACCCAGTTCTCCGCAGGGCGAAGTTTTTTGGTTGTTGACGCCTACTTCCATACTCAGTGGACTGGCCGTGGCCTGGCTGCAGCATGCCTCTGCCGGAACTCTTAGTCGGTGTAAGGACTGATCCCGTAAGCCCCAATAAAGCCCAAAGATCCAAGTAATTGCTTCAAGGTCTGCCGAGCCCGGGCTCAGCCTGCAAGCGCAGGCTGCACTGTCCTCGCTGAAAGCTCTATTCTGCAACTGCTGCCCCCTTTCACTTGACAATCCACACCAAATGCGATCCCCAACCAAATGCCCCTAAAACAAAAAACGCAGGGCCCCAAAACAGACTTAATATCAATTCCGGGCCTCAACCCAAAACCCTTAAAAGGAAATGGTTCCCCTGCATCGAACCACTTCCGGCCAGGTCCCTGGCCCGAACCACTTTTGGCCGGTGCCGCCTCCTCAAAGCGAGAGCTGCGGTAAAGCGTGGCCTGGGGCTCCGAAAACCGATGGAGGGACAGGGAATGTGAGAGGACGCGTACAGTTTTGTTGAAGGCATTTAACGGAATCTAGTGCAGGGCTTCCTAGAATATAGGCGTATGTAATGCATCAGACAGGTCGCGGGAGCGCGGCAAAGGCACCCCAAAGTCTCTAATGTAAGGCCGCATGATTGGAATAAAGCGTCTGGCATCTTATACTGTCACGATAATAAGGGACACTGAGGACAAGCATCACTAAGTCCTCAAGCTTGCTACCTGTTCAGGCTTCTATATTACGAAGCACCGCTGAGGGCCCTGGCAACGCCGGTGGGCGCCCGGAAACCGCAAACCCGCCTTGGCACTCGGAGCTTTGGAAGTCTTGGCTTACTAAACCCAAACTGCAACCTCAGACATCCACGCATGCCCTCCATGAAGACCCGGTTCGAGTATCGGCCACGAGAGATCTGACAGTTTGACATCGGGGCCTGGATAATACGAAGAGGGTTTATCACCCCCCCGACAGCTTTATGAGCCCTAAACAAACCCATTGATTCCCCCTATATAAACCCTAAAGCCCGAAGAGTGAAGACCCCTACATCACCCCACAGGCCTTCCGAAAAGGCCTCTTAAATCCGCCACCCTACAACCGCAAGTTGTGAGGCCAAAAAACACGGGTAGAACCCTCAACATTGGGTACAGCGTCCCTACATGTATACAGTATACATGCATACCTACACGCATACGTAGGTACGTACATACATGCATACGGTGCATGCCTGGCTGACATTCCACTACATTGCCTTGCTGCACATTGCATTAGGATGTTTATTTGCTTTTGCATGTACATGTGCATTGACATGTGCATCTGCAAAAAATTGCAGAGATTAGCTTAAGATGTCATGCATACATACCATACCATACCATGCCATGCAGTAACATAACATGACACGACACAAATATCCAAACAACAGGACACAACATACATGCATACATGCATTGATACGTCCTCAAAAGTGTTTAAATATGTATGCACTTTTAGGCCCAACTGCAACGGTTACAACCCTCAACACAACTTCCTGTGAACTCTTTTTTGTACCAGGAGCTTGGGAGATGAACTCTGAACTCCAAAAGATTTGCTACTGGAAGCGGCAACATTACCTCTGATACCATATAGAGGCCTGCAAAAATTGCCAACACTATCCCTGACGGTCTTGCGTTCCTTCTCATGATAGTCATACAATAGTGAGGTCGAAGACCCTATGCTAACTAGTAACCAAGGCCCCGGTACAGTATTGTCAAACCGTTCCTAGAAACCCTTTAAAGGAAGCCGAAAAAAACCGTGTCTAGTCCTCCACTGCAGCTGCGCGGCTCGTTTCGCTGCGCCTGCTTCTCCCATTCCTTGGCCTCGACCGCAGTGGTTAAGTTGCGCTCCGGTCAATACGGGTTTAGTACAAAGGCCTCACTATGTAGAAACCTTTCTTGTTGCAGGGTTCAGTTAACACTATGGGTGAACACGACTTTGGGTTGGGGGCTTTGGCAGCTGGTGGTGGAGAGATTTCGCGCTTGCTAGGGTTATGTAGGATTTCAGGGACAGGCTTTGATTAGGTCTGCGGATACAAGATTCTATGGCTGGCCAGGTGAGATGGAGTTTTCCGTTCTGTGGAACTGCCGTCAGGCTTCACAATAAGGCTATTGTCGAAAGAATTAATTAGCCTCAGAAAAACCAATGGCCCCAACAGTGAGACCCACATCCCATTTCTGCATGTACATCTAAGACAAGAAACGAACAATGCAGATATCAACATGGGAGCTTGAGAAACCCGTAGACACCCTTATGTATCAGTGTATTGTATGATGCATTACAAAAGCATCTTTGAATTAACCCGAGCAACATGGAACCCGCATTAGCTCGAGCATTATAGAACCCCAAACATTGCTCGAATCCTAAACTAACTCCGTATACTACCTCCCCATAACCTATCCTTTATAGATCTCTACTTGGAACCCTCTAATGCTTAGTATGAATGATAAATAAGTTAAATAAGATCCCTATATTACATGTTATATGCTTCAATTGTCTGAACTCCACCTGCGAGTTGGCGCACGCCTTCAGTCCAAGTGGGACAGCTTTGTAGCCGTCAAGCTGCAACCATCTGGGAAGCACCCACTCCACCTAGCATCATGGGCTTTCAGGGTTTAAGCTTCATGTTTGTGCGGACTCGTCTCTACCTGGCCTACTGAGCCATCATGCCCTGCTTGTCGGGTATCATGCGGAAGTAAAGGTTAACATTTTTGGTTTTATACGGATTGTATAGGGACCATACTACTCCCCCAGAAAAGGTTCAAGGATACCTACTCGACTACTAGGATGCCCTGGAAACGCATGTTGGAAGAGCCACAACAGCAGACCCGCAGTAACAATCCGACGACAGCAGCGCCAAGACGGGGCCTTAGGGTGTGGGTGTAGGTTTCTAGTTTAGGGTGAGAGGGTTCAGAATCTGGCTCTGGGGGGTTCGGTTTAGGATTTAGGGTTTAGGGTGAGAAGGTCAGAATCTGGCTCTGGGGGGTTCGGTTTAGGATTTACGCTCTCGCAACTCGGACGCATCCAGACGAGGTTCATGGTCGGCAAGACGAGTGACTAGTGCACGTTCCCAGCGGCATTCTGAAAACAGCTCGAACACAAGGTAATGTTACGGAGCGGTTTTTTTTTTTTGAACGCCTTTTTCCATCTAGCAGCGTACTGTTGTCCGGAATCCGCATTGCGGAAGGCAGTGTACCCTTCACCCTCAGACGTCGACCCGCTTCTGCGACTTCACCCAGCAGCTCAACTCTCACCATCTGGCTCGAAGACCCTCGACCCCTGTTGATTGCACTCCGTGGAACTGGCATGTTCTCCACTTTCAAGGACTGTCTCTTGAAGGACTGTTCCTGCAGAAAGCTCAGGTTCAGGGCCGGTCAGGACTGGCTCCATCGATGTCTCATCCCATTCCACGTAGTAGTCCAGCTTGGCTCGCATCGCATCCAAACCATTCTCGTGTAGGTCCCGAAAAAGCTGCAACCATACAGGTCCATAGATCTCCAGGATGGTCCCGTCTCCGATCAGAGCATCCCTCCAGCGAGCATATACCACACGTACCACCGAGAACAGGACTTTGGTGGGAACATCGCCAGCCTTATGCGAGACAGGTGGGCACACCGACTCACCCTGGCCACCATTGTTCATCTCCAGAAAGCCGCTCAGTTTGTGGTAGATAGCATCCAGACCCCAGACTCGCCACTGCCTGAAGCATCCCAACCACGTGGCCCCAAACTGGTCCAAGATCTCCTGGTCGGTTCTCAGACCATCACGCCATTGCCCATATATATTTTCGAACAGACCAAAGGGAGGACGCGGTGCACCAGGCTCGACCAAAGGAGACCGAGTCGCAGCCATGTCCCCTGATCCACTGGCTCCCGAGTGCGATTCTGCAGGTCCGGTGTCAGGTGCCATGCCTTTCCCTGCAAGCCTTTCGAGAGAGTCATCCTCTGCTCGCGAGACCACCGCTTGTGCCACAACCAGCTCCGCGACATCATTGCCATATTTACTGCGAACGTCCTCCAGCGACAATCGGTCTTCCCGCCAAGCTTGGTAGATTTCCTCATATTGGTGGAACTCCATGTCTGCTGGGATGTCCAAAGTGTGTGCAGGTTGAGTAGTCGCCGGCTCAGTGACAGGGCTCAGGTTGGGGCGGTCCAGGAGTGCCCCATCTGGACTGTCCACCCTTTGTGTGGACACCTCCTCTGGCTCCGGCTCCATGCTAGCCCGAATAGTCAGTACCACCGGGTCCCCGGACAGGGGAACATCCAATGCCAGCGTGTGTGCGACCTTCGGGACGTCCCCAGAGCTCGTGGCAGCCTCTACCGTCAAGATGCACCGTCGTTTCGGAGGGGGCAATCGTTGCTGTCGGAGAGTGCGGTGAAGGACGTCATGTTCCCACTCCCGATAGGCCATGGCGTCCGCCTGTAAAGCCAAGGCCTCTTCTTCCTGCAGCCTATAATGTGCAGCCTGCCGGGCCTCCTCCTCAGCTTCCTCGGCTTCTTGTCGGCATTTCCACGACCTGTGGCTTGCCTCATCTTCCAACAGCCTGTCGAAGTCCCTGTCCAAGGCGGCTGCTGCACTGCTTTGTGTGTCCAGGTCAATGGCATACGGAGTGAACTGGTACCCGGGAACGAACACGGAGATCTCGTTCACCCACTGTCGGACCCAGTCTGTGTTGGCATCACAGACCGGCCCCATTGCCTCCCCATCTGCAAGCGCCACCAGAAGTGCATCCAGTTGTTCTCTCCATTGCCCTGCTTGTCCATGTAGCGAGGTAGGTGGCAGTCCCAGGCGGAAACGCCGGATGGTGGAGAGCCGAACACCCTTGTCCATTCCCAGCAACTCCTTGTGCATCCGCTGCATCGCCCTGCCCCACCTTTTCTCCATAGTGTCGCGACCATCTGTGAGAAGAAATTGTTGCATAAGCAAGTGGTCATCGTCCTCAACCTCAATCTCGACCGAGTCGCCCTGAGCACTAGCGCTTTCCTGTGTTCTGGCTATGGTGCTATGGCATCCGCAGTGTTCACTGTCATGGAAAGCTCCGCCATGAGATAGCGGATCACCGTCACCAGGGCCAGCGTGCTGATAACTCTGTTCTGTGGTGACATCGACTCATGAACTGCACTGACCTCTTGCAACATGGAGGGTGGCAAGAAGCTGTCTGCAACCCTGCCATTCGGTGACAGCTGTGGGCCGAAGTGCTCCCTGTCGAACAAGAGGTGGCGCCAGACACTGGCCGCAGTGTCTCTGGACATCGGTTGAGAAAGGTCAGGAAGCATGGTGCCCAGAGCCCTCGGTAGTTGGTTCCGCGCAGGGCGCCCATCACGCGACCCCGAGGCGCGTTCCGGCTCTGTTGCGGTCGGACCCTCCTCTTGGCGCACATTTTGGCACGCGCCGGTGCCAGCAGCCCTTGCGGAGCCGTGTGCTTGTGCAAGCCAGCGTTGACGGCGAAGCGGATATGGCCTCTGCGTTGGACGGGAGGATGCCGAGCTCTGGGTCGGGGTATTTCTCCGGGGGAGCGGCTATCTCGAATACGACGCCGTCCATGGCTGTATCGATCCTCCATCAAGACCACCGCGTCTCCTCCTTGTCCCGACACATTGGCTTCTGAGGCAGAGGCTGGCTGGGTGTCCGTGGCCTCATTCACAACCGTGGTCTCGTACCGGCGGAAGAGCAAGTCCTCAATCTCCCTCGCCCACTCGTAGAAGTCCACAGGCGAGGTGTCAGACATGCTGCCTGCTCTGTTCGGAATAGCAGCCCCAAGATTTTGGAGAACCTGACTGCACCACTCGACATACAAGTTGTTCCCCCTGATGTACATGAAGTTACGAGCCATACAGATTGCCATGCCAACAGCCCTTCCCTCCTCAAACCAACACCAGAATGCCTCCACTAACTGTTCCCAGCGCATCTGCCACCCACCGAGATGATCTTGGAAAAGGCCGGACTCATCCCCTTCCCGCGTGTCTGGTGCCACGGCCTGGGGGCCCTGGCGTGCAGCTCCCATGCGCATGCGAGGCCGGCGGTGAGGGGACCGAGAGCGGGATAAGCCTGCACGCTCCCTGTCTTCCTCATCGTAGTGGCCTTCCACCGCAATGACCTGGTACACATCCCATCCCATCGCAAGCAAGGCATTCTCGTGCTCCATGTTTCGGTAGGCCACGGGGCAAAGTCGCTGGTACCAGGCCCGCATGAGTTGGTCCACCACCCAGTCCATTCGCCCTCGCACCTCCGCATCCGTTGGGTGACCCATACCATTGATCACCGCATCACCCGTGATAGGTCTGTAGTGTGCAATCGCCCTGTGAATGGAGTTCAGAACGCCCTCATTCTCGCGGAGAAACCGGTCATCTCGCACCGCTGTAAAGGCTCGTTGAATAGCTCTGGAGGCTTCGGCGGCCTCCATCCCCCGGTCAATGTCCAGCCCAACCCTGTCAATGACATCCTCAAACCAGGCCGGCTCGTCCCCTTCGTTCCATTCATAGTCGAAGGCCTTCCCCGTCGGCCCTGCACAAACCCAGATGTACATGTACGTGGAAAGGAGGTTCACCGAATCCAGGTCGGGGTCCGTGCTCGCAGGGTCACGTGGATCCTCCACCAGTTGGTCCCCATGCGGTGTCTCGCATCTTCGACAACTTGTGGTAGGTCTCGGCTCACCTGTGGAGGGACAAGGCTTGTGGTACTGCTGAATCGTGTAAGGGGGGAGGTCCGAGTGGTACAGCACTCGCCGACCGTCGTCAAGGACTCGAGGATCGAAGTCTCCAGCTCGTTCATCAGGAGGTGGCCGCATCGTCGTAGAGGAGGTCGTAGCAAGTCGAGGCGTGGTCAGGGTACTGAATTCGCCATGCATGGTGGCCACTGACGACTTTGAGCATTCAGCGGCCTCGTGGTCCGGTAGGCTTGCTGGCACACTGCGGCCAGCATGTACCTGAAAAGAAGATGTGCGAATCCCTAAGGAGTCCGAGAAAGAAGTGGTCCATGAAAGGTTCAATTTCCTAAAAAACCCTTGGGAGACCTCAGCACAGAGGCCCACAGCCAGGATGACGAAGGTCACGGGCAGGTAGTTCTGAGGCACCATGGCACCAGAACAAAGATGCGAGAGTCACGCTACTGCAGCTCGATCGCTAAACATCAAGAGCGGAAAACCCCTTCACTGAGCGACAGCTCGAAGCATGACAAAACAGCCTGTACACCCTGCACTCTCGACCTAAGCACTCCCTCACTCTCCGAGTAGTGGTTACCCAGGGGAGGGTGGCTGAGCAAAACGAAAAACGAAACCGTGATGTGAAATGCTTACCCGGGCGGTTCACTACTGGTCTCCGATCGCAAGTTGCCGCCCCGAGGACCAAGGAACATCCATATGCGCAACCCATGCGTTCTCCCTGCCCTTCCATGCCCCGCGGTTGTGCGCCAGAACTCGCCATGGATGACCGGCTACTGCGTCCATGTTTTTCTCCAAGACCGTTAGCCTAGCATAGTGGTGCCCCTTGTGCCGTACCTGCAGCCCTCGAGGACGGGTTTGTTGGTGGAGCCACCATGGGTGGGTACGAAAATGCTCAAACTCCGAACTGATAGGTGGAACTGGTGACAAGGACGCCCTGACCCGATGACCAGCATATTGCCAATAGCGACGGAGCCACAAGGTGCTCCACCGCTCCAACCCTGCAGCATGCAATGCCGACCGAGCCCCGCGGAAAGCCCTCTTGCGGAAGTCCTCCCAACTCTCATGCCTTGTCTTGGCGAACCTCAACAGCCAGATCATGAGTTGGAGCTGTGTGGCATTCAAGGCCGTCATGGTAGCTTTGTCTGGTGGAACACAGCAAATGAACCACAACGCTGTCGCTCCCACAACCCTCTGGAGAACCGTGGCACGATGCTTCATGTATCCCTTAGCCCTGAAGATGTGCTTGAGCTCCCAGAATTTTGCCCTGGCCCTGGTAGAAGCCGGTGCAACCAACTCGTAGGTGGACATACCAACCCTCATTGAGATACCCATCACCTCAAGCTGGGGGGACGCAGTGACCTTGATCCCATTCAGGAGAATGCAGTGTTCGCCCGGCATGTTGGGGGTCACATACAATTGGCATTTGGCGGGGTTCATGCGCAGGCCGTACCTAGCAAAGGACACAGAGAGTTGCTGCGCCCTGGCTTCCACCGTGCGCAGGTTACCGTTCCAGAGCATGCCGTCGTCCATGTACTGCATTTCTTCCGGTGGGAGATCTGGGAAAAGGGGCGTCAGATTGCGCCAACCATGCAGCTCCAGGGCTTCAACCAGCGCAAGTTCTGCTACATAAGCGAAGAAAGTTGGCGATTCGACTGCTCCCTGTTTAATGCCGCGGTTCATCTCAATGCGAGAGCATCCCCATGGAGTCTGTAGAAGGCCTGAGGAGATTCTTCCAACATACCAGTTCCGGACCCTGCCCCAATTTGGCCTCAAGCTTGTCGAGGAGGACACTTCTATCCAAACTGTCAAACGCTTTTTCAAGATCGAGTTTGAAAACTGCCAAAGTGTTCCCCCATTCACGGGTGAGGTCAAAGAGGCGCATAATAGTATATAGGAAATCTGAGGTCTGTCGGCCTGGACCCGAACACTGAGCATAGGTCTGAGGGCTGATGGCAGGTAGAGCACGATTGAGCAATAGTCTGCTGAAGAGTTTCGAAACTGAGGACCCCATAGCGATAGGCCGTAAATCTTTCGCTTTCTTCGGCATTTGGATCTTGGGGAGCATGACCAACACCGGCTCATTCCATTTCTGTGGAATAACCCCCGTAACCAAAATCCTGTTGTACCACTCAAGTAGGTGCTCGGCTCCCCCTTGGACCTCCATGATCCCTAGGATAAGCTCCGTGGACGTCAGATCAGCACCGACCGCTTTCCCCCTCTTCATTTGCTGCACCCCAAGCTTCAACTCCTCCATGCTGAACGCCCTGACTTCCCCACGCCACGCCTCCGCCGGTGCAGGTGCTGGGGGCCCTTTGTACACTTCCGAGAGATGAGCATGTACGGCTTGATGTGGGTCCCCCGTCTGAGCCTCCGCAAACCCTATGTCCCATCCAGCATGTCGCCGCGGCTTCAAGGCCCGAAAACTGTGCCACTCGCCCTCACTCGCCCGAACAAGCCGATTCCATTCCCACTGCCTGCGAGATTCACGACGAAGCTTGAGTGCCCGCTTCCACTGCACTGCAGACCCTGACCGCTTGGCATCTCGAAAGGCTTTGCGAATTTCCGGAGAATCCCTGTAACCTCGACCCGGGATGGGCTTGGTGTACTGACGAGCGAACCCCTCCATTATGTCCTGGTCCAACCCTTCGACAATCTGGAGGCCTCCTGTGTAGTGGCGGGGTCTGGTCTCATGCCTGGCATACTCTCGCTGGCGCTCAAAGAAGAAACGTCCCTCACAAAGTTCATGGTCTGTCCCAATATGTAGGTACGAACCCTCGTGTATGTGCCATCCTGCAGCATGCATGTGACTGGACACCATAACATCAATGCACTGACCCTGTCTGTCCTGCTGTCTAGGGCGACTTGTTGGGGTGTTCAACTGCTCCGCCGAAGGAGGAATCATTGCTAGCCCGCGCTCCACAAAGGCCTGGTGAACAATGTGGCTCTTCCCCTCTTTGGCAATCTCACCTACCCCGTCGTGATTGGCGGTCCACCCGAAGGCGCAGTTCACGTCCCCCTGAAACACCACTTTGTGTGCGCTCCTGGGCAGGGCCCCGAAAAATTCGTGAACCTCATCCTCATACGAAGCCACTGAGACTCCCGGGGAGAAGTGCGCCGTGCCCACCCAAAGCTCCAGTGGCTGACAGAGATGACGAACTTTGAACCATGTACCTCGACCTGTGCAAAGCCTTCGTAGAACACACCAAGACCCTGCATCATACCATAGCCCTGTTCCTCTCCACTGATGTTCTGCACGGTGGGAAATCACCCTACGGCCTGCAAGCTCCTGATGGTTCCAGCCTTGCCTTTCTCTCGGGACCTCCTGCAGTAGAAGCAGGTCATCTTTTTGGAGCGGGCGCTCGGCTGACGAACGGACTGCCTTGGGCAGTACCGAGAGCTCTGCTCCCCCGACGTTCCAACCCCACACGGAGAGCAGCTTCCCAAAGTCACCGAGGGAGTTCTGTGCATGGGACTGCTGAGGCTGCTCACCTGTCAAGTCTGCAGCCGGGCACGAAGCATGGGATACCAGTGACGGTTCCAAAACAGGAGAAGGATCCAAGTCCAGAGCGAGAACAGGTTCTCAGAAGTTGTGGCTTGCTATCACATTTTGCACTTCAGCCAGGTCCACCTCAACCCACTTGGACAGTGTGGCTTCATCGATCCATCCAGGTCCGGCCTTGGTTGTGACAACACGGGACCGACGCACCTCAGGAACTGGGTCTCCAAGGCCACTGAGCTGATCGTCCCTGATCCAGGTGCGACCGGACGTGTATTCCACGTCCAAGTCTTGGATGCGCTGCGGCGCAAACTTCAGCACGATCTTGCGCACCACCGCGGCGACCGCGGCACGACCGCGTTCCTCCGGCGACTTGCTGAAGCTTGCCCACAAGGGTTTGACCGCCCCCTCAATCTGGACCTGTCCAGCGTTCACAACCTGCATGATCCGTAGCATGCGGGAGCGCGGTTCATCGTCACCCTCTGAAGGCCGCCGTTTGAACACACAAAGCGCTACCGACCTGCGCGCCCCTGTGCAGAACGGTTCAGCATCCATAAGCCCGGCCACCCCCAAGCTGTGAATAGCCTGTCTGAGCTGCTCCAGCAAGGTGCCCCGTCTGGTGTTCGGCGACCAGCCGCCGAACACGAGTGTGTTCCGCCGATCGGGCCCGCCGGAGCCAGTAGACCCAGGTCTCGCCTCCACCTTTGCCAGCCGATCCGACATTTCACGCATCCTTGTCTCCAGGTCGTCCACTTTGGTCGACTGCGACATCACATGCTCCTCCAGCTTGTCCAGGCGTCCGCCCTGCCTCTCTTCGAAGGCCTGCAAGCTGGTGGTGATCTGCATCTGCTGAGCCTGCAACAGGCTGTGCGACTGCTCGCGAAGTGCCCCTGCAAGAAGGTCCTTGATCGATTGCATAGTCAGCTCCGGTTGCCCAGCCACATTTGTGTCCGCCCCCTTGGGGCGTTTCTGTGGACTACCATCAAGGTCCTCATCAGGCCCTTCTGGAACACCCCCGGGCAACGGGATTCGAATTCCAGGCCCAGCCATCATGTAGCCCTGAATCGCACCCTAGCCGCCCGCAAGAACGATACCCTCCCGGTCCGTCAAGCCGTAGCCACCCCGCAGAATCGTGTAACGCAAGTCGAAGGCGTGGCGGTGCTCCTCCAGGTCCCGGCAGCAGATTGCACCCTCTACAGGACAGCAGACCGACCGAATGAACCGTCAAGCCTTGAGCCAAAATGGCTTGAGCCAAAAGTTTAGGATTTAGGGTTTAGGGTGAGCGGGTTCAGAATCTGGCTCTGGGCGGTTCGGTTTAGGGTTTGGGGTTCAGGGTTTAGGGCTTGGGGGGTTCGGTTGAGGGGTCAGGGTTCAGGAGCCTAAGTTGAAGATCCGATCAAGCTTGGGAATACCTACACGACCTTACCCATCCGAACCTGCACAAGCCCCTCGAATCCTAATCTGGTATAAGCTGCTTGAACATCACATTTTTCCCTCCTACCTGGCAAGGACGACATTTGGGGTTCAGGGTTTACCTAGACTCCCAAAAGTAGGCAAAATCATCGCCGAACACCTGTAAAGGCCATGATTCTACATACTTTAGGGCTCCAGGTAGGGCTTTGGAAGGTCCTTGAACCCTAGCTCTGTCTTCTCGCCTCCTTGGCTCCCGTGTCATTCTCCTCCAGGGTCACTTCCTGGCTTGCACAAGTAGGCCCACAGTAAAGTAGTCTGCAAAGCCATAAATATTTACAACGAGGGACGTCGTTGCGCAGTCCGTGGGGGTTCTGTTCCATGGTGATTCAACACCAATACCCTGCCCCTCATCAGTTTCAAGTTTAGACTTGGGGGAAGATCGCGCTGAGAGTCTAGAACTTAAAGACCTATTAGGATGGTCCTCGAAGGGATGAATAACACGTTACGCAGGGCTTTTTCATTGCTAGTCTTCCTTTTTAACACCCCACACCAACCCTAAAGCCTCTTTCTGTGTGTCGCGTAGATTGCAATGGATCCCAATGTGTCTGAAAGCAGTCAGTCAAACCTTCTCCCCCACGCCCGAAGGAGCACAGAGTAGACTGAGTAGACTGACAGCCTGAACTAAGGTAGGTCTGACTGGCACGGGCTTGCATGGCCTGTAACAGCCTTCATACTTGGAGGCTCATGGGTCGTTTTAAGTGGGGTTAATGTGGACTATAACTTGAGTTACCCTACATATAACTCCAGTTATGACTACTCATGAACCTCCAAGTGTGGGTCCAGAAGGTTCAGGATTGGCTCGAAGACTAAATGGCCCGAAGGCCTCAAGCCTGTCCGGAGGACCATGACGTCCCACGTCCCAAGTCAGGATTTGTTCCAAATCAGCTGTCTTTGGGGGTCTTTTGCTTTGGAACCATGATGGACCCAAAAGCACGAAACCTGCATCCTCGCAAGTGCGACCAGCCTGCAGGCAAATGACGTCTGCGTCGCTCCGGCGAAGTATCTGCAACAGCTGCCCAACTAAGCGCATTGAGAATACTTCGTAATGCGCACATAACCCAAATTGGTCTTAATTTTGGCAAGCAGGCAGGCAGGCAGATGCAGATGCAGGATGTACGTATGTATAGGTGCATACATGTGTCACGTGTGTATACGTTTAATGCCAGGCAGGTACTAAGACAGGCAGCCTGGCACCTAGGCAGAACAATCAACAAATATGGGTCCACGTACAAACAAATTACCTGCACGCAGACGTGCCTGCATATATGCATGCTGCATGCACATGTACAAAGTATGCAGCCATACACGACATGCAAACACACACAAACACACACACACATGTATGTATATATATATATATATATATACACATACACACACACACACACACACACACCTGCAAACGTACATGCATGCATGCATGCTTACTCTCATACACCTGCAAACGTTGTATTGCACTGTGCTATATATAACTAGGATGCCCAGTACTCTAGGAATAAAAAGGCCTCTCTTTTAATTTGGTATTGGGAAACTTTATAAGGAATCTAGGACTACAAAAAGGGAATAAGGGTACTACTGGGCATCCTAGATAACTGCTTTGCATGGTTGCATCAAGGCAAAGCATCCGCTCAAGCCTGGAACTCCCAGTCCCACAACAACAGGTTACATTCGATGCGCGTAATGTAGGGGCCTTCATACTTGCCAATAGTATGTTGGGGGTTCCTTATAACTATAATTGTAGAATAATAGGCCCCAAAGCCCTATTCGAATGGTTAAGGCCCCTATAGTAACTGCGTGCGACTCAGGGATCCCGGGATCGGGCCATGTTTCGGGATCTGCGACTTTGGCACGTGCAATGCATCTAGCAACCCCCCGGGGCAAAGAGCACCCCCTGATCACCAGTGTAACCATGTAGACGCCCCGGGTTACAGCTCTTGGGGTTAGGTTGGTTGCGGTTCAGGGTTTAGTTCCGCCATCGGTCCCCCCCAAAACTCAAAACCTCATAAAACCTGAAAGGAGCCTCCAGCAGTTTCGCACGCCGCGCCGGCCAGTCGAGAATCTTATCCTGCCGCGGTCAGGGCTCATCTTGTAAGGGGTAGGGGGGGGGGGTCTTGGAAATCTGCAGCGACTCGTTTCGCCGCTCACACTCGGATAATCCAGGCGAGGCATGTGGTTCGAGGTCTGTTGAGTGAGATGACTAACTGGGAGCGAAGGTAACAACAAAGACTCCGCCAAGCAGCATAAGAATACTCTACCATTCTGTACCACACTCCCCTCTTAGCGCCTTGCTTAAGAGTCTTTATGGTGATATGGTGATGAGACTGTTGTTGTTCAACTTTTCCGGGTCATGTTGAAGCTTCCTTGATATTGAAACCCCCATATAAGGCTTACGACTAAGGGCTTTAGGTCGATGCTCATGGTATGGGTGACGGCTTATCCATGTAATACTTAGCTCAGGGTTTAGGGTTTAAGGCTTCGACTAAGGCTAAGGTTTTGGAGTAGATTCTGGGCAAATTTGACACTTTGGTGAGCTAGGAACTCCCTGTCTCTCCACTTCAGGCCCAACAGGGGCCTTCTGTGCCAGGAATATATTAGAAGGGGCCCCACCCTGTAATAGTGGTATAATAGGAATGTAGTAGGGCCCTGATATAATCCTTATAGTCACTAGTACAGGGTGGGGGCAGCTTCTAGGGAATCTACTGTAAATCAGAGGAACGATGCAGGGTCTCGGATGTGGGGCCTCAAGAGCATCTGGCTCGGCATGAGCTTGCTTAAGTCGTTCTCCCTCGTGCCCAGACTGTTTGTTACAAGTTTGGGGGCTTGTGGGCTCTTCTCATGCCTTTCCGGAAGGCAGCATCCCACCCATCCTCGCGTCACTGTCCCCAAACATCAACCTCAACCCTGAACCCTAAACCCCAAAGCCTAAACCCCAAACCCTAAACCCTTTCGTTCAAGCGCGGACAACCCTTTTTGCCACTGGACTCAAGTCTAGCCATCACAACCCTAAACCCCATAAAGGGAACTCCAGAAAGTTGGAATATGGTTTCAGGGTAGGATACCCTATAATTTGCCATAAAGGGTTTAGGATAATCATATTCCAACTTTCTGGCTTTTACCCTAACCCAACAAGCAAAAGCCTCTCAACTTCACACTGAACCTGGTGTGGCCTCGGGGCTCTGCGCGGGCACGGTTACCACTTCTGCATGAAGATGTACTCTAAGCGTTTAGGGTTTAGGGTTGTCGGGTATCATGGTGAACTAAGAGTTAACCTTTTTGGTTATATAGGGGTTATATAGGGACTATACTATCCAAAAAAGGTTGAAGGTTACCTACTCTACTACTAGGACTCTAAGGGGATTTCGGCGCTCACACTCACACAATCCGGGCGAGGCATATGGTTCGAGGTCTGTTGAGAGAGACAAATCTACTCGAGGATGCCCTGGTTGCCGACAACTTAGGGTTTAGGTTTAGGGTTTGCGGGGGGATACTTCCACAAAGCACACTATATACTAAGTCCTAACATAGAAACCCTACATTCTACTAATAGGTACTTTGGAACGCTTTGGGGGGTATCGCAAAAAGTTCAGACACAACCAAACTGAGTGGAGTAGGTCTTGCAGCTGCTAAAAGTCCTAGAAAGGGGGGAAAACCATCCTCAAACCCCATCAAAGTGAGAATTCGTGAATTTGTGGCGACATCTTGTGAAACGCAGGGATCCTTTCCGGATGTGGTCTTGATCTCGAAACACAACCAGGGCACAGGAGACGCTCCCAGGAGACACCTATGGAGGTCCATCGGCACGGCTCATGGCGAAATGGCAAAAGTCGTCATAAAAATGAAGAATCCCCAAGGGTCCATGTACCCAAATAGTAGATACGTTGGCCCCAATGTGCCTATATACGGAGTACTTTAAGGCCAATGTATATACTATCTAGGTACATGGACCCTTAGGGAACCTTAGGGAATTAGCTGAAGAAAGCACGCCAGCTGCAATCCTAGCCGATCGGCTCTGCGCTAGCTGTAGAGTGCGCCGCTGGCCGGCCACCCCAGAACAAGATCCAGTTCAGCACTAGCGCACAGGATAGGCTCGCCAGGAAGCCTACCAGAAATATTGGATGCTGCGTCAGGACATAGCTTTCGAGCGTCCCACAGATGACCGCATAAAGGGCGCAAGCGAAGATCTTGGCCAGGACACCACAGCCCAGGCACATCAAATCACGCAAAAGTCCAGCACTCACTGTATGAGTGATGCAGTTCATTCCTAGCAGAAGTAGAGCATATGCTAAAGGATTGCAGAACAATGCCAGGGAAATTTGTGTCATGTTGACGAACATGTACTGACTGACTGAAGAAAAACCAAGCCCAGCATAAAGGCCCCTCGCAGCCCAGGTGATTGCGGTTGCGGCCAAGACGGCAGGCATGTATACTATCAGGCAGTCGCCCCAAGGCAGGTCTGTTTCAAGACCCAGTTCTTCAACGATCGCTGCACGTAGTGGGGCACGAACGAGCTCATTGAAAACCTGCAGGCAGTCTTCTCGATCGACGTCGCGTTGTAGCGCAAGCCGTCCCTCATCCGGCTGCGACAAGTACACTTTACCCTCAATATCAGTTTCCCATGCAAGCATGTCAACGCCCATTAGGGGATAGTCTGACCCTGCATCACTCACTGCAGCTGCGACAGGTGCCAAAAATGATGAATTGGTGATTGAGCTCGCGGCAAACTCGGAAATTTCTCGAGTATAGCCCTCCCCTCGTGAAGCAACAGCGCTGCTGTTAACAGTTATGACTGGGTACTCGAACACGGATTCGCTGTGCATTGAGCTTACCCCAAGCTGTGACATCTGTGACTTATCCGCCGCTGCCAGGAAGCGTGCATAACCCTCCTCATCTCCGTCCGCTTGCTCCGCCAGAAAACTGTCGCCTATGACCGACTCCTCAGAGGAACCGGGACTGAGGGGAATGGAGCTCACAGCCTCAGCTGCTCTTTGCCCATCAAGGCTGTCCAGGGCTATGACCGGCTCCTCGTCTATGGCATAAAGTCTGGCTACCTGGGCGTTTCCGAAAATTAGGGGTACCTTATTTTGGGGTCCTTGTAATAAGGATTGATCCTACTAATCGGGGTAGTAGATTAAGGTCCCCACCTGGGCCTCGATCACGTCCCGGTCATCTTCAACCGAGCACTTTGCCTTCGATGATGAGTAGACTCTGGGGGGAGGGGGGGGTAAAAAGTTGACTTTTGGGATTCGGGTTTAGGGGTAAAGGCTGATCTTTGGGATTCTATTGGGGTTACAGTAACCCAAAGAAGGTTAAAGGTGTTACTTTGCTCTACTACAAAGTTGCAAGATGAATATCGAACTTCATCATATTCTCCAGCAAAGACCGGTGACCATCCAGCTTGCTGCGAAGTAGAGCCACGGCTGCGGCAAAGAATGGCATTTCCAATACGGCATAGGTTTCAAGGTCCGACAATATCTTTAGCACTCGCTGCGTCCCGAAAGCAACCTTGTCACCATGAGCTGTCGCGTACTTGGCAGTATCATCTATACCGTACTCCGGGTCCAGCTCCTGCAACGTGGCAATGAGCCGCCAAAGTAGGTATGAGAACAGCACGCCAATCAGTATCCAGGGCGGCAGCCATACCTGGTGTCGATTTCAAGAGCCCCCGACATCTCCTATATTTCTTCAAAAAAGGAAGTTCAATCATGTAAAATTAGCGCGCTATGCATAACATTTGATGAGACTATTGTCGGTACCTCAGATTACCTTTAAAGAACCTCTTGCCTGGTAAGACTTCGTAGGGATACTTATTAAACATGTATCCCAAGTCGATACCTGGACACGGGCAGGAACCGGAAATTCTTCAGACCCCGGTACTTCGCGAAGACAGCCAATTCGAAGTTGCACCACAACCTCAGAGCAGTGGCGTTTAGGGTTTAGGGATTAGGGTTTTGGGTATAGAAGCTCGGCATTAAACACAACTGTGATTTGAATACGGAACTGAGGTATGGTACTTACAATCAGAAACCAGAGTGGGGAGGGACTTAATATTGCAATGTGCTCAGGCCCCTTTTGTCCAAGCCGCCTTTCGAAGTACGTGTCATCCCACAAGACAAGCATGCGACCAGAACATTGCACAATGGTCGGCAACCCGGCGAGACCTGCTGCTTTCCTGCTCTCATCACCTTACTTGTCCAGCATCGTAAGGGAACTAAAGGGTTCAGGGTTTATGGGAACTCAAAGCTAAGCTTTCGGTTGGTATGAGGGCTATATGTTTAGGGCTTGGAGTTCGCGGGTTTAGGGTTCGGCTACAGTGGTACCCCGAAAAGGTTACAGGTTACCAACTCTACTACTAAGTCACCCTGGTCCACGCAGAGCTTGTCTACCCACATGCTTGGACACCATAGGCCGCATGTCAAGTTCTGTCCGTACAAGAAGAACACCAGGAAGACGAGCACTGGAGCATCTAGCATCATGCAAAATACCAGCCACGTCGGCAGTTCCGGGACTAGGAACACCAAGAGACTTGAAAAAACAGCAGCTGCAGCCGTGGCCTTCTTGGCTATACCGAGGTTCAAAAAGCAACACACGGCCAAGTATTTTAACCAGCCGTTGGCTGACCAGGAATGGCTGACAAAGATGTCGACATAGTTCACCTTCGCGGTGCAATGAAAGCGCATCTGGTCCTCAACTTGGCGGAAGGCTTTAGGGTTTAGGTTAAGGGGCCCTTTTTTAAGCACGGACTTGGAGTGTATGCCCAAGCCCTAAACTTGCCCTAAACCCCTGAACCGCAAGATGATGAAACTTTGAGGAGGCTTCGGGTGCCTTTGAGAGGCCTGTGCTTGGACAGCAGGCTTAAGGTAAAAGCCAGAAAGTTGGAATATGATTATCTTAACCCTTCTATGGTAAATTATGGGGTATCCTACCATGAAACCATATTCCAACTTTCTGGAGTTTCCTATAAAAGGATGAATCGCAACAGTAGTCAATCTCCATGGTGCTTTCTTCGCTTAGCCCAGCCTTGAACTAGAGCCTCAACCCTAAGCCCTGAACCCCAAAACCCTAAATACCCTAACTCAACCCTGAACCTGAACCGGCACCCCAGATCCTCTGCTCGGAGGTTCATGGGTAGTTAGGAATGGAGTTGCAAGTCCCTTAATATGGGTTATGAGTATGGTTACCCTACTTGCAACCCAGTTATAACTCCCCAGGAACCAAGCAGACCCTAAACCCTATACCCTTATAGAATCCCTATAGACCCCTTTAACGGAACCCTTATAGCTCCCCATGAATCTCCAAGTAGGGCCCAGAAATCATCTGCAAAGTCCCCCCTGCATCGTCTCACCATAAGGAACCATGTCACTACCAACTTAGGTACGGCCCCATACAGTAAGAGTCTATAATAGGGCCACTATTAAGATCCCACTATATCTATATTATGAATATTATTCAACTATTACTGAGTGGGGGCCGTACCCAACTACCAACTCTTCCGCCTTCTAGGAGGCAGGTTCCGAACATCGGGGACCCTAATATAGAGTAATTACCCTAACTAGTAGGGTCCTGATTGTAAGGACCCCAAAATGAGGTACTCCCAAAACCCAAAACCTCAAACCGGCCCACAATCTCCTCAGCCTGATCAGTCGCCGTCGAGAACACTCCTGGGTTGCTCTTGGAGGAGGGTTTAGGGTTTAGGGTAAACTTGCATTTGGGTGGTTGTCAGAATTGGGATTCCTTTTTGGGTGCCCTAAATAAGTGCCGTACTATCATAATAGGGGCCCTCTCTCTTGACAATTGCCCATTTATAACTCCTGCTCCTTGTTGGACTTTGCACACTTCGAACTCTAAGTAATGATCCTCAGAATGTCTTCCGTCCCAAAACCCTGAGCCCTGAACCCTAAACCCAAAGGCTCCATGTACCCTTATAGTAGATACTTAAGCCTTAAAGGGGTCCCTATAGGTACTTTAAAGCCTAAGCTTCTATGCCAAACCTAAAGGTTTCTGGTTTCGGGCTGAGGGATTCTATACCAAAACCAACCCCAAAAACCCTAAACCCCAACACCAAACCCTAAACCTTACACCCAAAAACCCTCAACCCTCCTACGCCAACCCTAAACCCTGAACCCCAAACCCTCTCTCTCCCCTAAACCCAAGAACCCACAACCCCTAAGCCCAAAACGCCCCACGCCGCGGTTCAATAAATAAAGGCCCAGGCTCGGCCTAGGCCCCAAGACACATCGATGCCCGTAGCAGCCCGGAAGAGACCTCTGAGGTATCCCTTTAAAGTCTCCTTTTAGGGATCTATGTAAAAAGGGCTCGTTTTAAGGAACCTCTAAGGTATCCCTTAAAGGAGCCATCAGGGGCAGAATGATATCAAGATATCCCTTTAAAGTCTCCTTTTCTAGATCTAGATGGGAGGTTCGAAAATTAGGGGGTACCTTAGGGTTCCTTTAAAGGGCCACTATAAGGGTACTGTAAGGCTCCTGTAAAGGGCTCGAAAAAGGTTTAGAGGTTCCGAGAAGTAGGGGGTACCTTATTTTGGTGTCCTTTAATGTCAGGACCCTACTATTTACGAGTACTATACTAGGGTCCCCTATTTTCGGAGGCTCCCCTGTAAAGGAGCCCCTCCGGGGTTAGGGTTATATCCCTCACAGGATTTGACCCTAAGGAACGCTTAAGGTTTCAGGGCGTTCTGCATGAATTAAGGTTGTCGTGCTCTGCTCAAGGTTTAGTTTGGGGTTTGGGGGATCGAGCCTTTTGGAATGTAGGGTCTTGGGTTACCCTAAACCCTAAACCGGAGGCTACGGCCTCGACATAGCGAAGGCTTCTCTAAGGACTGCAGCGGGCCAGTCTGGTAGTCTTGTGTAGGAGCTAGTCAGTCATGTTACATACCCAAAGGGTCCGAAGTACTGTTATGGGGGATACTTCCCCAAATCATAACAGTAATTCCTAATATAGAAACCCTACATTCTACTATAAAGGTACTTCGGACCCTTTGGGGTAGGGGGATTGTGCGGTTGAAAACCGCTCGTAGGGTTTAGGGGTGGGAAAAGAATAACACAGCTCTGGGGTGCGTAGATGGTTTCAATTCGAAACATTCTGGACCCCTGTCATAGCAGAGATGTAAACATACATACGTTCAGGCATACATACATATATACATACAAGGTACATACATACATAATCATACATACGTACATACATACATACATACATGCATGCATGCATGCATGCATGGCAGAACTCCCAATGATAAGGGGACCCAAAGCAGACCCTGATGTAACTAACACCTTCCCTAAGCCACAACGGAGCTGCATCTCCAAAGGCCGAGCCGCTACATATACATCTGCGACATAAGACTTCCAAACAAGCCCTTGGTTGTCTGGAAGCCCCCCATATGTGGCCCATACTACAAAAAACCTGAAATGGCCTGAACATTAGAGTATTGTCCAGAACTATGTTGCAATACGAATAGAACAAGACTTCCTAAGGAATCGTATTTCAGCTCTAGTCCCCCCGAGCCCCAAAGCCTAAAGCCTGCGTTACCGGCTTCCCCGCTTCTGGTGCGATCCCACCTCGCCGCCGGAGGAGAGAGGCCCGCTTTTGCAGGCGGCTCATGGCAGAAATCGATCACTGGGTTGGCCTTTAAACACCCTGAAACAGATATTTATATATATATATATATATATATATATATATGTAGGGTCCCTTGTTATCCCAAATAAGGAAACAAAAAATGTCCCAAAATCCAACCTAGATCAGCATGGACAGTAGGGACCGTGGGTTCAAGGTTCAAGGGGAACTTCTAACGGAGAGGCTTATGATGATGGTGTATGGTACAGGGCGACTACGATAAGGAAAGCTGAGGGGTAATACAGGGGCCTTAACAAGAATCCGGTTTTGGGGCCCATTATACTATGATCATAATGAGGAACCCCCAAAATAGTATAGGTAATTATTCTGGACTTTGAAGTAACCAGGGGGAAAAAGTATAGACTCATATTTCATAATGGTTCCCTTTAAGGAACAGGTCCCAGAAAAGGTGTTAAAGTGTGGTTCTCCAAAGCCCAGTATTTAGGCCTTAAAGTAGTATATGTAGTCTCAGCCTGAAGGGGCCAGAATAAGCCCCTGCACATGTTTGGGCCATGCAGCGTCATGGGCTTTCTTCCAGCACAGGCTGTAGTTCCATAACATCAACTATGGGATGTCCTAGGCACAACCATGACAAGCAGTTTGTTCGAGTTTGAGATACATGCATTCTTTAGGGTTTCGTAGACAAGCCACCAGAGTCCTCGCAGTGTGGGAACGCATTCCAAGGCTGCCCATCCACGCCTTGGTCGAAAGGAAGCCAGGGTGCTAAGGGTTAGGGTTTGTTTTTTGGGTTTAGGTGTTGTGGTGGTTAGTTCGGGATTTAAGGGTCAGGACTTGGGATTTCGGCACTGGAATTTGGGGCTTTAGTTAGCTGCCGGGTGTGAAACCTGCAAAGCTTCAACACGACGGAGGCCGTCAGATTTCCAAGACAAACAAACATACATGCACACACGTAGGCATAGACACAAACGTACCCCCCTTGTATCAAAACACGTGCACGCATACATGCATACATACAAATCTATGAACACACAGATATGCGAGTATGTATGTATATACAAGTAGGTGCCCATTACACACATGTTTATGTTTACACATATGCCTGCATTCTACATATGTGCACGTGTACAAATACCTGTATGCAACCAGCGAGATGAATCAATGAGTGAGTGAGTGAGTGAAAAACAGAATGAATGAATTAATGAATGGATGATTGGATGGATGAGTGAACAATGAATGAAGAATGAATAAATGAACCAATGAATGCATGGATGCATGCCTGGATGCAGGGATGCGTGCATAGCGTGACGATGTACTTATACATACATACCACCGGAATCCGCACAAACACGACGACCCCGACGAGAACCACCACCGTCCTGCTCCTTTCTGCACTCAACGTGCATTAAATCTCCTGATGAGGTCATTCCGAACAACATTTACCTGGGCCCTGCTTGCGAAATTTGCATCAGCACAGCTACATCGACTCTTTAGCAGCCCTAGCTTTTGATCTGACACCACCTGTTGGTAGCACTGAAAAAGAAACTGATCCATATATTATAGCACACTAAAGCATATCATAGTTTTGTATATTACAGTATAGCAAGGAGCTGGTACCTTGCAGGCTACTGACACTCAAACCCCAAACCCATCGCACTGGAGCAGCCTGCCAACTTTTCCGGTGTCATAGGAGCTTCGTAGTAGTGAGACGCATTTTCGTGCCCTCGGCACGGGTCAAAATATGTATAATACTATATCTGAGTCTTGTCCGATGCTTGCAAATCGGTGCTTTGCTGTGTCTATGCTCCTCGTGTTCAGAGCAGGATGTGCAAGTGCCTGCAGCTGCCATTTACCACCACCCCTTGGCACCGCCGCCCCACCCACTATCCCCCCAGCCTTTGGCGCCACCAGAGCCCCAGCCGCCGCCAGCATCGCCCCATCCCTTGCTGGAAGCAGGGCTGGAGGCACCCCATCCCTTGCCAGCACCCCCGTCACCCCAGCCTTTGCCGGACGTCGTACTGCCCCAGCCTTTGGCGCCAGAATCGCTCCAGCCCTTGCCGCCGCTCCAACCCTTGGCAGCAACTGGAGCACCAATACCTTTTCTTGGTCCAACAACTTTGGGACCACTGCCACCGCTTCCGCCCCAATCCCCTCCGCCACAGCCTCCTCCGCCCTTCTCGCCACCCCAGCCTCCCTTGTCCCCCGAATCTCCTCCGCCTTTGTCGCCTCCACTCCAGCTTCCTTTGTCACCTCCACCCCAGCCGCCTTTGCCACAGCCACTCATGGCCGACATCATCGCTGCCATCATTTCCATCATGGGAGGCATTCCCTTCATGCCACCCTTCATTCCTTTGCGCCGCGACCGCGGCGTGGCATACGCTACTGTGACTGGGCCCGCCATTCCCTGAGGAACGTTACCGTTGACGTTCTCCACGATCCACTTGGCATCCTCCAGGGAGTTCATGTCCACGAAAGCTGCAGCGGCTTGCTTCCCGGCGGCCACCGGCAAAACTTTGACCTCCTTTATGCTGCCATACTGGCTGAAGATCTTCTTGAGCAAATCGTCGGTGACATCGGTCGGGAGACCAGACACGAAGAGCTCGTCACTGGGAGTTTGTGTCATTGGGGCACCCATCTCGGACAAGTGCTTGGCTTTAGTCGAACAAAGCTCTTGACAGGGTTGATGGCTCAGACCTTATGACTCAGAAGCACCGTTCGAACCTATAATGACACGCCACGATATGATGGAGTGACTTGGGGTCGGCTGTCAGGCTGTCAGCTGGCATAGTGTCAAGCAGGCATGCGGTGCGCCAAACGTCTCTACCACCTGCAAGAAGCCAAGGGCGCGCGCATGGAAAACTCAGCGAATGCAACGGCTGGATGTTGCAGCGCGAACTCTGTTCGACACCTGGTGCTACATGGGAGTTTCCCAAAATAGGGGACCCTAATATAGCACCCTAAATAGTCGGATCCTTGTTATAAGGACCCCAATATGAGGTACCCCTAATTTTCGGAAACTCCCACATCTGACTCAGGCGACAGCGACCCTTGACTTCCACCCTCCTTCCTTAATGGGGACCCCTACCCTATAATGGGCTATATAATGGGTATACAATAGCTATATTAAGGGTATATACCTAGGGGTCCTTATTTAGGGTCCCTCCTTCCTTACCCTCTGTCGAACTTTCTTTCGGGCTGTCTCCGCGGTTTCACGGCTCTCTACGGCGTTTGCCATGAGCCGAGCGCACTTGAAAAGCTGGTATTATCATCCAAGACCGGACCCGACGGTGTGTAGTCAAAGGGGCTTCACCATTCTAGTCGGGTTTTGGTGCAGAGAGAGAGAGAGAGAGAGAGAGATATATATATATATACTAATACAGCGAACCCCTACGTTGAGTTGTACGGCTTAGGGTTGGGACCGCATGAGGCTTGATGGCGGCTTGGGCGCAGATACTATAGCCATAATCATAAGCGACCCATGCTTGGCAGGCTCTTCACATATTCCCTCGCATAGACTTTGCATGGAAGCCTGTGCCCTAAACCCGCAAAGGCAGACTTCTCAGCCATCCACACTCTCCGTCAGCTTGAACCACCAGCCCGGTCTCAGGTGCTCCACTAAAGCTCTGACTTCAGTTTTGGATTCACAGATGCCCAGCACGACAGTGATTTAGCGAATATAAGGGCTTTGATAGTTACAAAAGGCCTTCGTACAGAAGGTGTGTGTGTGTGTGTCTATATATATACATATAGATACACATATTGTTTCTATGGACAATAGTGTAGCGAGATAGTCTTTGAAACTATTCGACCCCTGTAGTAAGGGAACTCGGTTGGCACTGAACCCCTCAGAAACTCAATTCATGAGGGATGTAACTTTCTACAAGGACCTGTGTTCGCATGCCAAACAGAACAAACTCTCATCTTAGCTAATGGTCGTCTTGGTACCTATGGTTCCAATATGATACCGTTTGAAGCGTCATGCCCCATTAGGGTTGAGGGTTTAGGGTTTAGGGTTGAGGGTTTAGGGTTATGCCCCGTAATGCTGGTCATTATTCGGCAGGATTCAGCGACACTGCGCGACCAGAAGCTTGGGAGGTCAGGGATGCCCTCATGTTGAAGCTGCATCCGGTATTATTTTCCCACAAGAGGCCACATAAGGTACCGGGGGGTTGAAATTTGAGCATGTTTGGGGACATAATATATCGTAAATATATGAAGTCGCCCTGAGGAACAGAACTAGTAACTATCTCTAAACCTTAAGGAATAACAGTATATAGTCATACTCGGCTGAGGAACAGTAAAAGCTACTTTAAGGAACCCCATGGAATAGCACTAACTAGTTAAATTCAGGGAAGGCCCAAAGAGGCCTCCAACAAAAACTTAACCCTGCTTCTAAGGGAGTCTTCCTAGACCCTTCATCTACCCTCTCTTAGACCCTACATGCCCCTTAGTTGGGACCATTTACCCCGGATACGAGGAGGGTCCTGGGTTGGCTTCAAAGCCATGGAGGGCGTTTTGGTTCACCTTTTCTGGTCGAATCTTGAAGGTTCTGGGGCGTGAATCCCTCAGGGTCCACGTACGCAAATAGTAGATCCTTTGGCCCCAATGTGCCTATATACGGAGTACTATACTATCTAGGTGCATGGACCCTTAGGGAATGATGACCATTACTGTTCCGCGGGGCACCGTAGTATAACCAGGAGTGCTCCTCGGGGTTCTACTACTATTCCTTGATACTTTTTCAACACAGCGAGTGCTATTCTTTTCGGCTCCGTGGTATAACTGCTGCTGTTCTTTAGGGTACCTTAGTGTAACCAATATTTTTGGTCAGGGTTGCTTAATACAACGAGCGGTCTTCTTTAGGGCTTTTTAGTACAACTACTGCTATTCCTTAGGGGTGTTGGGTGTTGGCGCTTCAGGTGTGGACCTAGGGCTGTCTGCATCCGCGAACCCAAAACCCATGCAAAGCTGGGGCACTCTTCGGCATGCACGGGCCAAAATCAGCCAACAAAGCAGATTGAAACCCCAAAAGCCCCCTGTGGTCGAAACCGTTATCCCGAACCATTACGATCGTTACGAAGTTGCCAAGTTCATGCGACAGAAGAGAAAAACTTCCGCTTTTTGGATGACTGGTTCGATTATCACGAAATGGGCTACGCTACTACAAGCACTTTAGTGGCTGTAGACAGATGCTAAGACAAAGTAGTCCTACCCCTACATTTTCGATCGAAACCCTGCCATAGTAAGCCCTCCTGAACGTGGCACCCGATTTCGGGATGCTTTAAAAACACTTCCGACAGGACATGCTCCAGAAGCTCCAAGCTGTCTCTCAAGGAGGATGATATAGGGCCCTTAATAATTAGAACAGGGTTGATAAGTATAACAAGGAGCCGCCAAAACCCTATTCTAATTTTACGGCCCCTGTATTGCCTCTCCGTCGGGGATTCTTCAGGATAGTGCGGACTTCGTTAATAAGGTGGCCAAGAAATTCGGGTAGTGCTTCGCGGTATATATCACTGCCCTCAGCCCTAAAGCCATCCTAAATCCTATAACTCTGAGGACTATAGGGAGATTCCATCAAGTAATTACTGACAGGCGCCCCTACTTAACTTAGCGCATTTACATTTGTCAAGGACAATGCCCACGCTCCATGGTGAGGTTTAGGATGTAGGGGTTGCAGCCAGGTTTATAGATTCCTTGCATTGCAGTACCCTAAGTGACTCTAAGCACTACTAAACTTTAACCCATAATAAGGCTTCCTGCGCCATTTCAGGATCTTGGAGTTTCTGAGGCTACGCATGAGACAGGCGAACCGATCGGATCCTTACCTCCATGGGCTCGCACGGGCAGATGCATGTAAAACTGAGGCATCCGGGACTCGGCACGAGACCACCCTCCAACAGTAAAACCCCAAAGACCCTTTCAGGGCACTGAGGGATTCAGACCCCAAGCCCTGACCCCTAAATCCTAAATCGTAGCTCGCATAAACCACTGCCTGCAAGAGCCACGCAAGGTTTAGGTGCATATCTCTACCCGAAGTCGGAGACCGGGGCAGACCTGTTTCTAGACACCAGCGAAAATGCAAGGACAGCGGCAAAGAATCAGGCAGGAACAACATATATATTCCATAGCCCACATTACTAAGCGAAACATTCGCTGCATAACTTCCTATAGTACGATACTGCAACATACCGTGGCATAATGTGTGTTTGCGGACTGCATGAGATGTTGATTTCATGTACTGTAATTATCTTAATGAATATATATATACACATACATACATACATATGCATACACTTTAATATGCCTGTGTAAAAACGGTGATTTGTAAACAATACCTCACACATTACATTACAAATCGCAAACCGGAATTACACGATGTGTTATGTATATGTACACACTATGACATGGATAACTATGTATGTATATATATATATATATATATATATATACATATGATGTGTATACATATATATATATATACACACATACACATGCGCATACATACACACATGAATACATACATACGCACATACACATATATACATACATATATTCATTTCTTTCTTGGAATTCTATGCTAACGTCATATTCAATCCAGTTTACTAAGCATATACACATATGTGTATATATATATATACATGTGTGTGTGCGTACCATTGCTAACAACATCATATTTCATGGAAAATATGTGTTGCATTAAACATTCTAATACATTGTATCTTAGGCCTTGCATAATGGAGAAACTTGTACACCGTATGGCATACTACACATTAATTACCTTCTATGCCGCATTCATGTTTGCTGACAGGCTGAGTTGCACAATATACACACAATCTGTATATAGTAGGCACTGCTCGTTCTAGTCTTTTCTGGCTATTGTACAGTTTCCTGTGTAATATAACCCAGTATAAAGTCGTCAAGAAGGTGCAATATTGTAGGGTATAGCAGACTATGATATATCGCGTAGTGTAACATAGCATAATACAACACACCATAACACAAGTTGACATAACGCAACACGACTTGGAATGACATAGTACAATCGCAGATAATGGAAGATATGTCTTTATAGTATCATATCAAACAGGAAGAATAACTTCATAGTGCATACCATACCAAAACATCAAATCATTTCATATCACATCACACCATGTCATTCCGTACCATATCATCAAACAACACAATACAGTTCATCATACTAAGACTTTGTAAACAAAAAAATATGCATCGAAGCCCTCGCAAGGGGAAGGGTTCAGGTTTCGTCGTGGTTTGGCGCTGAAACTGCATGTTGTAGCGCTTAGGTGTATGGGGTTTATGACTTGGGCTAGCACGGGGCACGAAGAAGTCCACTACCAGTGTCCCCAGTCTCAAACTTCCAGGGTCTAGAGTTTAGAGGTTTAGATTTCGGGCCTAGGGGCATATAGGTCTTAAGATGCTAAAATAAAGCTTATGCTGCCGAGCAGGGTTGCATTCCAGTTCCAATTCCCTGATAGTGTCAAAGGCCACCCAAAGCTCCTACGGGCTATACTGAAGCCAACCCGAACCACCGCTGCCGCATGCCTCAAACACAAAGGAAAAGCTGTTGAGCATCAGAGGCAGAGACCATCTGGATACAGTCCTGTCCGCAGGGTACAGCTCTGTTGGAATTCTTCCTGAACTGCTGGAGACCTACTGGCGAGGGCCTAAAGCCTGAACGGTAGAAGAACACTTTGCTCTTCCCAAATCTTGAACTCAGAAAAGGACCATTTTTGCAACCAGGCCTATTGCGACTGCCGGGTACCCTGAAGAAGAGGACCATAAACCCTGCAACCCTCAGCAATAAAGGCTTAAAACAAAACATCCCCAACCCAGAAATCTTATAACACCTGTAAACTGGCACCACACATGCGAAGCTGACTTATAATAGCTTGCGCAGAAGCAGAACAACCTCCTTGCCGGTTGGAGGTTAATCTCGGGAGCATAAACCATGTTCGAAGCAATGACAAAGCTAGCTACCACATGAACCAACAGAAAACTCTGAACACTACATCGACCAAAAAGAACCTAAAGATTTCGCAGCCAAGATCCGCAAACAAACATCGTACAGACAGTATACGTCTATGTACAGATATACCAAGAAGTGCCCCGGACGAAACAGCCGTGCTAGATATGTCATGACCAATATGAATATGAACATCCAAACATCATAAACGAACGACGAAGCCGACGAAAAGCAGTTCTCAAGGTAGTTCAGGAAACATCCACATGCGCACATAAGCATGCAAGAATACAAAGCAATTGGGCCAATCAAACCGTTACACGCCAAAGCCCAATCCCGAAACTCCCAAACCCTACAACCCCAAACCCTGAACCTCAAATTACTGTTAACTAACTAACTTACTAACTAGCTAACAGAAGTAAGAGTTAAGATTTTACAATCGCAGCCTCCAGGTCCCCCCGCAAACCTTTCATTACCTTGGAAGGGGCTTTGCTTCGGTGGTTGGGAAATTGATTCGGGTTAGGGCATCAAGGGTCATGTCCGGCTGAGGCAGAAGCTCTTTTAGGGCCTCGTCCAGCTGAGCTGGAAAGGGCTTAGAGGACCAATTCAAGTGCTTCTTCTTTCGAACCTTGTCCGGCTGAGTTGGGGTTGAGATGGTTGAGGTAGGCCATTTTTTGGGCCTCGTCCGTCTCTTTAAGGCTTACGAACCATATTCAGGGGTCCGTCTTTTTTTGGAATCTTCTCCGAGGGGACCTTTGCTCGACCGAGCTGGAGGCTTTTCTGAAGGTTTTGCCCGGCTCCTGGCGCTCTCTCTGGGTTTACTGGCATCTCGCTCCCTCTCTCTGCTTTTGCGATCCTCTGTTCGTGTCGATCTCTCCCTCTCTGAGCACCCTAGGCGAGAAAAGTGCCAACCCTTCTGGCAGGCTGCCTTATCTTGGGGCCCTTTTTATAATGTCCCCTATTTTAGTAACCTATCTCATTTTCAGCATGGACTTGGATTGCGTGCCAGGGAACACTCCTCGACAGAAGGGCCTGCAACCTGCAACCCTCAACTTGGAGCCTGGAATTGTCAAATCCTGAGCCGCAGTACTCAAGCTTCTCCCTAGGGACCTAAGGACTCATATATTGAGGCTTTTGGGCCCAAAGACCATACTATATAAGGCTTTCGGGCTATTTTGATCCCTGGGGTTTTATAAGGCCAGACCAACAGCGCGAAGTTGCAAAGTCCGGCGCACCCACGGCCCTAGCGATCTCGATCGGGGATGCGCCGCATGCATTTCCTCGGGACAAGAAAGCACTCCAAGCATCCTACTTGGAGGTTCATGGGGAGCTACAAGTGGGGTTATAAGGAGGGTAACTCTATAGGTTGAATCCAGATTAGGGGACCCATGAACCTGCAAGTATCCTAACCGCCGTACATCTCGAAGTCCCGGAGCTTAGGGGCTTCGGGTTTATAGGGCTTCTGGGGTCCGGAGCATTCAAAGACACCAAAACCCCTTCAGGAACAGACTTTGAATCCCATTACGGCTCCCTGTTAAGGAGGTTAGGACTCCCTGGGCATTCACTGAAGTAGGCATATTACAAGGACACCGGAGCCCTCACCCCCTAAGTCAGATGCACTCCGTTTAAATTTTGAGCTCCGATGTGTCAGCAACACCACAAAAGCTGTACAGTGGAGAGAATTTCCCTCATAGTCCTTTGAAGGCCTTTCGTGGAATTTACCAGAGAAGCGCACAGTGAAATCAAAGCGTCTCTGGTCCACGTCCGCCTGGGCAGCCAGCAACGCCGCCGTCGCCTTCGTCACAAGGCAACGCTGAGAGTCAGAGCCGAAAAAGGGGTTAGGCTAAAGATTTGAAGGTTTAGCGGAGCACTCGCGTGCGGAGAAGCCCGAAGCGCGGAACACTTTAACCTGGAAAGTCGAAATCCCAAAACCCTGTAATGTACATCATAATCTTGGGATGGGGGGGGGGGGGGGGCCTGCGCTCGCAAAAAATCCCAAATCTCGAAACCCCCTGAACCTCTCTTCTGGGTTGGCCTTTAAACACCCTGAAAAATGTTTATATGTAGGGTCCCTTATAAACCCAAATAAGGAAAATGAAAAATATCCCAAAATCCAAACTAGTGATGTAGCAGCTGCAGAAGGCCGGGCTGGCGGCTACATGATTTCATGGTGTGGGGCCGGGCTCTAAACCCAGAGATCCCAATACCCCTTAATTAAGGAATATACCTTAAATTACAGAGGCCTTAATATTATGGTTTAAGGTATATTCCTTAATTAAGGGGTATTGGGTTCTCTGGGAAACCTCAACAGCTTGGTCAACCCCCTGCTCATCAACGACCCTGAGAAAAGCTCTCGCTGTCCAGGACACATCCGTTCGGAGAATGTCCTAAACCCTTATAGTAAGCCCCATAAAGTTGGAAAAAAAATTAAAGCCAAATAGTGCTGGGATTACCAATAACTCGTAAAGATTGAGGCTTTGTTTCCAGGTTTGGGGCTCCTACCATAATAACTTAACCCTCGCCCCTGAATCCTAAACAAACCCTACACAAGTTGCTCACAGTTTCAAGCAGCCCAACCTCAAACGAGCCGACGAGAAGGCTGCAAGTCAACCTTTGATAGCTTCGGGCACGAAACGGGGCAGGTTTAGGGTGCACGACTTCGCCCTCAAGAGTATGTGGCAGAAAGCCAGCTATTCATCTACATGGGTGGTTGTCAATATTCGGGTCCCTTTGGGGTCCTTATTATACTACGGCACCTAAGATTTAGGGTACCCAAAAAGGGACAACAATTGTCAAACACTTGCGTTCGGGGTCCAAGAAGGCTCTAGCCAAGAAAGAATCGACCAAGAGTGGGCCTTGGTGTCCAGGTAAACCTTACTCGGAGGATCATGGGACTTAGTAAGTCAGGTTATAAGTACCTTAATTGGGGTTATAAGTAGTTATAAGTACAGTTGCCCTAAGTATAACCCTAGTTACTAAGTCCCATGAACCTTTAAGTATAAACTCTGCACCCTACTTGGAGGTTCATGGGGAGGTATGAGTGGGGTTATAAGTAGGGTAACTATAGTTATAACCCATATTAGGGGACTTATAACCCTACTTCTAACTACCCATGAAGCTTCAAGTAGCTCTTTTTGGAACTGGAAAGAGTAGAACTGAGATTTAGGGCTTGCGCCCCGTATCTATCGCCCCAAACCCTTGACCCTTAACTTCTTCCTTCAGCGAAGACCGGCGGTTTGCTGCTTCCGGGATTGAGTGCCGCCTTACTGCCCTTTCGAAGCCACGTCCAAACCCGCTTTTCAGGGCTTTTGAAGGTTAGGACCTTTCAAGCTGTTCGTGTAGAATCTCAATGTAGCTTCCGTATACTCCGCATAGAGAGCCCTTCAAAAAATCCAGTGTGGTGCGCCGAAGGCCTCTTACATCAAGTGGCGGCGTAGCACCCACGGCATTCGCGATCATGAAGCTCATCGAAGGGCCATATGCTTGCTTGAGGACGGCCTGGAAGAGCCTTCCACGAGATGCAACAAGATACTGTGAAGGGTTCTATGGGGCCACATCCTACTATTTTGCAGAGCGCGGGGGCTCCAGCTAAATCCCAGCAAGCCGATAAGGCAAGCAAGTGGGACCAAAGCAGCCAAAGGAGTACCGATCACGTTTCGGGCAACCGTGTATTTGCACTGATACTAGACAGGGGGACACCATTGGCCAGTACTCCTTTTGCTCCATTACTTACGGCTCTGCCCTGAGTTCCAATCTGACCCACTATTGACCTTGACTTGCTTATTTCTTTCTATGTATAGTTAGAAATCTGATCAATGAACAGCTCCCTGCAACTCCTTCACCGCCGGGTCAGACTGCTCTGTGGGCCCACGAAAGTGGCTAGGGCGGTCAGGGTTCAGGGGTGCTCTGAGGTGCTGATACATTTCCGTGGCACATACAGGTGTGAAATGAAGAGTAACACAGGCTTCGAAGGTGTATCTTACGATTATCGAACAGGGATGTGCTTAACTACAATGCGGTCCTTGTAACGGTGTCTTGCTCCAAGTGCTCTATAAGTTCTTCTCAGGGACCCTTAGGGGGATAGCGGACTATATTTCCTTCAAGGCCTTATTACGTCCTTATTTAGGGTCCCTATGAGTTCTAGAATATGGCACAGCCCAGCTGGATTTGGAGTTTCACAGTATCTCCCGCGCGCCCCAAGAAACAAAAACTTAAACTTGCGAATGCAAGAACTGGCTTTGGAGAATTGACAATCGGCCAAATTGCAATGGTATTCCCTTAGAGTCTTCTTAACTGTCCTGACTATACCAATCATATCCTCACCCGAAAAAACCTCTTCGAATTTATTAAGATCCCTAGATTATGGAACCCTCAGAGTGGGTCTGAAACACCAGCCCTTAAAGGCATCCCAGCATTCCAGTTGTCATTGCCCGCAAGCTTGGGACCCCGCTTCCATCGTTTTGGGCTGGGACAAGTCGGCAGATTCAGATCCAGCGTTTCATCCAAGGCCGCTCCCGCTGCAATCAAGGTCGTCACCATTTCTGTCAGGAGGGTGAGGGTGTAGGGGCGCTGAGAGTTCAGGATTCGTAGGGCCTCGGCTTAGTGTGTGGAGGGCTTTAGTTTCGGCTGAGGAATTTCGGATAAATTCGAGAAGGGATGAGGCAGAATAGAAGTGAGCCAACATAGAGCCCTGACCAATAAGCACCCTTTCTTTGAAGCCCCGAAGGGGCAGGATCCGTACTTGGAGGACAAGCCCCGAAAAAAGGTACCACACCGCCTGCGCGATTTTACGATTTTACGACGCCCAGAGCCTGTATTCTGCGTGCTTCTTCTGGCTTGGATCGTGGGTTTGGGGACCACGGAATCGAAAGCTCGGGTCGAGCGTGCAGGGCTTGGGACTTCAAGCATTATAAATATATAGGTGTTTGTTATTGTTATTACTAGTGCTACTATTATTATTATTGTGACTTTTATTATTTTGGTTTGGTTCGGAACGCTTGGCCCGGACAGAACCCCAAACCCTGACCCCCGGTCAGTCCTACGGATGATCCTTCGCCAAGGACCGCCACATGCCTTCGACCATGGATGCTTCCGTAGCACAGAATTAGGGTTTAGGGTTTTGGGTTTAGGTTTAGGGATGCTGAGGGTGCAGGAAGGGTCTTTAGGCATGGGCTCTTTCACGCATTGGAGGCTCTGATCGACAAGCCCCCCTCTGCAAGAACCTACATATTTAGCACATGCTATCAGGCACCACCCATGTCTAGGCAAGGGATTCGTACACCAGGGGTCTACCCCTGCGACTGATCAACATCGAAAAAACATTTTTTTCATGCCACTGATGTTCTATAGTACAGTGAAATAGTGAGACCAGGGTCGTGGGAGCCATTCTACTCTAGTGTATCAGGGAGCCCAATGGAATATGATATGTTCCTAGCACTGAAGCTTCGATATTCTGTCCAGGTATTTATAGAATATTGAGCTTACATCAGTTGGACCAACCACTGCGGACCCCGAAATCACCACAAAGCCTGTGTTGTGTGAGGATCCTCGCTTCCTTTTTTGACAGTCCCTAAGCCCCAGAGCAGGGTCTACTTGGAGGTTCATGGGTAGTGTAGTTATAAGTGGGGCTATAAGTCCCTAAAAGGGGTTATAAGTCTAATTAGTTACCCTACTTCTAGCCCCACTTATACATATATAACTACCCATGAACCTCCAAGTAGGAGCCTTACTGATTTGAAAGGATGCCTTGAAAAGGGTCCTATAAGGGTTATTATAAGGATACTATGATATAGGGGCCTTAGTTACTTTCCTCGATTGATGGAAAGGGTTTCTGGTTGAGGGTCCTTTGAGTTTCCACGTTTGAGTTGCGATGAGTGCACGTGCGGCCATCAAGTGTTGATCCGAGATACTGCAGGGGCCTTTATAATTAGAATGTAGGGTCTGGGGGTATATTATACAATGCTTATGATAGGATGGGGGTATCTTATACAATATGTGTAATAAGGAACCCCTGAAACCTTGTTCTAATTATTAAGGCCCCTAAGGCAGACTCAATGCAACGCGAGGCACAGGCACCACCGGAACTCCCTCAGCGGGCTGTGCTCCATGATCGCATGGATGCCTCAAGAGCTTACGACGGTTTAGGGTTTGGGATGGTTTGGGGTTTAGGGCTTATAGGGTCTAAGGGTTTAGGGTTTGGGGATTTGGTGTGAAATGGGCTTAGGGTTTGGGGTTTAGATACGTGGCGGGAAGGTAGGGTTTCACTGCTGCCGTAGCCAGAGGCCCCAGCAACCCATTCCTAAGTACAGCATGGGTGCCCTAATCTTCGCCCATAAATGATGGCATAAGTTTGACATGCTTCTTGGCTGAAAGGTATATGGGCATCGGGACATTCACCCGAAATGCTAAACCCTTTAGCATGAGAAAAGCTAAAGCCGCTGTATAGAAGTGTCATAGGGTCCTGATGGAAATAGAACCGTTGCCAAACTTAGAAACCTAAATTTCGAAGCCTGATTGATAAGGACCCGTAAACTCTGGCCAGACAAGTTCAAATTCAAAAACGTCGAGCCCTTTTCAAAGCTTCGTGCAGTCACCAGGGACCCCATGAAACCCGAAACCCGCCTATGTAGGAACCTTGTAGAAACTTCGTTTAGAGAACCATGAAGACAAAAACTAAATTCAGGCAAAACTGTTCGTTTAAGCACACTGAAAAAACCTAAATACCCTGTAAAGCCCGACAAGCCGCCTGAAACCCATCTTTAATTTTACTGGACTCAAGTCTGCCAGACAATGACCTATTGACCTGCAATCATCTTGGCTGAGGCCGGCGCGCAAGCCCCAATACGGAGCAGCCCACTTGAACCCTGAACCTTGGGCCCTCCACCCAAAAGCGTGAACCCGAAAGCCTATAAACTCTTACCAAAGGTAAAACCCACCATAAACGCGCCTTTAGCCGAAGCTTATAACACACTAAGCCTTTCAAACTCAGCACATTGAAAACAGAGGAAAATAACATAACCCACAATCGAGCCACTCATGTCACTGACCCCTTGTCGAACCCTTCAATGAAGGAAGATTAGTCTGTTAACCCCCCAAAACCTAAACACTACTATTCCCCCTAGAAGGTGCTTTTAAAGCCTTTGAAACATGTTAGTAGGTAAGATCCTCTTAAGCCCAAGAGCAAATATAAAATGCCCCAAAGCCCTACCCACCCTAAACCCAAAGCCCTTTAAAGGAGCCCTCTTTATGGATCCCTGTCTTTCAGGAACCCTAAAGCCTTTAAATTAAAGGAGCCCTAAACCCTAAACCCTAGCCTTTAAAGGAGACCTCTGAAAATTTTTAGGGATCCTTTTTTTCAGGAGCCCTAAAGCCTTTAAAGGAGCCCCTTTTGGCTGAGGGGCCTCGGAGAGAGCCCCAGGCGGCCGCCGGGCCCATGGCTGTGAACTTGGCGATCTTCTCGCGGCAGGCCGGGTCCGACCCTGCCTGTGGGCTTTAGGGTTTTAGGGGTTTTAGGGGGCTTAGGGTTTATGTAGGGGTTGGGGGCTTAGGGTTGTTTAGAAACTTTTTGGTGGGTTCTGAAGCGTTGGAAGCATTGGGGTTTGTGGGTATTTTGGGGGGTTTTGGCGGCGCACTCACTCTGAGCTCAAAGCCTGTTGGAGGTTTGGGATTTGGGCTTTGGTTTTCTCGCAGAGACATACCGGTCTAAGTTGGTTGCAGTTCAGGTTCAGGGGTCTTGCTTCCCCAGTCCCGGGCAAGCAAGTTGTCGCGTAACCAGGAGGGCGGCCGAGAGTTCGAGTTCGTGAGCAAGAGGAGGCTTGATGACAGCACACGGTCCTGTTGCTGCTTGTAGTGGGGACGCCGGTTCAAATGATTATGCTGCAGTAAAGAGGCCCAAAGAAAACCGCTTCTTGAACCCGAACCCATGAAGGCACCTAGACCCTCCATCTACCCTCTATTAGACCCTAAATGCCCCTTATTAGGGACCTTATATTCTTGTTTGAGGGTACAAGGAGGGACCCCTGGCAATCGAATCCCTCAACCCCAGAGTCGAGCTGAATCCTAACTCCCTGCGGATGTTGTTGCCACGCTCCTCTTCAAAGGCCTCATAAGTCATGTAGGGGCCTCTGATAACTTTAGTAAGTAGAGTACTTAAAGGTTCATGGGACTTAGTAACTAGGGTTTGAATTAGGGTAACTGTACTTATAACTACTTATACCCCAAATTAAGGTGCTTATAACCTGACTTACTAAGTCCCATGATCCTCCAAGTAGGGTTCTGTGGTACTAGTATACTCAAGGACCAGATCGTAATACCCATACTAAGCATTCCGGCCAACCTTCTAGCCCTTTTCCGAACCCCCTACAATTTAGGCCCTAAACCCTAGGCCCAAAACCCTAAACCCTAAACCCGATTCAAGTAAGGAACCCACCCAGAAGGCGCCTGGAGTAGCAGCTGAACACCCACGGCATTGTCACCCAGAGTCGCCCGATGCAGAGGAGACATTCCCAACCTCATGTACTTACCCAGAGAACCCATAACCCGTAATTAAAGGAGTTAAGGTATACTCTTTAATTAAGAGGCATTGGGATCTCTGGGTAGGATTAAGGGCTTAGGGGTTTAGGGTTTGAGGGAGGGTTTTGGGGGCTTAAGCTTAAACGGGCATTGAATCTAAGCAGGATTCTATAACTACAATAGAGTCGCCTTCATAGTCAGAATGAGGTTTGGGTGATGTTGTGAACCAATAACCCACCCGGTTTATAGGGCTGAGACTTCGTGGTCAGGATATTCGCATCTGCCTTGGTCTGGGTATGTGGGAGTTTCCGAAGATAGGGGTACCTTATTTAGGGGTCCTTATAATAAGGATCCTACTATTATTTAGGGTGCTATATTGGGGTTCCAAATGTTCGGAAAACCCCATGTATGGTACAGTGGCTGTCCCAGGTGGAGCGCCTCCTTTGGTTAAAGCACCCGATTCACTGACGCACCTACTAAGAAAGTCTTTCTTTCTGAAGCCGGTGGTTTTCGAACTCGAATGATGTTCCGCTGATTCTAATCTGGGAAAACCATCTATTTCCAGTCCCGAATATGTTATAAAGGATAAGTTGCAAAGCAAGCTATAATACTGATCTCTTGGAGATCGTAAAATTTAATCAAAAACCTTCATCAATTCAACATACTATCAACGGACAGAAGCCTTCCTTCATTTTACTATCCACATGCATCTCCAGCACCGAAACTCCGAGAGAAACTCAAACCCTCCAGGCTTGACCCTCAAACCCGAAAGCCCACCTCAACCCCACACTGCCCCCAGAAAATACACTCTAAACCTCCGAAAACCCACCTCAACCCCACACCGCCCCAAAAAATACGCTCTAAACCTCCGAAAACCCACCTCAACCCCACACCGCCCCAAAAAATACGCTCTAAACCTCCGAAAACCCACCTCAACCCCACACCGCCCCAAAAAATACTAAACCTCCGCCCCAAAAAATACGCTCTAAACCTCCGAAAACCCACCTCAACCCCACACCGCCCCAAAAAATACGCTCTAAACCTCCGAAAACCAACCTCAACCCCACACCGCCCCAAAAACACACTCTAAACCTCTGAATCTTCAAAACCCTGAAACCCAAATTGTGCGCCGACGAGGAGCTGGTCCTGGCTGTTGAGCTCGGCCTTCTCCTGTTTAGGGATGCAGGGTTTAGGGTTTCGGCGCTCGTTTCTTGTCTGCTTTGTGCTGCGATTTTCTTTCTTGGCTTCTCCTTATGTTTCACTCGAGCTGGTTCTCTCTTCGCTCTTGGCTCATGCAGGGTCGAGTGCGGCCCCAGACAGCCTTGCACGCGATAGCTCAGACCTCTGTCTGTATTGGCCAAAAAATCAGGCTGCAACCCGTTTCACTCCACTCGGGCGCTGTAAGATTAGGTCGTAGGGGCCAAGCACACAGGCCAAGGACATTGTTTCTTCCAGTGTGGGACTCGGCTACTCAGACATTGCAAACTAACCCCCAGTTTAAAGCCTTAACCAAAAACCCTGAACCAAACAACAAGGTGTATGTCTTATGAAGCCCTAGAAAACACCATAGAGTCTCACCGGATTACCCGAACACTGCTTGTGAGGGCACCTGGATCAGCAGCTGGAGTGCTTCGTTGTTCCCAAACTGTGCTGCAAGATGCAACCTGGGGCTTAAGGTTTAGGGTTTACCATGGTTTACCTTAAAGCCCAGAAAGGGTCTATAAGAGTCTACAAGCGCAACAACCCAGTAGCAGTTTTTGTCACCTCACCCACTTGGCACAGTAGAAGTAGCAGTAGTCCTCATCGTCGTCGTAGTGGTAAAAGTAGTAGCAGTAGTAGTAGTAGTAGTAGTAGTAGTAGTAGTAGTAGTAGTAGTAGTCGTAGCAGCAGCAGCAGCAGTCGTCGTCGTCGTCGTCGTCGTAGTAGTAGTAGTAGTAGTAGGAGTAGTAGTAGTAGTGGTAGTGGTGGTAGTGGTTGTGGTAGTAGTGATGGTGGTGGTAGTAGTAGTAGTGGTAGTAGTAGTAGTAGTAGTAGTAGGTAGTAGGTAGTAGGTAGTAGGTAGTAGGTAGTAGGTAGTAGGTAGTAGTTAGTAGGTAGTAGGTAGTAGGTAGTAGGTTGTAGTAGTAGTAGTAGTAGTAGTAGTAGTAGTAGTAGTAGTAGCAGTAGCAGTAGCGGTAATCGTCGTAGTAGTGGTGGTGGTGGTGGTGGTAGGAGTAGCAGTATTGCTTGTAGCAGCGCGACTACCACCACTGGTACTGCTGCTACAGGTACTGATACCGCATCTTCGACACTGATGGCCTTGCTACAGCCTGTACTGCCCCTCCTGTAGTATCGTCCCTCTTTGCATTCTATCCGGATCCTCTCTGCCGTGCCATCCGCTGGGTCTCGCTATGCCGCTACGCGCTCTTTTAGACCTGTGAACTTGCCGCCTGACTGTCCGAACAGCAGCGGCACAGCAGTTGAAGGCCTGCTGCTTCCATCCGAAAACTGTCTCCCACGTCTGCACGCTGAATGCCAAGATATGCCAGGCTTGTCCGAGTCGAGAGCAAAACAGTCTTAGAGGCACCCGCCTGCCTGTCCATGCTGCGCGCCGGAGACCAGCACTCCGAACGCATCCCAACGCGCAGCCCACAAACAAAAACGAAACCGAAAAGCCTGAATGACAAATCCTGAAACCTTAGGACCTTCAGCCGCGGAATCCAATAAACCCCAAGACCTGAGGCTCGAAACAAACTCATTCCCGGCTCTGCATGAAACTGAAGCTCCTGGAGGGTTTCGGCAAGGCTCCAAGGTGTGGGGGCTTTGGGCTTCATTGCTACGGTAACTGCTTCAGATACGTCAATTCGATTTGTGAATTCCGCCCCGAAAGAAGTCTTAATCTAGGGGCCCGAAAATTTAGAATTTGGTTGCTGGGCATGTTATAGAAAAGCAAGATCAGGAAATGCAAGGAATGATGCTGGCAACCATTGACCATTGGAGCCAGTATATTACTGTATTAGGAATATAAGGGACCCTAATGTAGTCCCCTAAATAGTAGGATCCTTATTATAAGGACCCCAAAATAAGGTACCCCTGGCTTCGGACGATACGCTGATTGTGTTCAGCACCAACTATCCGTTCGCTTCTCTCCCTCCATGCTTTGCAACAGTTACCTTTGGTTAGTAGGGAATGGAGGAATGGGGTATAATTATAAATACTATTACTACCATTCTTCCATTCCCTACCAAAGGTAAGAACAGGCACACAAAGTGCTTCTTGGAGCCCTTGCGGCCGGCTACTTCATCTCTGCATGTCCCACAAAACGCTTGCGGACGCTTGGCACCGAGGTGGGCTTATCAGATCTTCAGAAGTTATCTCCAACCGACAACCCCGTCCTAAACCTTGAGACAAGGATAAAACAAACACACGCAAGTCGAACGTTCCGAAGCATGTCCTCGATTGATACGCACACGCCCACAATGAACAGCGTCTCACCATCCTCATCTTCAACTATGCGATCACTTTCAGCCCCGTCGTCCTTCGACTTCATGCGCTCGTTCACATTTGCGCCCTGCTGGAGTATGGCCTGGCGAGGGTCGCTCTCTGCAATGACCCTGTCGTCCCGAACCCAAAGTAGAAACATCTTTGTCAACAGCCCATGGGTTCATTTTGCAATAAAGCGCGGGCGTCGATTACAGCAATAGCACTTGCAACTATTACTAGTAAAGTTTGCTTCATGTCCGTGGTTATCGCCTTTCTTAAGACTTAGATTTGGAACTTGAGAGATCTCGGCGGACGGCCAGACACTTCCGGGCAATTCTTGCCGAATGCGCTGTCTCTGGGTTTAGGGTTTGGGGGAGGCCTCCTGCACGTACTGTGGGGCTTGAATAGCTTGAATGATTGGACTAGGGTTTGGGGGGATCACATTATGTATATAGGGACTTTTGAACCCAGGCTCTGTTCATATAGGGACTATGAGAAGATGTGGTTGAAACAAAATCATGCTCCGAAATTATGGTTGCTGGTCGTGCTGCCGGTGTAGTTTAAGGACGTCAGCATCCCCTCATGCTTGACCATCTACGGATGCCTGGCATTTCTGGGTCCCAAACAAAGCCACAACTGGAAAGCTCTGCTTGAGGTGAACATGCGGTTCTAGTCACACATGTTCCAAGATGCTGGTCGCGGTTGGTTCATAGGACCAGGAAACGCCATCATACAGCTTCTACGTTCAGTTTGTTACATCGAGTTGATCTGACACCATCGACACAAAGCAGATGGGGCGTCACCACGCTTGAGCAGAGTATTCCAAATGATCTTGCTTCACGTGCTGGCTACGATCGCCGGCTGAAGGGCAACATCCCCCCTCTTTGACAGTTAAATCAAAAATGCCAACCTTGTCAAGATGTAAGAGGCCAGGCTTGAGCAAGTGAGAATAGAGAATGCCACCTCTGTGTCTTCTATGCCGAGGAACGATCAAAAGATGCTAAAAGCAAAACTGCGCATGCACTCACTCACGTTTGCAAACATTGCAACCCTTGCCGGCAATGGTTTGAAGCACCAAACCATACCAAACCCCAAGACAAACAGAATGGACACACCGGCAAGACTCGAGTCAACACCTTGTGATTTCCTAGCATGAAAATCAAAAGACATGCGGCGGGTAGCTTCCCTGTTGCTTTCCTTTCTGTCTTCTCTCACCCGTCTGAACAGTTCTTGGAGGTTCAGGGGTAGTTATAAGTGGGGTTATAAGTCCGTTAACATGGCTTATATGATGAGCATAGTAGTATAGTTACCCTACTTAAAACCCCATTTATAACTACCCATGAACCTCCAAGTTCTGTACGTCGCAGTAGACCGAGATCAAACTTAACACCCCTGTAGAATCCCTAGAGATCCCTTCAAAGGGACCCTTAAAGGAACCCTTATAACTACCCATGAACCTCCAAGTAGAGGGTCTCAAGACTGCCACACACGAGGAAGTGAAGCTTTAGGCGTTTTACGAATTTAGGGCTTAGGTTTCGGTGTTCAGAAAATATCAAGTTCGAGTGTTTAGGAATACAAGGTTTAAAAATTCTAGTTCAAGAGGCGGGGGGCGCCAAAAGTTATCAAGGGAATTTGAACCGTCATACAGCCTGTCTACCACATGCCCGCGGGTATTTGGCAGGCTTTTGAATAAGGTTTTGGATTTACAGGCGCTTGTTTGATCGCCTTTTCGTCTGTATCCATAAGTTCAGGGTTTAGGGTGCAGACTCCCAACATGTTGATCACTGTACTCCTCAAGCTAGCAAGCCCACATCCATAAACCAGGAAAAACCACAACCCTGTGCGATAAGCCCCCTGAACCTAGACCCTACAAAGCCTTGAGCAGCGGCAAATCCCCGCGCAAAGCAGCAAAGCCTTGCGAGCAGCTCGCATTCGGTGTTCCGTTTTGGGAAGGGTTTAGGGAATTTTGTCCCTCCTATGTAGCAAGGAGGGTCGAGGCTCAAATTCGCCTTCTCCAATGCCGGGCTCCTTACTGATGCTTCCGAAGACCGACACGACTCTGCTACCCTAAACTCTCTCTCTTTCTCCTTCGGGTATCTCTAAACCCTAAAACCCGGATGCTCATGTCACAATGCCCTTGCCAGATGCAGACCATCGCAAAAACTCCGCTCTTTGCGGGGCTCTTGGCTTCGGCAACTTCAAGACTTCAGGTTTCGGGGGCTCTAAAACCCAGAAGCCTCCACCCTACCCCTTTTTCAGCACGGACTGAGGTGCCGGCCAGCGCCCACGAAACTCTAAGCCCCGTTTTAAGGCATGAGTTCGAAGGAAAAAACCCTAAACCCTTTGTGCATCCAGGCCTATTGCGACAGCCGGGTACCCTAAATAAAACCTAAACTCTAAATCCTCTCTCTCTCTCTCTCTCCCAGGCACCCTAAACCCTAAACCTTAAAATCCTATGAAGCCGGAGGACAAGCCGGGGTCCATCCGTGTTCGCGGTCGGTAACGGTCTTGAATCTGTTCTCCTCAAGGGTTTCGGGTTTAGGGTTTCACTCTCCAGACTTACGTAGAGTCCTTGCTGTGCTTAGGGTTTGTGTTTGAGGGTATTTGGAGGTTTAAGGCCTAGGGGTTGGGAATTAGGAGTTGAGGGGAAAGGGGTTTACAGTTTACGGCTTGAGCCCCGCAACCTAAGTAAAAAGAAATCAGAGTCGGAACGCCTAAATGCCCAAAACGAAGTGACAAAAAACTCAACTCCCCAGAGACCACGCCGAGTATTGAGTATACTCTAGTACACTTCTGAATACTGGAGTAGAACATACTATGCCATAGCAGGCTACAGTATACTGCGCAACGCCATGGTCTACCGTAGTATACGCCTGTAGTTATGTGGTATGCAATAGTTTCCCATCACACATGTGCCCCAAGCTTATGCACGCTGTACACTAGGCTCGGGCTTGTTGAACTCATCACAGGTGGTCCTGAAAGTTTGCTGTGATTCTGTGGGGGGGGGGGGGGGGGGGCTGGGGGGGAACCCTGCAGTACAGCATCTACCTGAATCAAACCTCAAAGCTAGCCGTCATATGACTTTACGGAGTCCACATGCCTCGATCAAGAGTCTTATTAATAGGGCTCTCTGGGTTCCTGAATCCACTGGACCCTGTCCTCCAGGAAGCTGGCCACTAAATCCTCCGCCTCCTCGCAGCGGGGGATCGGTTGTGCAATAGTGTGCAGTACCCCAAGAACCATGGACTGCAGGTACTTTTTGGGTTTGCTACTGCATTCCGAACTGTAGGAAATGATACATGTAACCATGAAGCGAGAGTCATTCAAAAGAAGGGTGTATGCTTGAACAAACACTGTAATTGGGCTTACTCTGGTTTTGACGAGGTTTGACTCAGTCTCCCGTCTCTGCCTGTGAAGGAAAGGTATGCAGTAGGGTTTCTCTTCTGATGGAATGACACAGGAAGCATCTGACCGTTCCTTCGGCGATTCTGGGGTTTGGGGTTTCTGACCATTCGGCTACGGGACGAGTTCAGCACTTTTAGCCACTAAAGATATTTTTTCTCGTGTTTAGGGTTAGGGCAGAAGGCCAAAGACTCGTGAACACACAAGCGCTAGCCTCCGATGGACCGGCAGTCCTGCCTACAGCTCAAGACAACCGTTGCAGCTGTACCGCAACTCTGAACAACCTTTTTTGGGCTCCTTGATATTGCTTCCTTATTAAAAAAGTCCTTAAATAGGTTATTCAGGGTTAAGGCAGGGCTTACAGTGCTACCTCCCTGCCGAACCCTGCCTACAACTCGCATAGCCCTCTCCTTGCACTCGACACTACCCTATCTGAACCCTGAAACAGCTTACGCCCTGAGAAGCCTAAGCCCTGCTGTTTCCTGATACATCACCACTTGCAATCTAAATTGCGGCCTTTATGGGTGGCCCTTCTGTTCCCTGATGGCCTTATGTGTCCCTGTATGGGAACATGAAAAGACAGAGCTGACTAGCATAAGCCCGACGATCCCAGAAGAAGTGCATCCCTAAACCCTCGCCCTAAACCAAGGCAGACGATCCTTGTCTGAGCTTGGGCTGGGGCTGCACTTCCGACACTCGCCGATCCTGCCGGCTTGGACAACTGGGCTTACGGCGATGTTGAGGGCTTAGGGTTTAGTGTTTAGAGGTTAGGGTTGCGGGGGTGAAGAACGTAAGTTGTAAGGGTTTAAGAAGTTTAGGGTGTAGACTTCATTTTCCTGGGGTTTCGAAGACTCAGGTGGTTCAAACACCACGCTCAAAGGCTGTTGGAAGACTTTGTACATGTATAGTATTATGCAAGTCGGGTCCCTGTACGCTTGGGCAGGCATCCCTGACAGCAGATGGGCATTCAGAACGTCCGCAACATCCAATACACAGGGAAGGATCCCGGCTTTTCAGTGAGGGTTTAGGGCTTGGGGAACACGCCTTCTGCTTGGAGGCCCAGGGGACTTAGTAAGTAGGCGATAAGTACGGCTATAAAGTACCCTAAATGGAGTTACCCCAATTATAACCCTACTTATAACCTACTTACTAAGTCCCCTGGGCCTCCAAGTGGAACACCAGCGGTCTTGGAGCAAAAGGAAGAGTTTAGAGCTGGAGCGTATTGGGCTTTAGCAGCTGGGGGCCCAGCACCCGGGGGTCTAGGGACACGTTAGGGTTTAGGGAGCTGACTCGTCTAAGAAGCGAGTCAGACAAAGCTGTGGGTTGAGAATTTACACCTCAAAAACTAGCCAGGGATCTTGTCAAGCACCTCTGCTTAAAAGACATGCTTAGCTAAATGCAGTATGCAGACCTATCTATCTACCTATTGATCCATGCATATCCAGAAAAAAGTATATCCATATGCACTTAATATGGAAACCTGACTGGCCACAATCAGAGAAGGAGACTAATCATCGTACCTATATAGCCCGGTTCTGGCAACTTGATTGTAGCTACCATAATGACGTAAGCAGGCTGCAGTACGACATCAGCCAAGGTATGGAGTAGTAGACTAGGCCCTTAGGCTGTATGGGTGCTTGCCATAATATAATGATTTCGCTCGGCAGGAGGGTCCAGCCGTTCAGGATTTAGAGTCTGGGCTTCATGTTGGGTAAGATACCCCAGTGTTTCGGCAAACCTGCGCAAGCAGCGCAAAAACCAGCAGACCTCGAAACCGAGTCTGAAATCGAAGAGAAAGTTGAAGCACAAACGCCCTACTCGGGCCATCCGCGGGCACTTAATGAACTTGCTTTCAGGGTTTCGGGGTCGGGATTAACTGCCGCAGGCCATGTTTCCAACTCCCGCCTCATCTGAAGATGGACGTGCTGCATGTTGAGCAGGAGCCGATACCCGTGAATGTCCTCCAAGGAATCTTAGGAGGTATAGGGCTTGGTGTAATGCTCACCCTGACACTCTTTTGTAAACTAAACAAAGGCAGGTCCTGATCAACCCTGAGCTATCGTCAAGTACTCCTGCGAACACCATCCCCCTCGGTATGCATTGCCATGAACGTTTTGCGGATTTGCCAAAGCCTGGGCCCTAAACCTGAACGCAAGCTCGAAGGACCCAATACCCTGCACCGTAGTATACCTCAGGTCAGATGAAGGATCCCTCCCTGCATTCGGCCATCACTACGGTTGATGATATAAATCCTGCATGACGTTAATGGCCCTAAACTATGGGATTTATGGGATATTCCTTATTATGGGTAATGCAGGATTTATATCATCAACCGTAGCCCCTCGAAGTTTGGGCTCATTGATGCAGAAACATGCAGACCCTGAACCAAACCCCCGTATCCATGACACTCTGAGCAAAGTTAGTCTTGTAAACCCCTTTTTTTGAGAAGGGACTGCAGCACACTAAGCCCTGAAACCCTTCAGCCAAGCTTCAACTTATGTCCCAAGCCCTGAAACCTGAATAATTAACCGCACTTTCCAAAAACTCTTACTCCTAAACCCATACACAAATAAATATGTGTATATATATATATATATATATACATAAATATGTATATCTATATATATATATATATATACATACATACATACATACATACATACATACATACATACATATACAAACGCCCTAAACGCCCCAAGCTTGACCGTAGACCGCCCAAAGCCGTGAGTCCCCCGAAGGAAGCTCGCGTCCTTGCGCCTCAGCAGCGAGTCGAGCTTCCTTTGGACCATACTTCGCCTGAGGGGAAACTTTTTAGGGTTCAGGGTTTAGGGGTTTAGGGTTTAGGGCTGAGGGGAAATCTTCTTAGGGTTCAGGGTTTACGCTCTCACAACTCGGACACAGCCAGGCGAGGTTCTTAGGTGCGAGGTCGGCGTGAAAAGTATCAGGGTTTAGGGGTTTAGGGTTTAGGGATGAGGGGAAAGCTTCTTTTCTTATTTCAGCAGTTAGCGTCCAGACAACCAGGTTGGTTGAGGGAGGGGGGCACCCTACAGGGAAATTCCTCAAGGGCACCCAAAACCCTAAACTCTAAGCCCCTACTTGGAGGGTCTCGGGACTTAGTAAGTAGGTAGTAAGTAGACTTATAAGTACCCTAAAAGGGACTCTAATTGGGGTTATGGTACTTATAAGTCCCTAAAGCAACCAGTTACTAAGTCCCCCGACCCTCCAAGTAGGGCTTTTTTGAAGCTCTCGCACTCAGGAGGCGCAGGCGAGGTTTATGAGGCGACTAACGACGAAGCGAATACTTCTCGGGTTTAGGGAGGCCGGACCTCGCGGATACTTTCAGGCCTACTATAAGAGTTACTACGGTGTTTCTAGGATGAAGCTCCATAAGGCCATAAGGGCTGTTTTTTGGGACGTCCTGAATGCGATAACGAGAGAGTAGGGTTCCAGTAATTGAAGGTTCGTTAAAGGCTACTACAAGGTGTCAACATTGTAGGCGGCTAGAGCCCACATGTTTTGCAGGGTGGTAGTGGAAAAAACCCGATTACAGACGCTATCCGGAGCCAAAAGGTGGGTTTGGGCAGTGCAATAGCTCAGTTCTTCGAAGCAGACAAGCCGCAGAAGCTCAACGACTCGCTCGCGGTCACTGGCCACTGTAAACCTTGCGGTCTTCAGCTTCGGCCATCCCAGCACCATCCTTGACCTGCCTTTTAGGCCTAAACCCTGAAGAAGTTGCGTTGCATCGGGACTTGTGGGCCCGAAACTCGGACCCGTGTCCGTCTGTGTGTGTGTGTGTGGGTTTTTGTTGAGGATGGGGCCAGGCTGGCATTTCGGGCGTAGGGTCCGGAATCAGTACTGATTGGCAGATACAGGGGCCCGATAAGTCTAAAATACGGCTGGGGGGGCCTTCTTTGTGTTGATATGTATGCATATGTATATGTATATGTATATGTATAATGTATTATGTATTAGTATATGTAGATGTAGATGTAGATGTATATGTGTATGCATGCATGCATGTATGTACGTATGAACAGTATGAACATGAGCATGCATGTATGGTAGCATATCGAGCTCAATAGCCGTAGCTCAGGAACTCCAAGGAAATCCTGTTTTGCCAGTTGTACCGACCGTTTATGGTTACGCCCTGCGTCAGTGGAACAGACTTGGTCCATTGTCGTTTTTTATCGAATTCCCAAGTAGCTTCGATTTCGAGGTTTTCCCTGTATGAGTCCTTTCTAATGTTTCCCTCTCGCATGGCCGGGTGATAGTTAGGCACCTTGTTCCGAATAACGAATATAGGGGCCTTGATGAAAACAACGGGGTTTTGCTGCACATTATGTACTACAGCCTTTCTAGGAGCCCTCGAAGGATCTATATGGTGCAATTTGCAGGCCCATATAGTGTTCAGTAAAGAAAGGTAAACGGAACGGCCTAAGTCCAGCACCGACGAAGATTTAGGGTTTACGGTTAAAGGGTTAAGCGGTCAGAGGTCAGTGTTTATGTAGGTGGGAAGTTCGGCAAGCCAGCAACACGCGAACCACAGCCTAAACTCAATGGGCTGCCTGCGGGAACTTCTTCGGATGAAAAGAAGCAAGCCGGCACGCATCTGTACCCGGACCCTCCACGTGCGCTTGATCAAGTTCGCAAAAGCAAACTCACGCCTCTGAACGAATGATCGGGGAACAGCCGGAACCCCAAACTTCAAGGCACAGACTTAGATACTCGCACAGTCAAGAGCCAAAACAAACCCCAACAACCGCATAGCAAGTTAAGGCCGCCACACGACCTTTTCGAAAGCTTCCTAAACCCCGAGCCCAGAACCCTGTATGAAATAAAGCAAAACCTAAATCATAAACCCAGTTCCCTGCACCCTGATACCCTGGAGCCACAAATCTTAAGCCAATATCTTACTCCTAAACCCTGATCCAGAACCTTGAATTCCCACATAATCCCACCAAGCCCTATCCATCCCTATCCAAACCTATGAAAACCTGTTAACAGCCTGGCTATCAACCCTAGAACATAAATTCGAACTCTGGTAAAGCAGCCGGTAAGCCCTTGCACAAAGACCTGCCCTAAAGGCTACCTGGACCTAAATCCTAAATCCTGAGCTCTCAACCCTAAATCCTAAAGTCTCAACCCTAAATCCTAAACTCTCAACCCTAAATCCTAAACCTGCTCTTCTACGTCGCTTCCTCACTGCAGCCAGATCGCTGGCCCTCGCCAGCCGGCCGCAGCCAGGAGTCGAACGGAACCATGAGATACCTTACAGTAGGGCTGAAGGTTTGGTAGTATGCCTTACCGGAACCCTTTGTTACAACCCTGTTCTCATTATTAAGGCCTGATATTCTACATTTTAGTACCCTACTATAGTGGGACTGTTGGGGTTTCGGGTTTAGGGTTGTGAGGTTTGGTGTCTCAGGATTTAGGGTTAACCGCTGATATACGAGTACCTGAGTGTTGACATAAGGCTCAGCCATTCCTGTGTGGATATGGGCTCCTTTCAGAGTTCCCATAAGGAAACTGTATATAAGGGTTCTAAGTTTGGGCTTAGGGTTTAAGGGTCACCCCTGCAAGGTCCTATGTATTGGGGCTCATAATGTGACATGAGGGCTTATACCGGCATCTCTGAACATTCCGGCTCTAGCATTTGCACTTAAACAGGGACGGGTTGAACGTGTCCTCCTCTGAGGTATCTATGTGAAGCTGGGAGTTTCAATCACGAGGTCCAAGGTGACCCGGCCAGACCAGCAGGGTCCGAACTGACCCTTAATTCAGGTGCCCGTAATACTGAGAAACCCCTTGTCAGACCCTGCACAAAACATCCAATCCTAAACCCTAAACCCCTTAAACATCGACTGTTTCCAGACAGCTCCACTTGACCCTTCTGTTCAATCGCAGCCCGGGCGCTGATGCTCTGCGCTTTCCACGACGACCTGCAACTCAAGCCCCCTTCAAACAATCACGATGCGATTACAGTCTAGGATTCAGGGCTCAAGCTATCAGCACCTCGCAGTTTGTAGGCCCCATCAACTGTGGGTTAGGGCTTATACAGGAAAGTGGGTCAGGAGAACCCATCACCGGGATACTATTGCAACATGCCCCTAAACCCTGAAACCTAAATACGAAACCCTAAACCGAAAACTCTGAAATGTGAACCATAATCTTGGGGGCGGGGCAGATGTTCCAGCGTGCAGTCTGCTTACGGCACAGGGCTTCTGGTCTCCATGCTTCGTCTTTATCGCAATGTCAGCACTCACACTCGGACTTGCCTGGGCGAGGTTCCTGGTATTGCATTTTACTGGGTTGTGCTTTAAACCCTTTTAAGATTATTTGTGAATAGGTTCCCTTTAAAGGGAAATGACGGGGTTTGGGGCTTAGGGGGTCCGGGCAGTTCAGAGTTCGGGCGGTTCCTAGCAATTCTGACCGGGAGGTTGCTCCGATGGGCCGGGCCTCTTAGGGAACTTCGAAGAGGCTCTGAGACTCCAAATGTCACGGAAGGAGGGGAAGGGGAGAAGTAAGTAAAGTAACGAACTGGCCCGAGCTTGCAAGTAGGTTCCAAGCAGAAGCCAGGGCCTATGCAAGTCTCATCGCGAAAGCCTTCAAGGTATGTTGGAAGAGGACAGGAGCAGAATCACATCGAACCTGAAGGGACTTCCTCCTGTAGGTTTACCAACCTCCTAGCTGGCAGGTTCAGGATTCATTACCGCCTTCTAACCTATGCGTTTTATCTACAGAGCAGATGGAAGACAAGCCTGAAGGCAAGGATGCGTCAATGTGACCGTCGACTCTGTCTTGCTAGGCCCCAATCCTCTCTGAACCTGACACGTCCCCAGAAGGCAAGCCCTACGGTTGATGATATAAATCCTGCATTACCCATAATAAGGAATATACCATAAATCCCATAGTTCAGGGTCATTAAGGTCATGCAGGATTTATATCATCAACCGTATGCCCCACTGTCCCCTGAAACTCCGCGACCCAAAGGAACCTTCCAGGAACCGCCCTGCGGCTTGGCCGCTTGGCTCCCGAAACACTGGCTTAGATTCTTCACTCACTGTAGCTGCAGGGTAGTGCTTAAGGTCTAGAGGCTCTGTAGCGGACATGTGCAAGTCAACATCCGATGCCAACAACAGGTTCAACATCATCACAGCCCTTCCCCCGAAACGTAATTTTATTCCAGTGCAAGGCACAAAAGTATTGCAGCTAAGGCGCCATTCGGGAATCCGTGCAAGTCCTCAGGTGACGAGTGATGAGTCAACGCGTGCAGCGACGACTCAGAGGTCGGCTCCCCAGAGACTCCAATATCCTTTAATTAAGGAATATACCTTAAACTATAGTAGGGATCCCTAATATGATTTAAGGAATATTCCTTAATTAAGGGATATTGGAGTCCCTGGGTCCCCTTTGTCGAAACTTCGCCGCAGCTTACCGCAGTAGCGAGCGCAAACGGACCATGACTTGGTCAAGAGCCATACAGTAACACCAGCCATGTTCGTGATCCTAAACCCCAAGCTCTAGAAACCCTGATGTCATGCATGTCTCGCGAACAAAGCCTGAACGCAAGGGTCTCCAGTTTAGGGTCCTCGGCTTCGAACATGAAAATTAAAATTAAAAGTCTACATCGATTGATAGCATCGCTGAAACAAGTGATGACTGTTCGGAGGGGACGCTGCCGTCGATGTTTTGGAGGAGTCCTCCTAGTGCTTCGAGCCGTGCGGCACCAAACGACAAAAATGCTGTTTATATAGGGGTTTGGGGGTTTAGGGTTGAGGGTGTTATAAGGATACAAATATAGAGATACGACCGTGGTCGGCTTCAAAACTCCCAGCCCGGACTCGTGCCCAAGCCTCCATCCTAGGACTCTTCTGTGCCAGCATTGAGATCCTAGACCCTCTCTCTCTCTCTCTCTCTCTCTCTCCCTCTCTCTCTCCCAACCCTAAACCCTAAACCCTAAACCCTGAACCCGGAATCTGAATAGGAATCTGGTTGAATTGCGAGGCACCAATTTTTGATTTTTTTTGCAACTGGAGACGAAATACGCCGTATATGGCCCTTCCAAGAACTCGTAGAACCCCTGGAAGACGCTGTCACATCCAACTAGACCCTCAGAAATCCCAATATATCCAAATGTGAGATTCCGAAAATTCGAATAGGGGATCCTAATCTACAACCCTAAGTAGTAGGATCCTTATTACAAGGACCCTTAGATAAGGTACCCCTAATTTTCAGAAACTCCCACTACCCTAAACCTTAAAAGCACTAAATCCCAATATGTCCAGATGTGGCGCCAAAGGCACAGCTCTCCTGGGGTACTTAGAAATACTTTTTTTTGTTATTATAATCCCTAAAAGAAACAGCTAAAACTATAATTTTTGCTAGGGTTCTAAGTTCAGTATAGTCTCCCATCCCAAGACCCTTTTTTTTCTCCCACAGGCTTGATTATCCCAAGACCCTAAACCCTAAACCCTAAAGCCCTAAACCCAAATGTGGTGCCAAAGGCACAGCTCTCGAGCAACGCGTTCTGTGCGACACCAGCCACGAGATCTCCTTCGGCCGACGCCCGAAACACATCGAAGCACTCGTCAGACATGTGAATAAGCTTACGGGGTTGGGGGTTTAGTGTAGGTGCCTTCATCATTCGACCAGGGTTTTGGGATTTGGGGGTTCTATTTATAGAGTACAACTATAATCACAAGCTCCAAGGCGCTAAGGCATAAGAGGAGGAAGATGCATCAAATGATCTTTTAAAGGAGGAAGATACATCAGAGCCTCGAAGGTTCCTTGAACAGATTGAGGTGTATTCCTTCCTGTAAGTAAGGGGTGTTGCTGTTGGTGTCTCTGCGAACCGGACCTGATCGTATCCAGGATTCTACTTTAGGGCTTTCGTCCTGAATGACGAACTCCTTCTCAAGGCCCCTAATGCGTTCAAGAATCCGACGTTTACTGAAAGTGTGTCGGGAGCTCAAAGGGGTCTCGGACCTACTTGTCGGGTATCATGGAGAACCATTATAAAGGTTAATCTTTTTGGTCATATACGGATTATATAAGGGACTATACTACCCAAAACAAGTTCAAGGTTACCTGCTCTACTACTAGGCGGATGTCTATGGAGCGGAAGGCATTGGGGATGTTTGCGGCTCCAACAGCTCCGAAAACCCTCAGCTCCTATACACATCTCCAGACCCTGGAACTGCCGAAACCTTAAATGCGCATCCGTCCAGCTGTGCTTGCTCAGCATTTTGCCGTTCTCCGCATGCTCCATGACGGGTGCCAGAACCTGGGATGGGTACAAGGTTGAGGATTTACCAGAAACCCCAACAGCCCTTGACAGGGGTCTGAGGCAACTCACCAGGGCAACAATAAAGAGGTAGTTGGGATTCCCAGCAGGGCTTAAGTATCTGGGTTGGGTAAATGTCCGTCCCGTTTCACTTGCCGTGTTCGGTGGAACCCCTTGTTGGGGGCATGGCATGGCGTCCTACGACTACATCCAAACTCTACTGCGATGGTGTTTAGCTTAAGTGCTACAGGGCGAGCATCTGTCCGAAGCGATGGGCTTTGGGCGTTCACACTTCAGGAACTACTCGTTCGCTTCCGGGTTGAACTATTAGTTTAACTACTAGCAAGTTTCTCAACAGCGACCCTAAAGCAAAGGAGCCCGTGTCAAAGCAGCATGCATATCTTACTTGCCCAGCTTCCCAGAGGAACTGAAGGTTGGCCTCCGGGAATATGTGTAGCCATTGTAACAGCCCCAGTAAGATCAAGCCCAGAGACTCCAATCCCCCTTAGTTAAGGAATATACCGTAAGTTATAGTAGGATCACTATTATGATTTAAGGAATATTCCTTAATTAAGGGATATTGGAGTCTCTGGGAGGTCGTTTACTCCCCTTCTGTAGGGGCCTCGATACTCAGACGACCGTCTTGGTGTTTATTCTGGTATCATTACATTAAAAGCTCCTGCCCTGTAAATCATTCCGACCCCTGTACTACTGTGCATACCCCACTTAGATCCATAATGAACACCAAACAGTATTTTTGATATTCTCTTCGGTTTCATATAAGAAAATCATTCCGAAGGGGACGATAGCCACTACAAGATCTCCTGCAGATGTTTTGGTTGAGGCTTTTAGCTGCTGGTCTGGAGCTTTCCAACTCTGCCGGGGCAGCCCGGCCACACCTTCACACTGAAAGCCCTGTTTAATTAGTGTAGGCCTCAGTAATTAGAGTAGGGTGTTGAGATACATTATACCAGAACCATATTAAGGAACCCCTCAGGTACAGTATGGTTTCGAGTTACTCCGACCCCTATATGAAACCTGCAGACCCCAATAGCAATCCGGCAACAGTGCAAACCCACCATGAAGCAAAATCGAATCTGATAGTAGTTGTTGAAGCGCCAAGGAGCAAAGAAAAACCGTGACATCTGGACATAGGAGGGGATGCTGTCCACTGCGTTCTGCAGAGAGGGTTTGATGTCCTTATTTCGCAAACAACGATGAGGCTTAAAGCTTTAGCTTTCAGCACAAGATCAACTCGTAAGAAACTAGAAGCCTACACTTACAAGACTAACTCACAACATTCAAACGCGCATATGAAAGATCAGATCGGGCTTTCCACTGCCAAGCCTAGGTCTCGCGCAGACTCCCAAAACAGAAAGACCCTAACAGGAAATGAAAAAAGGCACTACGGCTGATGATCGAAACACCGCATTACCTTACTGACGCTAGACTATGGGAATTATGGCATCTTCCTTATTACGGGTAATGCAGGACTTATATCATTCACCGTACTGGAAAGCCAGGTGAGTGTCTTGAGAGTCCGATCTCGCCTCCAGCTGTGGGCATGCGAAGAAGTCGTACCTTAGACAGCTCGGTTGGGTTTAGGGTTTAGGGGCTTAGGGTTGAGGGTTTAGGGGTTTAGGGTTTTGGGGTTTCGGTGTGGGGCGTTGCAAGAGGCATAAAGGTTCTGCAAGGGCTCTGTACGGGATTGGGTTTAGGGATTACGAATATTTCTTGCCAAGCTTGTGTGGGGAGATCTTAAGGTGTAGATTCAAGGTTTCACCGTTTAGGCGCGGTTGGGCAGGCTTGGCAAGAAAAATGGCAACTCAGTTTACACAAAAGGCCTCAAGCTAGTCCCAACGAAATATGTATAAGGTTCCTTATCATAATTTCCAGTTTTTATAGCTGGAGCGTATAATGGTCCTTGGTTTCCTTCTGCGACTTTTCCGTCAGCACCACGGAGTCGAGCAGGTCTTGTGCTATTGAGAGGTACGGGCTTGGCCAACAGCTCCACATGAGAAGTCTCCTGAAAGCGAGAAGAGGGCATTGTATTTATCGGACCTGCTTTCAAGGATTTATAGTATGGGTCTACTACTAAGAGGCCAATTAATGTTGGAGATCCGTATACTCTGAACCTCCTGCGCAGTATTCATTGATGCCAGAACAGATGGCATGTCCTTCGTTTCTCGCTTCAGTTGCACTGCAGGTGGGGTTGTCGCACATCCGTCGCCTGTCCGTAGCCCAAAAGCAGAGTAACAGAGCTGCGGTGCATGTTGAATTCCCTTGGCCTTCAAACCAGAAACCTGAAAATAAAGCCACAGCTCTTCGTCCTTAACATTTGGAACCCTTTGTGCTTGTCGGCTTAGAAGAATGCCACGAATAGTGGCGTCTCCACTACTTTATTATCACCATCAGCACTCTACCCTAAACCGTATAAATCCTCCAGCCGGAGCCCCAAGACAACGTGTCCAAGATGCCACAGAAAAAGCTTTCTCTCCAACAGCTCTTCTGCCGTCAACCGCTGGCGGCTCCCGACAGGTACGAAGTTCATGAACTGCGGGTGGACCTCGGGGAGATCCCAGCTTTCGGATCTGTGGGTGTGTGGGGGTGGGTGTGTGTACATTGGGTATATATATATATATATATATATATATATAAGTAGGTGGGTGTGTATATATATATATAAACATGTACTTATGCATTCCTTTCTTTACATAAATGTATGTGTCCATGTATATGCATGTGTAAACGTTGGTCGGTCGGTCGGTCTGTCTGTCTGTCTGCTCTCTTTCGGTCTTGTGGGGTCGGGTCGGGTCGGGTCTGGTCTGTCTGCCTGCCGCTGCACAGTGAATGCCTCATCTCATGACTGAAGTATAAGCCGAGGGGCCGTTGTCATCTTCGTCCTGGGTGCGCAGGGCATGGCCCAACAGTTCGTACATATCTTGAACCGGGTCGGACATTCGACGAATTAGGCTGGAGGTTGGGGGTCTTGAACTGACTAACGCCTGCATCGCCCCAAAACCGAACATTAGTGGTTCAGGACCATGGCCCAACCAAGGCTAACCTTTCAATAGGGCGACGTTGACCAAAAAATCCAGGTTGGTCTAGGAACCTTTTTTGAACCCGGGCTTGCTGGCTGCCAGGACTGACCCTCCGACCTGTTGCCAAGTTCTAGGAACCTGAAAATGTAAACGTGCAATACAGATGCGACGAGCTTTGTTGGGGCAGCGAATATGATTTCATGGTCATAGCATTCCAAACGTGTTATGACGGGGTGCTCCTACCAACGATCAGCACCTCCATGTCAGGCTAGTCTCCCGGGCTCCTTACTAAATTATTGGCCCCGAAAGGATCCCAACATCCCTGACAAGCCAATGCTGCGGCGCCAGGTCTACCCAGTATCTATCCGCTGAATAATCTGGGCACTCCAATTGCTATTCCTCAGTTTTGAAAGAGAGCCCGCCCGCCCCCGGCACACCAACAAAAAGCAAACGCAGAATGAAGAGCCCTCAATAATTAGCATACCAATCCGTAGGGTTCCTCAATACTGCTAACTGTTAGAAGGACACACAAATCGCACCAACACAGACCCCTAAGGCGAAATCCAGCAGCAAGTTGCAAGATTCTGTGTGCTCTATACACGAAGATCATCTCCAGCCCTCGTTTGAGTTCAAAGAAACCCTAGACAAAAACACAAAGCACACAAACCAAACCTAAAAACCCTTGCAGCAGGCTGAGGGAAAAGGAACGGAGTGTTACTGCCAATGATCATAGGGATCCTTAGGGGTGTAGGGGGAGGGGGGGTAGGGGGCCTTAAGGCCCATAATAAGGACTAATCAGGCCTATGAAATGAAGGGTTCTGAAGCTGCAAGCCCTGAACCCCTAATTCCCCAGATCCCTTACGGATAAGGTGCAGGAGGTTTGTCAGCGCCTGCTGTAGCACCTCCGCTCTTCGCGCAGTCTACGGTCTTGTGGTCGTTGAGAAAGCTAAACTAAGTTTGTGTTGTCACGCCCCTTTGATGCTGCCTACAATCAGCCTAAACTGAAGTTTGGGTTCGACGCTTTTGCTTGTGCTTTTTTGCCTGTGTACATCCTCTTCCACACGCGGACGCCCATAAATGGCCAGGCGAACAAAGTTAAAGGTCAGAGAATCATAATCAAAAGTATTGTGCTTATAGCCCCACCTGTAGCTGCTCAAGAAACTTTCAGAACATGGGGTGCCCAAGGAATGCAGCTTCATGAGCTTCAAGACACTGGGGCCAAAGGCCTTTCAAAGTTTCTGAGTAGGGTGGTATGATTGACGTCTCTAGCTGCTAGCTCTTCAGGGCATGCGGAAGGCAATGAGCGTCGGATCAGTTGCTCAGTCACAAGTATCCCGCAGAGCTGCCAGAAAACGCTGAAACGACACCTCCAGGAGCTTGGGGCGCCGAAAGGCTGTGATGTAGGGGCCCTAATAACTGGAATAGGGTTTAGGGCATATTATGGTACAATCATCATAAGGAATCCCCCTTCCCTCTTCCGATTGTCTAAAATAACACACCAAAAAAAACTTTGCGATGACAGAAAGAAGGTTACCCGCTCTACTACTAAGGACAAGAACAACATGCCAAGTAAATTCCAGCAAGCCCGTGACTGAATGCCCAGAAAAAGCGCCCGCAGCTGATGGAAGTGGGGATCCGGGTGAGTGTAGCTCGTCCACTGGTGCGACACGAAGATGACCTTTTCGGCTCGATTCTGGGAATTACCAAAACCCCCAGGAGGAAATCTGAAAAGCAGATTTCACAAATTGGGGCCCTGTGCTGTCAAAGGGTACTTTAGAGAAACCCCTTTCTACGGGATCAACTTTTCGGGGAGCCTCCAGAGGGCCTGGGTTTTAGGGTTTTAGGGTTTATAGTAAACCCCACAAAGTTGGAAACCGGATTAAGGCCAAATAGTGCTGGGATTCCCTCTACATTACTCTTATAGGATTGAGGCTATGGGGTTTCCAATTTTTGGGCTTCTACTGTAGGGGGTGTGAGTGCCCGGAGGTTTCAAGTCAAGGGCCTCATGACTTAGGCCCCTATATTGCTCACCAGACGGAGTCACCCGAGAAATCCCCTAAACCCTTCAAGCCTGGCCCCAACCTATAACTATACAACCCCGGCCGAGGCCCGGAGAATTCGAACAGCAGAATCCTACCACCCAGGCAGCCGAAACCCTGAAGCCCGACGTTTAGAAGAGTTTGGAAAGCCAACATACCTCGCGGCTAGAACAGCAAGGGCCTTTCTGATAGGAATAGGGCTTTGGCGGTTTTAGGGGGATAGCAGTATTATCTTTCCGGCTAGGGTTTTCACCTGAGATAGGTCAGGATATGTAAGACATAGTTTGGAACCAGGAATCTCGAAGAAGCTGGGACAGATCCCCCATATGTTGCGCTCTCAATACACATAGCATATATAGCTGGTCGGTACAACAAGGACCCTAGCATGAATCTACACCATACCAGCCCTTCAAAATATGAACCCTCAACCTGACACCGAAGACCCTCCAAACCCCAAGAAATCGGCTGTCCTTGGGACTTACAACAAGGAAGGCACGTGCCAGATTATAAGCCTTGCGGTTAACGTTTAAGGTTTAGGGTTGAGGGATTGTGTATAGCCCCACGGAGTGTACCTGTAGGTCCCCTTAGAACCTGCTTGCCAAGCCACAGCTCCTTGTAAGAAGTAGGCCCAACAGACATCTTGTGGACACGAAAACAGCCCACTTAGTCCTCCGAAGTCGTGCAAGTCATAGACGCGTCTGATTCGTTACAATGCTGTTTTGGGTTATGCGGTACGATGATTCCACTGGGGAGCCATACGCACAAAATTTCCCGACCCCTAAACTACAGTGTAGATATAGCTGGGAACTCGAAGGAGAATCGGCAATGATTATACTGTACATTGAACCGTAAATATACGTACTCAGAAACGCTTAGAAACACTTCTAGACTTTACAGGTTTCAGGATCATAACCCTAAGCCCCAAACCCTAAACCCAAAGCTCTACACGGCCTCAAGCCCTAAACCCTACAACTCTAAACCCTAAAACCTGAAAACTCCAAACCCCAGACTTTTGAACCCTCCAAGAAACCCGTGGAGACACACCTAAGGCGAGAGACATCTCCCATGCTCTGGTTGTACTGGATGACCACGCCTTTTTCCAGCAGCCTGGGCGTGATCAGGGCATGTATTCGACGCTCACGACGTTTAGGCTTTAGGCCCTTTTTCCAGCAGCCTGGGCGCATTAGAGGATGTATGTATTCCGTGTTTGGGACGTTTACGCAAGGTTTCTTCGGTGGTTTCGGATGTAGGAAAGGAACACCCACTCTACACCCTAGACCCTAAACCCCTAAACCCTAAACCGCCTAAGCCCCAAGCCCCCGAAAGAACAAGTCACAGGCCGAGGGGCTCCTCGTGCGGTCGGACCTCCGTCATCTTCATGAACACCTCCAGTTCAGGGGCTTAAGGGCATTTAGTGGTAGCAGTAGTAGTAGTAGTAGTAGTAGTAGTAGTAGTAGTAGTAGTAGTACCAGTAGTAGTAGTCTTAGTCTTCGTAGTAGTTCAAGGCTCCACTAAGCTCCACTAAGGGCTTTAGGGCATTGGGCATCTAAGGTTTCTAGAAGTTTTCAAAAAGCTACTGGTGAGGGTAGAAGTTACTGCATGACATAATACAAAGAACAAAGCTTTTAGTGTACATTATACTGTACAAATACTTATCATAAGGAACCCGGGGCCAGAGATTATTCAGGCCCTTGTATCAAGTAACCCCGCGCCCAAAACCGTGACTTGAGCCCCGGCCTCCAAAGCAACCACATACATCGGATAAGTCCTCAGCGGATGATAGGACGGCTTGTCTTGTATGTTCTTCATGTGGGGCTTGCGGCTGAAAGGCCTTTATGAGGTTGGATAGGCGTGTAATTATGATTCTCACCAGAGTTTTGTTGTATTTTCAAGGGTTCATGGGTGCCCAGGTACAGTCAGTAGCTGCAAGCAGCTTCTGTGCAAGAAGGCTTGTAAGGTTCACCGCTCGAGGCCGCGCCGCTAGGGTGCTGGGGTGCGTGCATCTGCCCGGGGAACAAGTCAACCTCCCTCCTAGTTTGGAGAAGGAAATCGCATTCCATACACAGGAAACCAGTACTCCTGATGAATTGGTGCTAGTACCACTAAAGCTCCGGCTGGCAGTAGTACTAGTACTAACACTACTGCTACTGTTCGTGAACCATCTATCTACCTATCCATCCATACATGCTTATCCTTCTTCAGGAAACATAAAGATTAGTATTGCTATGTCAAATCATTCCAGCTTCCATGTGAGGCTATCTGAAAGCTGCTTTCAGCGGCCTGGGTGGGGGCCGTCTTTCCCAATAGCAGAAAGCGATACCCCTCTAGAGCCCAAAAAAGGAACCCTAACGTTGGGGCTTTAATAATGTTCAAAAGAGATTTTGGGGGGCTTCTTCTTATAATACAAGAAGCCTGGTTCTAACTAGTAAGGCACCTATACTAAACAACAGACTCCGTGAATCCTGGAATCTTCCTAAGTTCTTGTTCTTTGGTGACTGCCATTTTCGGGGTTAGGCTTTAGGGTGTTTTAGGGTTCAGGGGTGCAGGAGCATGTACCTGGAGTTTAGCATGTATACGGTTGAGGAGTTTAGGGTTTAAGGTTCTACTTGGAGGATCATGAGACTTAGTAAGTAGAGTTATAAGAACCTTAATTGGAGTTATTATAAGCAGCTATATGCACAGTTATCTTGTTTATAGACATATTTACTAAGTCCCATGATCCTCCAAGTACGGTTTCCTGCACGAGTCACATAGATCCCCCGACACTTACGCCCAGAGTACCCTAAGCCCTCTACTAATGCCCGAGCCCGGACTATCCGCTGTGACATCAACTCTGGCTCCTACTGTAAGAGCTACTACCCGAGCTCGTATAACATGGATTGAACGTCTCGAAAGACAGAGGAAAAATCAAGGCAGGAACACATCACATGAACCGCAGACACTATCTCCCGCAAGATCCTCTCTTGCCATCCTACGTCTCCGGCCTTCCGGATTGTGGCTCTTTGGGCAACTGAGCTGGACAGTAAGTGTGCGGACTTTTGGGCTGCGCGAGACTAAAAGCAGTACGGCCATGCTGCTGTTCAACTCGTGCCTACCCATGGCATTTAGGTCGAACACGCATGTTGCGAGGGGCTACTGCTTCATACACTGCGGCTCGCCGTGCCCTTGGGCATGCTGCGTCCGTTTAGTACAATAATACAGCTGGTACCCTTGCCCCAGGGACACTCCTCCAGCGCCTGGCGCTGAAGAGTCCACACACACACACCATCAAACACCCTACGTCCCCAAACTCATTCTTTAAACCTGAATGCTGAAACTCCCACCACCAAGCCGGAACCCTGAACCCCATCTCCGAGCCTAAACCCTAAGCCCAGGTTCATCGCGAAGGTTGTTGTGCGGTGGAGATCACCAAGCGAATTCGACGATGCCGAAGCAGCAAAAGCTCCTTGCCCTGCGGAAGTGTGGGGCTTTCTTTGAGGGCGTAACGTAGGGTCCTGATTAAGAAGCCTTGGGCCTTTATTAGGGTTCCTTACTTTTGAATCCTACTATTTTGGGGTTATACACCCAGGGTTTCTTCATCAGGTTGCTACATTAGGTGGTTAGAACCTGGAGCTGTTGTACTGTGTTCATTGGCAGTTTCGGAGTGGGGTGTCAGCCCTTCGCGTCCCGTGCATCCAAGGAGCACGCAAGTTGCAAAGGGTCCAGCGCAGTTCCGGAAACGCTCCGGCGGTAGGTGGTGCTGCTGCAGGTGCCCATGGCTGATAAGGGCGCCTCTAAACTTATTTATCCCTAAGATGGGAGTTTCCGAAAATTAGGGGTACCTTGTTCTGGGGTCCTTATGGTAAGGATCCTACTATTTAGGGTACTATATCAGGGTCCCCCATTTTCGGAAACTCCCAGATGATGGCTCCACAGCGTTTTCGGGTGCCAAGGGTTTTCGGTTGTTTAGCTGTCATGGCATTCGATCGTATTTGTGTGCGAGGTTTGTGGATGCGCACAGGCGCCGGCTAAAGATCAAACCTTTGCAGAAAGATGACCATGAAGCGCATGGACAAAACATCGAAATGCTAAACTACAAAGAACGTTTACATGTACTACTTGCTGCTACGAGTACCCATACCACCTTCCGTTACGATCGCGACCAAGATCGCCGCCACTATTGATGTTTCTGTGGCCACCACCACTATGTGCATGGACTCTCAGTCCCTGAGAGATGAAGCAGCAGGAGCTCTTCTTTAAGGTCAGGGCTCAAGGTTTAGGGTTTAGGGCTTCGGATTTTTCCCTCACGGTTCAGGGTTTAGGGTTCGATGTTTGGGGTTTAGAGTGTCCATCTCCGAGAAGGATATTAGTCGCAGTAAGCAGTCGAGCGGACATACTGCAGGGGGCCTGGACAACTAGACCCAGCATTCGAATTGTTACGGCACATATGCTGCGTTTCCAGACCCTCCCATTTTGATGCAAGATTGGGCCCTTGAGAACTCGAACAGTATTGGGGTTTGGGGGCATAACATAGTATGATTATATGATATATGGGAACGCTAAGGCATACTGTTACTACTTATTCCGTGTGGCTCCCTGTCATCATGTAGGCCAAACGACTCCCGTCCCATACAGTTTTGTCTGCACAAGCGGGATTGGCATCAGCCTGACAGGCCAGCTTCTGCGACTGCCCTGTTGAGATACGTATTATTAAGCGACAAGTCTCACCTAATTCGTCCATGTATTCGCATGCAAGCGTCACAGTCGCCGGTTGTGGGATTTAGGATGAGGTGGAGGGTGCAGGGATACGGCCAGGATGCATGACAAAGTGATAAGGAAGACTTTCATAAAGAGCTTTTTAGCAAAACAAAAGTTGACATAGGGGGATTGTAGCATAGAAGCGCAAATAATTACCAATATTATTCCTCAGAGTTCCTTATTATAACTATCCTAAAAGGAACCCAAAACCCTTTTCTCATAATTAGGGCCCCTACATTAAGAGCACAAAGCGCCAAGACCGAGTCCTCCACCCATCAACCGCTGAACCCTGCCCTATTTAACATAGGGGCCTTAATAATTAGAATAGGGTTTTGGGGCCCATTATACTATAATTATAGTCAGGTACGCCCAAAATTCTAAGCGTCTGGGGAATCATATTACCGTGGGGCCCCGGGCGAACGTAGCAAGGCGACAGGAGGTTCAAGCTCAGCACGGCAATGGGCACCTCAGGTCTTTTCCCTCCTAGGGTTTGGGGGTTTGGGCGCTCACACTCGGACAATCCAGGCGAGGCACAGGGGTTGGGTTTAGGGTTTAGGGTTTAGGGTTTAGGGGTTTAGGGTTTAGGGTTTAGGGGTTTAGGGTTTCGGCGCTCACACTTAGGGTTTAGGGTTTAGGGGTTTAGGGTTTAGGGTTGCTCAGCACAGCAAAGGGCACCTCCGGTCTTAGATCGTAGCGCATGGATGGGTTTTGGGGCACTGGTAAGTCACTGGTACGAGTACCTGTTTGTGTAACTTACTTCCTTACTGTATCACACAGGCTATCCCAAAAAAGTGCAGGTTCTGGGTATGCTCCGGTTTAATGTATTCGGCCCCCTGATTGCCAACGCCTGAAGTCCTAAAGACCCGTCAAGGCCTAAACCCAGACCGTCCCCCTCCAGGTTTCAGGCCGTGAAGGAGGAATACTTTCATTAATTAGTCATTCACACCCCTAAACCCAAAGCCTCTCAAGGCGCGGAGGTTGCTGCTTGGGAGTTGCAAATGTCGAAGGCTTGGATTCAAAGCCCACGGCTTCTTGTTACGGGCGTCAAGATTTTCTGTGTACTAACAGCAGTAGTAGAAGTAGGCTCCATCACCCACGCGTGCGGCACTCTGGGGTGGGGTGGGGTGGGACGGGGTGTAATGACGGCATGTTTACATCGGCCAGTGGCATGTAAGCTTCCATGTGGATTGGCATGCTGTCACACGCGTTCATGCCTTGTGCGAGCATGCCCGAACCACCGGTGTTTACAGGGTTTTGACAACTTATACGGCATACTGCAGAAGGATGTTTGGCTTTCTGGCAATAAGACGCACCGTCATAAGCAGTGATGCCTAGTGACCTAGTGCGATCATGCCCTCCTGGTATTTACAGCAGTTGTGCCTTTTTGCACAACATAGTACACAACGATATGGTGATGGCGATGATGATGATGATGATGATGAACTCATACTAACAGTTAACATCAGTACTCATCATCAGTATCTTCCATACTATCATCAGTAACTCATAATTAGCAAAGACTAGTTTTTGAGATCTTCGAAACCACCTGTATTCGTAAGTCCTGCGCCTGCCACATAGAACGCAGGTGAAACAGCCCAAATCAGGCTGATGTGGAAGATTCGCTTGCGCAAAACATCTGTTCGAGGACACACCCTGGCTGCTGCCGCAGTGAAAAGCTGCATTTGCCTGGAAACCAAACCGCAAAAAATGAATGTTTTTTACCGATTTCAGAACAAAAACCGACGCCGAAATCAAGCAGTCTCCACATGCAGATGAGACATACCGCCTTGTTCACAGTCTCAGATGAGCCTGCCAAATGTGCTTAACACCAGAGCGAAAACACATTTTCCACATCAACACACTCTACATGTTCAAGTGAAACGAATCCCTGATGACATGTTTGAGGCGCCTCTTGCGTGGCAAACGTGGATGATGGAGCCTACTAGTCGTCGTCGTTGTAGTCGTAGTCTTAGTGGTCGTCGTAATAGTAGTAGTAGTAGTAGTAGTAGTAGTAGTAGTAGTAGTAGTAGTAGTAGTAGTAGTAGTAGTAGTAGTAGTAGTAGTAGTAGTAGTAGTAGTGGTAGTAGTAGTAGTAGTAGTAGTAGTTGTTGTTGTTGTACTAGTAGTACTGATACTTTGAACTATCAACTAGTAGTACTAGTGCTACCAGTAGTACTTAATACGACCATAGCACTACTAGGAGTACGTAGACTACTGTTCGCCTATTACCCCTAGTACCACTGGTATCCCTAGCACCACTACTACGACTACCACCACTGCGCAGGGCAAGCGCAGGCTTTGACTGTAACTTCTGTACCGCTGAGCACTAAACCGTCAACTCTGCAACAGGAACGTGCTAAACCCCGAAACGTCGATACAGGTCCTCCATATTCCATTGTGGCAGGCTGCCTGATGCTTCGGCACCAAATTCAGCTGCTCTCGCATGGAGGCCTCAGCGGTTCGAGTTTAGGCCTGGGGCATTGGTCTAGGGATACGATTTAGCGTTTAGGGTTTAGGGTTTAGGGCTCCGAGTTTAAGCTTAGGAACGGTTTATCGGCGAAGGCCTCTCGTGGTAATGGGCTGTAGCCTCTCCACAAACAACCCATATGCATATGTACATAAACATAGAACAAATATGTGTACTGTATATATACATATACACATATGTATACATCTATCATAAATGCTACAAATCCCTTAAAGGGGCCCTTATAGGTGTCGAATTCAGCAGTCCCTGTTGATCTAGCCCTCGGACTTAACACTGCCACAGGATCCTATGCCTTTGAAACTCGAGAATGTAGAGCTCTGGCTCAGAAGCTGACTTGTTTAGGCGCTCACACTCGAACAATCCAGGCGAGGCATGTGGTTCGAGGTCCGACAATGTGAGCGGAGTTGTTTCGACGCTCACACTCGGACAAGGCAGGCAAGGCTCCACTGACTTGTTTAGGGTTTTGGGTTTTTGGTCTTTAGTTCAGAGTTTGCTAAAGTGCAGCTCAGACTGCCAGAGACATGTTGGGACTTCAGATTTCGCGACCTTTCGGCTTTGGCAAACTGCCCTTACCCCCAACCACTGAACGGTAAACGCCGCACACCCAACACCCAACACCCCTAAAGTCTAAATGCCCTAAACCCCAAGCCTTAATCCCAAGACACGTGTTGTTGAGCCTTGAAGGCCCTGATGGAAACCTTACAGATCCCATAAATTCCCTTAAAGGAACCATCATAGATCCCTGAAAGGAACCCGTATAGATCCCTTAAAGGAACCCTAAGAGCTCCCCTTAAAGGAAGCCGCGCACCGCTACTCTCGAACCTCCCAAGAGCTCTCCCGAGATTCAGACACCCGGACAGAGGAGTGGAAGTTTCCTCCGGCAGGCTTTTCAAGAGTTTAGGGTCCTGTAGGGTTTAGGGTTTATAGGGGCCCCTACATCACTTGTCCAGTATCCTGGGGAGCTAAAGCTAAAGGTTAACCCTAGGGAGTATACTAGTGTATTGGACTATCTAGGGGCGAGAGTACCCCAACTAGGGTAAAGGTTACCTACTCTACTAGCAGGATGGTCTGTAAGGACTTGTGTGATGCTCGAAGACAGGGCTTAAGAACGTCTTATACGGTAACAGATCGGTCGATGGTTGTCAAGGCCAAGTGCGAATAAGCGGCATACTGTGCGCATAAGCCAATAATTAGTAGCCTAGGCTGCAACATGAGTCCGTACGCCGCAGGGGTTCAGGATTCAGGGCTCAGGGATGGTAAAGATTAGATTTAGGATGAGGAATAAAAGCCCTGCTCTACCGTTGAGTTTCGGTTTGAAACGAGGCTTCCTTTTCCGGCATGAGCCTCGCACTTCAAGAGAGACCATGCTACCCTGAACCCCTGGGCCCTTTTTGCATCCGGGCCTAAGACGACTCGACCGTATTGCAACTGCCGGTAGGCTCTAGAGCCCGACACCCCTTCGCACAGACTTGAAACCCTAAACCACTTAACTCCTGAAATCTTCCATGAACCTCTAAAGCTCTCAACATAAGAAAAACCACAGCATAATTTTTGAGCTATACGCCTAAAACCCTAAACCCTGAAAACCGTGTCTTGGCATCTGGACTCGCGCAATCGCCAGAGAACCACCGAAAGCCCTCAAACCCTGAGCTCCGATTAGGCCTTACCCGTACACCCCGAAACGATTAAGACACTCTAATGTAGGAACCTGATTAAGAAACCCTGGCACTCTAACACCCTAACCCCTTAGCCCCCAAAGATCTTATTTTGAACCCAGACTCTGCGGATCAGCTGGGAAGCATCATTGCCCCCTAAAGACCTAAAGCCTAAAACCCCCAAACCCGCTAAAACGCCGAATGACCCAACACTGCTTGGCCCTGAATCCCAACAACCCCTACTAGACCCAAGAGTAACCTAGGAACAACAAGGGTGCCCTTTTTGGTTTAAAGGGGCTTATAAGGGGACCTGAACCCTAAAAAAAGGGAATAAGGGCCTACTCCAGGTCCTAGCCTATAATACGTATTAGGTTTTATAGTACTTTAAAACCTAAACCTTAAGCCCTAACGCCTAAACTAGGGCCTACACCCCTTGAAAAAACGTCTGAACCCTGAACTCCTAAAGGCCCAAAAACCTCTGAAACCCTGGAAATTTCCTGAACAACCCTAAACCCTAAGAGCCCCTAAAACCCTGAATGTTCCAGCCTTAAACATCCTAAAACATTCCTAAAACCCTCTAAAAGTCGAACCCCCATGATGGCGCCTTTCATCTGTCTTGCTCGCCGCGACGTGAGCGGGAGCAGGCTCCTGAAAAGCTGCGAAACCCTATACCCTGAGGGGTTTCCAGTCTCGGAGTTTACAGGGTTTTAGAGGTTCGCTCTCTCTCTCTCTCTCTCTCTCTCCCGAGCATGGGGTTTAGGGTTTAGGGATCAAATCCCTCGGGCTTCAAGCCCACCCGATAGTCTTTATATGTCTTTATCGGGCGACGGAGGAGTGAGAGCGGATGTAGTACCCCCTGGAAGCTCATGCCATATAGTCTACGATAACGAGAAAGAGGGTGTACATACATTCTCGAGGACATTGGTTAGAAGGCATATATTCCTCGACACGGCTGAAGAGCAAATTGTTGTAGAAAATAACATGTGTCTGGGAATATGGGTCTCATGCCCCCCTGGGCATATTACAAACCCAGTGCTGGCCTTACAAGTCTTGTGCCAGCTCGCAGGACGTTGCCTTGGAACAACTCTTGGCCACACATTCATACATGTCTCATCAACTTTCGCCGCATTAGACTTCAAGAGACACTACATAGCGTCCCACATAAGGATGAACACAAATGATTTGCTCTCTCTCTCTCTCTCACTCTCAGGCGGGTGAGAGGTTGGGGGAAAGGATATAGTCAGAAGTTCCGAGTTTCCCAGTTCAGGGCTTAGTTAAAGTCATTAGAGGGTTTGGGGCTTTCACTCGCTCGCACAACTCGCACAAGCCCGACGAGAGGAGTTCAGGGTTTAGACTTGATATTGGTTTCGAGGTTTAGGGTTCATAGTTCATAGGATTTGGGGGTTTAGTGGTTCAAGGTTTAGACTTGATCTGATTTGGGTTGTGCGATTAAGGTTTAAGGAGTTAAGGGTTCATGACCCTACCTGGACCCTGAAATCTACTTACATCCTTCCGAGGATTTCTCTATACAGAAGAATCATCCTAGACACGTAGGTTATTTGGGTTCAGGTGCGCCCTAAGCAGCATGACCCCGTTTCCGACCTCAGAAGACTCGCCCGAGCTCGCACAACTCTCCTCCAAACCCACAGGCTCTGGTCTGACCCTCCAAACCGGAACCCAGAGGGCCCAATTTGATTCAGGCTTTGAAACCACCTTAACGATCCCTCTATACCTTGAGGCATTACGGTATTTCCTTCCGGTAATCCGTCAATCCTACATCCTATCTTAGTCTATATAGTGCTGAATTCACCCTCCGGGAACCATTACAACTTCAGGCCTCAGCAGTGTAGGGGCCTTAGCAATTAGAATGGGGTTTGCGGATATATTATACTTTAATGTAATTACAATACGGACCCCCTAAAACCCTGTTCTAATTATTAAGGCCCTTACATTAAACCCTTCTGCGGTCCTTTGGGGCGGGCTGGGCTTTCGGGGAAGCCTCGCTCTCTGGCGCCGGCTTGCTAGGGACCGGCGCGTGGCGCAAGCAGTAGTAAAAGATCCTGACGATGTGGGAGTTTCCGAAATTAGGGGGTACCTTATTTTGGGATCCGTATAATGAGGATCCTACTAATTCGGGTCCCCTATTTTCGGAAACACCCATGTGGGGGGTCTTAGGCCTAGGGGGTTTAGGGCGCCAGTCTTCGGATTTTGGGCTTGCGGTTTGCGGGGTGTTTCGGGTTGCGGGTCTAAGTCTGGGGGATTAGGTTTAAATGATTAGTGAAGGATTCGGTGTGGCACTGCGGAGCCAGCCGGAAAGTTAAAACATCACTATATCCTCATTCCCCGAAGGTATAGGAAATCCAACTTTCTGGGGTTCACTAGAAGCTAAACCCTACACCCTAAACCTTAAAGTTCGAACCTGCAACCCTAAATCCTGCGCTGGAAATCCTCCTAGGCTGCTTTGCCCGACAGAGTCTTGAACCGGCTCTGGCACGATCCGGGGGCTCATGATGACGGGCTTAGGGCTTAGGGGGTTTAGGGTTCCCTTACTAAGGGATCCAGAAGGGTTCTAGGAGGCCGTAGGGTTAAGGGTTTATAGATTTTAGGGCTCCCGAAACACTCCTGAGACTGAGTAATTAAAACTTGCATCAGATGTCGGGTGGGTAGTCAGGCATGAGAATATCCGGACCTGTGGCTCAGTGTCTTGCGGGCTGTCGGCTTTGTCTAGGGCCCTCTTCAGAACCTGTCCGCGTTTACGCTCTCATGACTCGGGCGCAGCCAGACGAGGTCTTTCGGTTCGCGTTCGTACAGGTTTAGGGTCTTCGGGTTGTGGTTTCAGGATCTCGTTTTTTCGGGCACCTCAGCTCATCACTACCTTTGCGTTACGTCCCGTACGCCTTCGGAGATGTGAGCACCTTCGGCGGGAACTCTTGGGGCTGCCACCGATCGGGAACAGTGATTTCCGGACCGGGATCCTTCCCCGTCCCCCCTGGTAACCTCGAGACGGAGGCGAAGCTTATCTCGAAGTCGTCTCTGGGCAGCAACTTCCGCCTAGAGGCCTTCTGGAGCTTACCAATAGTGGCCTGAGCTGCCTCCAGTTGGCATTCCACCGTTCGCCGCTGGCTCTTTTCGCTGGTGGCATCCCCTTTGCAGACTGCGTCTGAGCATTCAGAAGCTGATCGACGGCGGCGCTCAGCGCGGCTGACTGCTCCGCATGCGCCTGTGGGTGGCCCCAACCAACATCCAAAACCAGTTCTATATTCTATACCTATAACCTTAACAAGTAAGCCCTGAACCCTAAATTTACTAAACCCCCTTTGTGCTCATGGACTCTGAGCCCTAAATTTACTAAACCACCCTTTTTCCTAAACGCTGCAGAAGTTGTAGCGCCTGAGACCCAACTCCAGATCTTTCACAAATTCCCGGCGCAGCGGGGCCACCTGGAGACCAAGGTGAAGGGACGCGGGGGTGCCATGGAAAAGGTTAGGGTTGAGGGTTTAGGGTTTAGGGGCTTAGAGTTTCGGCGCTCACACTCGGACAATCCAGGCGTTTAGGGTGTAGGGGTTTTGTTTTGGGTTTTGGCTTGTGCTACGGTGGATGGCATAAATTCTGCGTTATATACCTCAATTACCCTCGACTATGGGGCTGATGGCATATTCCGTCTTATGGGTGATGCAGGGTTTATATCATCAGCCGTAACTGAAACATTGTGACAGGGGGTTTTCTTCGATGGCCTGAAGCAGGAAGAGGGTTTTCACAAATGAGATTGGAGATGCTGAAAGGGCCCCAAAGCAACAAGGGATGGGGTTCTTGGTCCAGTGGAATATTCATGGGCAAATCGGTTCTGGCCTTCGCGGTGTGGGTTTAAAGTCTTCGAGAGGCATGGAAGGGGGCGGGCTGTCAAAGGATGCAAATTTGGAATAGAAAGGATGAGAAATCGAGAGGACCGGAGTGTCCCTCCCCGTACCTTTGCCAAACAACTGCTTTCGCATGATCTCGACATCCCTTTATCGTCATTTCCCGCACTGCCTTGCAAGCTTCGTGGTTGGACACTTGGACCGAACACCTTAAGTTCCAATCTTTCGCCAAGCCTGAATCCTATCCAGAGTAAGGAAATCTAGGGGCCTTGATAATTAGAAACGGATTTTGGGGCCCATTTTGCTATACTCATACTAAGGAGCCGCCAATGGTATAGGTAGTCATTAGCCGTCGGAGGGAGCTTCTACTATAGTTTCCGGAAGAAAATATGCAAACAAAAGTGCGAGCACCCCCAACTACCCTCTATGAGTCTATGATACCCTAAATACCCACCATTAAGGAACATAAGGGCTCCCAAAAAGGCTGCTTGCGGGGTGGTGGTGGGTAGATGGCTCAGACACTGCGGCACGGCAGGCGGCATCAGAGGGAGTTTAGGTCTCATGAGCTTCGGGACAATCTTGGCTTAGGGCTTTAGGGCAGGTCATACCTACCTTGGCTGCTCTTCTTTTTGGCCGCATCTGCACCTGCACATCGACGTGCCAGATCCCAAAATGAGATCTTCCGCGGCCACTGGGTTTGTGGCGATCATGCCAAGTAACTCGAAGCAGGACTGCTTATAATTCTATTCTTAAAATCCGACAATATCTAGCTCTGCGATTTCTGCCTATTCACTCACCGCAAACCGTTCAAGACATAACGAGAGGGCGACCCTCCAACCCATGCAGGGTGCCCTCAGTCAGATTGTGTACGTGGTCTGGACCATGCCCCCTCGCAGAGTCTTCGAGCTGACCTCCTGCACAGCGGCCGAAAACCCGGAACGTCTGTTCGTGTCAAACACCGTTCGTTTTCACCGATCCATGCATCACCCTAAACCAGCCCTAAACCCTAAACCCTCTTCCTCACACGATTTCTTTTGGGGCTACGCCTGGCCCTCATCTTGCAAACGGAAGGCCGAGCCGAGGTGGCTGCTTCAAGGTTGGGGTTTGGGGCCCTCAAACCCTAAACCCCAAGCCCCTTTTTGCCACTGGGCTTGGGGCTAGCCAGATCCTAAAACCCGAAACCCTGAACCCTAAAGATTGAGGGAGTAGCAGCAGGCCTCGTCCCACAACCCTAAAACCCTAAACAAGACCTTAAACCCACAACCCTGAACTCTAAACCCTACGACTCCCCAACAAGAACGGATATTGAGCCGTAAATGCCTCGAGTACCAGTTCCTCCGCATGGCTCCGAGGTGTCCCTATCTTGGGTACGGCACGCCACCGCGTGACAGTCCATATTAGGGGTCAGATTAAAGCCGTATATACCCATTCTATACATGTTATACTCTTATCATCAAGCTGTCACAGAGTGGGGGCAGTGCACAGATTCCATATCTTACTTCAACAGTAGCGTGTCTCGCACCGAAGCTAACCAAGCAGCCAAAGGTAGCCACCTAGCTGCGAGCAAGAACCGCAATTATTGGTCTCAGGGCCCTTTCAATCTCAGACAGCCTACACCAGAGTCCTGAAAGTCTATCAAGCTTAGGGCCCATCTAGATGCCTTCATGAAAACCATTTCAGCAACAGCACTCTCTCGTCCCAATGTCTGTCTGGCTGTCTATCTGCCGGTTTGTCTGCATGCATGTACACACACACATATACATACATACACACACACACATACATGAATAAACCCACGCATGTACATATGTATGTACATATGTGTGCATGAAATGTATGTAGGCATGGTATGTACGCACGTATGTATGCTATGCCAACAGACGCCCCTATACTCCACCTCAAGGAACGAAACCCTCTCTCGGCCGTCCTGTCCTTCAGTTTCGACTTTTGCTCTTCCGTGAAAAGGGGGATGCCTCGACCACTCGACGCGTCTAGGATGTTCGGTGAAGGGTAGAATGTCTGACTGGGACCCGTAAGAAACCAGAAAGATTCATGTCACTCAACTCAACCCTGGCACATGTGAGAACACCTCAGAAATGGGGCCCCCAAAAGCACATATCCCACATAAATCCCCTAAAAGGGGAGCCCAATAAGGTAGGGCTATGCCTACAAAATGCTTATGCTTATATGCTTTGGTTGGGTCCCTAAAGAAAAGACATCCTGCATCGAACGTCATTGATAAATCTCCGAAACACTAAACCCCTGCACCCGGAAGCGTAAGCTCTGAGCCTGACAGAGCGCGCACCCCAAATCGAAACCACGGAAGCTGATGTAGGGGGGGCGTAATGATTCCAATAGGGTTTTGGGGGTATGTGATATATAACTTATAACTATCAAAGGGAGCCTGCGGAATAATGTTGGCAATTATTCCAACTTCTTCATTGGCCACTCTGATGTCCGAGAGGTGTCGCAACGTGCGGATACCAGGACGTCCACCGTGGGGATATACGGGGGGCTCTCATGGTGTATAGGTTTGATTAGAGTTTCGAGGTTTAGAGTGTGGGATGCCAGGGTTCCTAAAGGCTTAGCCGAGTTCAGGTTCGTGGCGTATGAGTGTTCTCGGGGTTCGGTCTTGGGGTGGGCTATCATGAGCTCAGGCCAACAGTTGATCAATCAAAGTTCGAAACCCCCAAGCTCAAAGGCCGAAACACAAAGCCCTAATTAAACCCCCAAGGGCCAACAAAAGCCCGCACCAGGGTCTTCCATGGGCCTTCGCCCAAGGTCAGGGGGATCTTCGTGAGGATGACTCGCTTCACAGCCCCCGCAGCGACAAAGCCACGGATCGTTTCGCCGCCATCGACATACCTGGCAAACTGGAGGCTCTCTCTTGCAGCTTGGGTGTCCCTACCGGCGTGGAATACAAGCTTCTTACAAGTTCGGCGAATGGGGCAAATATAAACCGGATTTCGAAAGTTCTGGGGGAAGATGGTTTATAAAAACTACAAGTGCCTTCCTCATACCTGTTTATATAACTACCCAGCTGCTCTCAAGCACAGTAGGCTAATTCTTGAGAACTAGTTGAATGCTGCATCAAGAGACGTTGAGTCGCAAGGAAAGCAAGGAGGTTCCGACGAACGAGCACTGAACTTGGTCTGACAGCCTTCTTGCCTCCTGGGACCCAGTCACGACGAAGCAAGCACTGAGTGCTTTCAAGTTTCGGGAGTTTTAAGCTTTACAGTTTAGGTTCTAGAGGTGCAGGAAACACCGAGAGCACAACCCGCACAAAGAACACCCTCAAAAATGGTAAAAAAAACCAAGACTGGCATAATAGAAACCGTATATAATATACCACCAACAAGTTAACCAATACTCAAAACCCTAAAGCCCTTTTTTGCAGCTGGGCTCTTAGTGGCTGACACTAAGAACCCTGAAACCCTAAACCCTAACCCACCAAACCCCTAAACCTTCATCCTGGATACACGTCTTTGACGCCAGCAGCCGCCAGAGCCTGAGCTCTCCAGCTTCGAGTTCTCGAATCTTGAGGATGCATAGGGCTTAGTATTACCTTCAACTACCAAAACCTACTATTTTGTAGAGCCCATATAAATTCCGTATTAGGGCTTTTTTTGAGCTTACAATTAAGTAGTTTATGGTGGTTTAAGGTAGTCAGAAATTCAAGGTTGTGATTCAGGAACTACGGCTGTGGACTTGTGTGGTTTAGAATTCAGCGGCTAAGTTTTCGGTACTGAAGCTTCGGGTGTTGTTGCGGCTTCGGCGACGTAGAGCTTAGAGGTGCAGTATACCCAAATTGAAGAATGTCTTCAGGTTCTGATTTGTATTTGGCAGGGGTCCCTCTTTACTTTTAGTAGGGGCTTTTGGGCTCTCTGATACCTCACTGATCATCAGGATCCTAAACATGGGGCCCCTCCAAGTTTCTCGGACCCTCTTCGTTCGTCCTTTTCCACTACAGGGCTTTCGCTGGTTGCGAAAACAGGGCTTTGGATGTTGTTGGAGTCGTATAGTAAGAATTCCTATTGAAATAATGGAGTTGAACTTCAACGAGGACTGCCGGCAACCCTTCCATCAACAAGACCGCTCGTTTGCATCTGAGCAGAAGCTCTCGCTATCGCGACGCGAGGTTCATCTTGCTTCCACACGTGTTGTGGAACAGGCTTCAATCACGACCAGGTCACGACAGAACTCATGTTCAAGCCTGTGGCTTGCCAATCCAGGCTTCGTCACCGGACTGAAACATTGACACGGAAGCCCCAAACATGACCTGGGATGCCGCATGATAGAATACCGGAGCAGGTCTGCATGTGACAGATTTGCTTTCATCCTGCTAGATTCCATGTCACGCGAAAGGACTGAAGTCGCGATGTCTTCGACACGAGATCTTCGACCTCCTGCCGGTGCTTCATGAGTTCAAGCCTGCCGTGGTTCCATATGTCCGATGTCGTACATGATGCACTGAGCTACCAAACCAACACGACTTCGTAGCTTCTGCCCTTCTTCACACCAAGCTGGCAATATAGGGGCCCCATTATTGGACTGGGCCCTGCGCATTTAGTAATCTAGTCTAGCTAACATTTATCAGGCCGCTATGCCATGCTGAATTCGTTTTTTTAGTTCAGTCTGCATTCCCCGGATCGACATCAGATTGCCTTGAAAGTACTGAATGAATGCCTCGAAGTCACATCGACTTCGCATTCGTGCGTGTGTGTGTGTGTGTGTGTGTTAACTACAAAGCTGAGCTACCAGCGGCTGTTGGAAGTATAGGTTCCGTGATTATCACTGCTTCTTGGACCCGCCCCATTTAGGTTTTAGGGATTAGGTTGACAATCATGCTGCCGGCTTTGACATGTGCTGCTAAGCTACACCCTACAGCACATTGGACATAGGGATGGAACTGTTCGAAAAGCGGGCAAGGTGTTGTTGACACCAGCTGCCCGACAAAAGCGCATTTGCGCAAGCCTCTGACGTTGATGCTATGGTCTCACAGTGATTAACACGATTAGAACTCCAATCAGTCCTGAAGATTTATGCCGCAACACTTTTAAAACCCGTACTTATGCCCCAACCCTAAACCCCTAAACCGTAAACCCAAACTATATATGCCCAACGCGCCGCAGAGAGACCTTTAAATCATCCAGGATTTACACTAGGACCAGGAGCGGTGCTGACCCTCGGGCAAAGCCAGTATAGGGGCCTTGATAGTTAGAAAAGGGCTATGATTATGATAAGGATCTCTCACCATAGTCTTGGTAATTATTGAGGCTTCGATATCACTTCAAGAGGGTTGTGGCGACCATCACGGCGAAAGCCACTCTTTGAATCTGACGCGAGGAAGCTGAAGGAGAGGCGGTGTCGTCATTTCGGGGGGTGCCAGGACAGACCATCGATCTTCCCTCAATATCGATGCCCGAGACCTTGTCCGTCCGACAAGCTCTGCAACTCTCATCCGCGAAGCGCTCCGTTCCTACGCAACGCTGCGCGCTGGAGCAAGGGGAGAGCATGGCACATCTGCCGCAGGATCGCCGGCACCTCGTCAGTGCTGCTTGCTGGCCTGCTGCGCTGTAACCCCAAGCCTCCTGGGCCTTGCTGCAATCATCGCCAACCCAGGTGTCACAGAAGTAGCCCTTCTCGTCAATGAAGGACTCATCATCTTGGCAATCGGGGTCCATGCAGGGGCAGTCGGCTGGGACGGAAGCGGTTGTGGAGCAAACCGAGTCTGCGCCAACCGCGGCTCGGAGGCGCTGCAGACGGCACTCGCTCGTGTCAAGCGCTTGGCAAACCTTCTCTGGGTTGGCCTTTAAACACCCTGAAAATATTTATACATAGGGTCCCTTATGAACCCAAATAAGGAAAATAAAAAATGTCCCACAATCCTACCTAGTTCTCGAACAGAAAGAGCCCTTAGACCCTTAGAACCATAACTTAAAACGATGGGCTCTGCATCCCCCACAAGTTTAAAAAGAACGAAACAACAAAACGCATAATTTAGGATGCCCAGTAACCTAGGACCTAGGAATAAAAAGGGATCCCTTGTTGGTATTGGGTAACTTTATAAGGAACCAGGACTATTAAAAGGGAATAAGGGTACTACTGGGCATCCTAGTAATTCCTACGAGCACTGGAGCCTTCGTGATGTCAGAGATCTTGCAGCTGAAGTAATCCCAGTACGGCTCGGACTGCATGCTTGCCGGATCCGCCATCATGTTGAAGTCCATGCAGGTGACTCCTGGGGACTTCCAAAGCGAGCTTCGAGTGAGTGACCATGAGAGACAGATACTTGCAGAGGAGATGTCACTGCTTGCATTCCGGTCGCAACTTGAACTTGAACCCTAAACCCTGAAACCTACGGTAATCCACCTTGAGTTCCTAAGCCCTCAAGTTCCTCAAGAACCCTAAGACCCGAATCGACCGGAAACCCACAGTTTCTCAAGAACCCTAAACTCGAACCCCGAACCCCTCAACCCTCAAGGCTAAACCCTAGACCCTAAAACCTAAAACCTAAACCCTCAACTCTAAACCCTAAACTCTCAGCCCTTTATGTTCTTCAAGAGGGAGTTTCCGAACTAGAGGATCCTAAAAGGGTCTCCTAAATAGTAGGATCCTTATTATAAGGACCCCATAATAAGGTACCCCCAATTGTCGGAAACTCCCAAGAAGAGCCGAAACTCCTAGCAGCTTCGGATCGACACCCCAGCGGTCGTAGATCGGAAGACAGGCTGGCCACAACCTTAGGGACCCGCAGCATTTGGGATACAAATATGGGAGTTTCGGAAAATCAAGGATACTTTAAAGGGATCCTTTAAGGGTTCCTTAAAGAGATCTATAAGGGGTCTATAAAGGGTTTAGGGTTTAGAGTTTCCGAAAATTAGGGTCCGTATGATAAGGACCCTACTATTCAGGGTAGTACATTAGAGGCTCCTATTTTCGGAAACTATACATATATATATATATATACATATACATATACATATATATATAGAGAGAGAGAGTGCGTCGGAATACAGGCCTGTGTTTTTCGTACTAAACTACGTGTTTTTCTTGATTTATATAACTTGTCATGCAACTATTTACATTTGGATAGAAAAACACAGGCCTTCTATATAGAGCTAATACGCAAGAGATACAAACTGTAGGTGTCCAAAACTCGGGCCTGCAGTGCGACGCTTTCTGTATATATACATATATATATATATATATATATATATATATATATACGTATATATGTGTCCGCGTTCCGCGTTCTCGACCCCCCCCCCCCCCCCCCAATGGTATCCCCCCCCCCCCCGGCACGCCCCATGAGATATTATATTTTTCCCCCTTCCTTGCCACCCTATGACATATGGTATCCGATGTTTTTGCTTGGGCAAGAAGGGTTTGGGCCATGTGCTTTGGGTACATATGGTATCCGATGTTTTGCTTGGGCAAAAGGAGAGAAGCAGAGGAAGCACAGGTACCACAGGGGGGGGGCGCGAAGCAGGCAGAAAAGGAGACAAGCAGAGGAACCAGAGGTACCACAGGGGGGGGGGGAGAAAGGAGACAAGCAGAGGAACCACAGGTACCACAGGGGGGGGGGGGAGAAGCAGAGTGGTATACGATGGGGGTGGGGGGGGGGGGGGGGGGTGCGCAGATGCTGGCACATATATATATATATATATATATACACCAGGACCAAAGGACCGTAGAAATAGGGGCCCTGTACCCTTAGACTTCGAAATCCTATATTGGACAAGGTGAAACTCGTTTAGGATTCGTTGCGTCCTCAAGGAACCGGCCCCCTCCGGCGATGTCTGCATAGCTCGTGAAGGACGGCTGACAGATCTCCTGGCCTGTGGCGAAGTACTCGTAGTAGCTTGACCTCGGCTCTTGTAAGCAACCTCAATGTATTCTGCAACGAGAACCTTGGAAGGAAAGCAGACCATATACTGTGTACCCCTATGGCGGTAACTGGTAACAGAAAGTGACTTCCAAAACGAGAACCCAGTGACATGATCGTGCTAAGGTCGGATCCATCCGGGACATTGTAGAAGATCCCCCGATTCTCACATGCCAGCCTTTTCGTCACCGTAGTGTCGGCACCCGAACCCAAGGCATACGTGAAAAGCACCGTATCGTAAGTCACCGACTGCTCTTGGATGTTTCTGAAGTCACTCTCCAAAAATTCCGCCTCGCCGTCCGTCAAGAAAATAATCGCCTTCTGGCACATGGATGTGGTGCCTGCTGCGACACTTCTCTGGATGGTGGAGAAAGCTTCATTGAGAGCGACCTTGAAATTGGTGCTGCCCATCTGCCAATTCTGCGACTCCAACCATCTCTGCATGTTCCCACGCTGTGTGTCGCTCACAGCCACCATGTTGGACGAGTACTGCGCGGCAATGCCATGATTAAACAAAATCACCGTCGCGTAGTCCTTCCAGTCAAGGGTGTCGAGGACGGCTCCTTACTTCGAAATTAAACATTTGAGAACAGGACGAACTCATGAGAACCCAAAAGTAGAAAAGTTGGATTTGATCGCTAAGGCTCTTGTTGCCTGCCTCGCGAGGTTGTAACGGTTTTCGGCACCCATGCTGCCTGACACGTCCACGACAACAATCACGTCCTTGGGCCCTGTTGAGCCAGAGGCATACCACGGGCGGAAGCGTGGGTCATAGTTCGTGGGGCACCATTGGAGAGTAGGCCAACCCATGTAGCTACCGGACATTTGGTCAGCAAAGTACAGGTAGCCTGAGTTCTTGCTGCCAGGACATGAAACGAAAACAAAGCACCTATGTGCATGCAAACATACATACAGACATGGCTAATTATGTAAATACCTACATGAATGCAAGCACGCACACAGATACACATGTCTATACGCCTACTTGTTCACTTGTCTGTTCCATCATTCATCTAGTCATTGTTCTTTGTTGGTGTTAATCTGGCAGTTCTACAGTATGGTATGCATTGCCGTACATTATCTTCATACAGACATTCTACAATATGTGTGAAATATGTAGTCTGGTATGTTCTATCTTGGCTATATTCAGATGAACATTCTACAATACTTGTGAGAAGTTGCATGTTCTGTTGTGCATTATGTGTGTCTGCATGTCTGTATATTCCAACGGTGGTACCTTGAAAAACTGTCTGGTTCTTAGAAGGGATTAGGGGAATGGGTTATGGAGACTACTGTTGGGGATTATATAGGGACTTCCTTTAGGGATCCATTCCCCCATTCCCTACTAAGTACCAGGGAGAAAAGTCTTAACATGAACCGGGTGGCCAGCCCTCTTGTCCGGCTCCCCCTCCTTTGCCGCGATGCTGCTGTACACATCCGAAACTAGACCGGCCAAGCAGGACAAGAGGTTTTGCTCCTTTACAGGGTCGAGGGCTTGGGGCTTCATTAGGGATGTTCATAAGGTTCAGGGTTTGGAGGTCATGGTGTAGGGTTCGTGGTTTAGGGTCTGGAGGTTTACGCTCTCACAACCTGGGGCTTGCTAAATGAGGGTTTGGAGGTTTAGGGTTCAAGGTCTGGCGGTTTTGCTCCTTTTGGGTCACGCTGTTCGGCCGCAGCCACGCTCCCACTGTGCTGGGGTCTATTCCATCATAGGCCTGCCAGACTGGGTCCCGATAGCATTCGAGGCACGGGCAGAAGTTGACGTAGCTGCAGGCGCTCACATTGCGAGCCACCATGTCGATGTACTTCTGCTCGAGGGAGTCGCGGGTGCTCCAGAGGTACTCCATCACCACATCCAGGAGCTTGGTGACCTGAGGGTCCTTAACCCTGAACCCCGAACCCCAAGAGCTCAAACTCAAAACCCTAAAACCCCCCCTAAACCCTAAAACCCTCCCTAAGCCCTAAGCCCCTAACCCCCCTCCCTAAAACCTAAACCCCAAACCCTAAAACCCTGAAGCCCAACAGACCCCAGGAAACCTGTGGGGCCGACGTGGTGCCCTCTGCCAGGCTCTGACTCCAAAGGGCAAACTCGTTCGACTGTCCGCAGGTCCGGTAGCTGTAGTATGCATCTGCTCCCGGAAACTTCACGCCTGGGCGGTTTAGGGTTTAAGGGTTTAGGCTCGCTCTCTCTCTCTCTGTCTCTCGCTCTCTCGCTCTCTCTTTCTCTGTCCCCCACCCTCTCAAAAATAAGCAAGCAACTAAAACAAGTACAGTAGAAACATACTGTATCCGATACATACTTAACTTGTAGTATTGATCCTGATTGTACTGTATATACACCTAGTCACTCTTGTAAGGCTGGAGGTCGCAGTTGTCCTTGGACACGTAGCACCAGGGCTTGTTGCACCAGGCAGGAGGGTTTGTACCGGTGCAGTGTGGAGCCAAACCGGTGTCATGCGCCTTGCACTCCAGGTTTCCGTAGTTCGTCGGGTACTCGTGTGAAGTGCTGGATCCAGGTGGTGTGTACAACAACGTGCCGCCTTGGATGTACTGCTGGAGCCCGGCCCACTCTATACAGGGGCAGGCAGCGCTGCCGGTCGGACTCACATCGGCGGCAACGTGTGCCACTAGCGAGGTAAGAATCAGTCGCCCTGCCACCATGGCATGCATCGAAGAAACGAGCTGTTGGGGGGCTTGTTGAGCTCTGGCGGCATTCGGACCCTCAACTTGATTGCAAGCTGCCTATGAATTTCCGAGCTAACTTCGCTCGTACCCCGAACCGATTGGAGAAGGTTCGCTAAGCCTCAAACCCAACTCCTCACGCAACATAGAGGCCGCATGGGCCCGTTGTCATGGAAAGAACCGGGTTTTGCTGTACCCTTCTACCGAAAAAACAAGGACTATATGGGAATTAAAAACCACAAAGTCTTCAGACCCCTCGATGTTTTGAGAAGCTGGCAGTAAGGGCCTGGCTTTCAGAATCTCCTCGGGCGTGCCTTTAGTCAGGTGCACCTGCTGCAACACAAATCAGCAAAAGGGGCATAGAGCTAGTTTGAAGGAGTCTAGGTGCAGGGGGTGGTTAGTGTTCAAGGGCTAGGGCTAGGCCAGGGCTTTTTAGCTCTCGCACTCGACGCTGCAGGCGAGGTTTGGGGGTGAACCTAGATTGAGGGGTTGAACTCATTGGCTCTCAGATCGTTAACTATCCGACTTGCTGAATCCGCACGTGGACTCCACGAGCCGCTGCCTTGCTAAGGCTTCAGAACGAATATAGGGGCCTTAGCAATTAGAATAGGGTTTTTGGGTACATTATACTGTAAGTATAGTAAGGAGCCCAAAACCCGGTTCTTCTTATTAACACCCCTACATTATGCGGGTTTAGTGTTTGCTTGCCTTCTGCATCGGGTTTGGGGGGTTTATGTCGGTTGAGGGCGTGTGCTCTTGTGAGGGCGTGGGGATGCTTTGGAGGGATCCGCAATACAGGCGCTGAAACTCAGGATGCCCGTTCCAAGAACCCCGACATGCATGCCGGCAACTAAAGACCAGACAGCACCACACTCGCCTAGTTAAAGCCTATATACACCCAGTAGACTAGACCCTCAATAGAAGGAACCTGAATCCTTATCATAGGAACCCCGCGGCAGGATACCGTTCATAAAGTTATAAAGACACTGTCGCATGTTGCCGTAAATACCTCTGACTATATAGAGCCTTGGCAGTATCCCTTTAGCGGTCTGCCTTGGATGCCAGGCGCTCTGGGACATCCACCTTGCCATTGCTAAGCACCCAAACCTCGGTCTTAACAGGGTAGGGTTCGCAGAGATCCCAATACCCTTTAATTACGGAATATATATCTTAAACTATAGAGGCCTTAATATTCTAATTTAAGGTATATTCCTTAAATTAAGAGGTATTGGGTTCTCTGGGTTTCTCTGAAAGCATAGCGCCTTCGGGCTTTATGTTTCCGCAGAAAGAAAACGTGGCTCCAACACCCGAAGCAGCAACCGTGATCCCTTTTTTGAACCCGTACTGCGGCCGATGTGGTCCCTAGACCCCTTAACCATCTGCCCCTGTCTGATGGCCTCCGGTGTCATATGACTCCAATCGGCGAGATCCAACTCTAGGTTTAGAGAGCTAGCCGTAATGTAGGGCTTCGGCGCTCACACTCTGACAGACCAGGCGAGGGTTTGGGGTTTAGGACCTAATTAAGGTAAAAGCCAGAAAGTTGGAATATGATTATCCTAACCCTTCTATGGTAAAACATAGGGTATCCTACCATGAAACCATATTCAAACTTTCTGGAGTTCCCTGTATAGGGTTTAGTCATGACCACGCACACACACACACACACACACGAAAGCCCGAGATGCACCACGCTCGCGAGTGAATCAGGGCTCTCCAGCAGTGCTAGATCAGGAACATGTGGGCCGTCGCTGCCAGTTGATTAATCTAGTGGCTTTTCTAAAATTTAAAAGTTGGCTTGTAATCGTATGTTACGGTAAAAAAGGGGCTCAAATACATCACAGTATTTTCAATGAGCCAGGCTCGGAGTTGCAAATCTTTCAGGGCTAATGGTTCCGATGATTTGCGACATCAAAACTCTCTGTGGCTTGCTTGCACGCACACCTTTAAAACCTAAGACCTAGAATGGCAAGCCCTGCATCACATCTTGAACACGGAGCCCCACCACCTTAAGCCCTGAACCCGGAACACTAAAGTTGCCGGAGGATGCCCAAAAACGGTAACGTCCGCCAGGGGACGGGCGTGTCGCCGTAGGGCCAGGGTGCATCTGGCATGTCCTGGTCTAGGTAGGGCTTTTAAGGCCTTTGAAAAATATTAGTAAGTAAGATCCTCTTAAGCCCAATAAGGGAAAATATACAATGTCCCAAAGCCCTACCTAGTGGTCTGTCAGGCTAGACCCAAGAGTAACCTAGGAACAACAAGGGTGCCCTTTTTGGTTTAAAGGGGCTTATAAGGGGACCTGAACCCTAAAAAAAGGGAATAAGGGCCTACTCCAGGTCCTAGCAGGCGTAATGTAGGAGAAGCGAGCTTGACTGGAGACTGCTCGAACTGGAGCTGCTGAACCCTAAACCCCAAACCCCAAAACCTCATTCTCTCAAGCCCTAACCCTTAAACCCCCTCTCTCTCTCACACACGGACTCAGTTACCTGTCAGCCGCGACGCAATACACAGCGGCTTCGCTATGTGCGTGTATCTACAAGACCCTCAAACCCTTAAACCCTAAAGCCCTAAACCCTAAAACCCTAAACCCTAAACCCTAAAAACCTAAACCCTAAACCCTTAAAAAGGCTTAAACCCTCAAAACCCTTCGGTCCCGCACGGTTTCGAAGGTCTTGCGACCCATGGCTAAGGCGTCCACGCTCGCCATGAATTCCGCGAAACCGCCATCCTCCCAGTGGGAATTTTTACCAAGGTTTAGGGCTTTAGGGTTTTAAGCTTTTGGTGTAGGGTTTAGGGTTGAGGGTGTAGGGCCTTAGGGTTTAGGGTTGTAGGGTCAGACTACAATGATCAAATTCCGTTAAGTGTTGTCGCTTGGGGGGTTTTGGTGGGACCTGCCCAGTTGAAGTTGAGGCTGTTACGGTTTTTTTTGTGCTGTTATTCTATTTTTTTTTTTTTTTTTGGGGGGGGGGGGGGTTGGGACATAGGGAGTTTAGGCTTTGAGATGGCTTTGAGGGTGCTACGGTTTGGGGCCTGAGATTTGGGGTTTAGTAAGCTGAGTTGTCCTTTAAGCCCTTTGAAAATGGTTTTTTTATTATGGTTCTCTACAATATAGTAGGGGAAATTAAAAGAGATCCCAAATGACAACCCAGCAAAGCTGCGAAGATTGAGGCTTTTAGAGTTTAGCACCGAGGGTTCAGCGGGTACCTTCAGGACTGCAAAATGGAAAACAGGAGAAGAGTTGCTGAGACTCGAAAGGAACCGGGCCTGTTTCAAGCGATGTATAAATACATGAAAATATGGGTGGTTTTCAAAATTAGGGTCCCTTTTTGGGTACCCTAAATAATAGGCGCCGTACTGTAAAAGGGACCCCAAAAGGGACCATAATTTTGACAACCACCCAACTGTAAGATTGGGCATCACAAAACTTCAGCGACGCGCACGCCCACAGCAGTTGCTAAGTACCCTAAGCCCCAAGCCCTTTACTACTGGGCTCGAGTCTAGCCAGACAACGACCTCCAAACATCTTGAAAACCATGCACCCCTACTGTAGGGGCCCTTAAGAATTAGAACAAGGTTTTGGGCCAGATTATGCTATAAATATACTAAGGAACTCCCCCCAAAAATAGTATTGGTAATTATTGAAGCCCCTGACAGGAAACCCGTCCTCTCCGCCCTCCTCCAGGGAAGCTTGGAAGTCGTTCCTCGATAGTCCAGTTAATAAAGGGGCCAGTATAATTACTTTAAAGGGATCCTTAAAGGCGTCTATAAGGGATCTATAGTAGGGATCTATGGTATAGGGGCCTTATGCTATTCTGGAGCTATAACTACAGTATATTTTGGGCCCCCAAACCCTTTTCTAATTCTTGAGGCCCCTATATTAGGAGGTTCGAAAGGATGGAGTGCTCGCATTGCGGACTTTGGGGCTGAAAATTGGACTTTCGGATGCCAGCCCAAAACCTGGACCTTCAACCCTACAAAACTTGAGCCTGGAACCCGAAACCAGCTTTTTTCTAAGATGGGTTTCACAGAACCGAAACTTTGTAGGGCCCCGAGCCCCTCCTCCTACTGGCTCTTGAGGGCTTCCCTGAAGCTTCTACTAGGGCTAAGAATGTTCGTGCTCTGCGGTTCTTTTTTAGGGCTAAAGAATGTTGGTCTCTGCAGTTTTTCTTTAAGCTGAGAATTATTTTTTTAAAGTTTTTAAAGCTAAGAATTGTTTTGAGGTTTTTTTAAAGTGCAATGTTTTGAGGTTTGGGCCTCAGGAACTTCAGGGTTCTGGGGTTCAGGGCTTTATAAAGGCTCTCAGGCCACTCAGGCTTTGAGGACTTGGAGGTTCCTTAATAGTTATAAGGGTTCCTTTAAGGGTCCCGTTAAAGGGATCTCTAGGGATTCTATAGGGGTAGAGGGTTTAGGGTCTACTTGGAGGTTCATGGGTAGTTATATGCGGGATTCTAAGTCAGGCTTATAACCCATATTCGGGGACGAACAACACCATAAATTTACAACTGCCCATGAACCTCCAACCAGGGATGTCAGTGCATGAAAGCAATTAGAATAGGGTTTTGGACAGACTATACTGTAATTTGGTTTAGCGCTTTATGCTGTAAGAGCCATAACCCTAAGCATCTCGGGTTGCAAGTGTTACCACGCACGGCTTTGCCTTAGCGTTTAGGGTTTGGGCTGGGTTTTACCACGTTTTAAAGCTTTGGGTACCGGACTTGAGGAAAGTCTTCGGCAAGCTGCAGCCAGTCAACAGAGCCGTCCTTCTTGGCGATGAAGCCTTGGCTCACCGCAGTATCGAGTGCAGGCTTTGAGGTTTAAGGCATCCCTTTCTGACTACTGTACCCCTTTACTTTTATGCAGGCTTGATGCTCGATAATCAGGAGACAGCCCGCGAAAACCCTAACCCCTAAAACCCAAAAATCCGACAACTGCTGGCGCCTCGCGACCCCGAGACCTGAATCCAAAACCCTAAACGTAACCCTAAACCCTAGGCGGTAAATCGTAAGTCTAAACCCTACCTTAACCCGGAATAACCTACCTTTCTTAAGGACTTATATAAGGAAATCATAATAAGGCACCCTAAACGGGTAGGTTATTCAGGGTTAAGGTAAACTCTACAGTAGGGCACCAAGGAGCCATCAAGGCTCGTGGCGATAAACACGGAGGCGGCGCAGGCCATGGCTCCAGCAGCTAAGCCCGCCGAGCTCATCCCAAGGGATAACCAATGATTTTTGTGGGCTTTTTTGATAAAAGGTTTAGCGTTTAGGTTTTTCGGTGCTGCTGCGGGATTTGTAGAGTTGCTGGTTGGAGAGAGTTTCCTTCTGTGCTTTTCGACGAAAAGTCTTGAATCATGGGCTGCTACTGCTGCAATGTCGGAGCTGCCAGCAGGCATGTCGGTCCCAGTTCTGCTGAAGGGTGCTATGAGTCGGCACCCCAGGGCCTGATTCCTTTCTTTCACCAGGAATGTCGACACTGCTATATACATCATGTAGGTCAGGTATGTATGTCTCTATGAAAGTACCTATGTATATATATATATATATATATATGTATACACACATATATATATATACACACACGCAATATTATACACACACACACACACGCGCGCGCACGCATGTAGGCCTGTAGGTCGCAGACTTCTCGTCCGTTTTTTGTATTAAGTGCACTTTGCACCACCATCGTTATCTTTGCTATCTTTGCTACTCTTAAGCATCACATCGTAGATGACATGAAATACTGTGGCTTAACGCAGGACCGTGGCCTCAGCTATTGAGATGCTCGCAGGTTCTCAAACACATGCGACTACGTGGGTGCATAACCTTAAGCCCTAAACCCCTTAGCCCTGAAACCCAAATGAGTCTGAACAAACCCTTTTTCAGGCCTTGTGCCAAATATTCTTCAATATTGAGCTGCTGTAGCTGTGGTCATCATGGTTGTTATGGCTATATAACAAGTATAGTTATCCGTTGATTGATATTAGTGCTAATCTTTATTCTCAAGCGGAGAAAGATCGCCTGCTCATCCTTGTCCGGATTCTCGCAGAGGCTGCACACGACGCCTGGGGGTTTAGGGTGAAGGCAGGGTGATTCTGTAAAGCCAACTTGAAACAAGTGGCATATTAAAGTCTCCATCTCCGGACGTGGCGGCACATCCTCCACGCACCACAAACCCCAAACCCTGAGACATTTTAACCCTAAGCCCTAAACCCTGAACCCCAATTCCTGAGAAATATTCAGTTCTCGCGGCTTCGAGGTGCCCCGCTGTCAGGTTTTGGTCTTTCTGTCGCTCAGTCTGCGGTCTTCAAATACTTCGGAGAGGTACTGTAGGGGCCTTCATACTGATGTAATGATTAGTATAGGATGTTGGGGTATGTTATAATATGATCCTATTAAGGAACCCCCAACATCCCAGCCTACTTATTAAGGCGCCTATATTACTACTCAATGAATCGAAATGCTTGAAGGACTGCCCAGTTTGACAGTAGCCGAAGTCGAAATCAAGGGACCCTGAGGGCTAGGGTTAGCAACGTAGGGACTAAGTACCCTAGCCCAAAAAAAGGTCAACATTTTTCAATTATGGTAGGGTTATATAGACCCCAAGGGGTTAAAGGTTACCTGCTCAGCTACTAAGGCAGTGGCTCAGGCCGCTGTCATGTGCCGTAGCGAAAGGACCGGGGGACTTAGGAAGTAGGGTTTTTACTCAAGTGAGCACATCATACAGATAGTTCAACTCCCATGAGAAGACAAGCTAAGAATACGTTAGATGTTTACGTATCTTCACCAGGACCTATCGAAACCGTACCAGCCACCAAACCGGAAAGCACCAAACCTAAACTGAGTGCATGACATCCGCATGCTCTGCAAGTGCCGCCGTGACACGCTTTGCTCGCTGGTCGTCTTCCGACAGCGGCCGGGTGCAGACCTCAGTCAGGCTAAATATATAGGGCTTTAGAACAAGATTTTCGGGCCCGTTGTACTGTAAGATTAGAATAAGGAGGCCCCCAAAAATCCTATAGGTAGTTATTCTGAAGCCTCTATAGTATTAGGGCTCTGCGGGGGTAGGCTTCAGGGGACTATAAGGTTGAAGGAAGCCATAAGGGTTTGGCAGTTTTCCTGCTATCCTAAATCCTGAAAATCTATTATTCATACTCTTGACCGCACACCCGCCATAAAACAGACCGTTTGCAACCCCGGAGAAACCAAGAGCCACTAGCATCGGAAAGCGGCTGTTGGCAAGAGGCTGGAGTCACCTAAACCCTAAATCCGGAATTGAGGTCCTTGAGCTCGGCTTGACATGGTGCGGAACGCCAACTACCAGGCTTGATATCTGAGCGACTGAGCGATGCTTGGCGCATTTACGCCTGAACCCTAAACAACCCTAAACCCCAAACCCTACAGCTTGTCCTAAACGACACAACCACACATATGCATACACATATGTATATATGTATGTACGTATGTACACATGTATGTCTACATCTATACGCAACAACCTAGACCCAACCAACCCCATAAGCCCTAGACAGCGCAACCACGAAAGCCTAAAAAACAATAGAACTTTGAAAGCCCAACCAAATAAAGTCTACCCAGAGGCCCCAAAGTAGTTCCTTTTTGGTGTTCATATATAGAATCCTATAGGGTAACTCCAAAAAGGAACTGCTTTGGGGCCCCTGGGTAAACTCGACACCTCTGCAGGCTAATCTGTGCTCCGCACGCCACAGCGAAGCCTCAGTCGACGGCTCTGCTTCCAGGTTCTAAACACCGAATAGACTAGCTTTTTGAGGACTTCTATAAGGAAATAATACTAACCAACCCTGAAAAAGGTAAGCTATTTAGGGTTACGGTACCGTTGCGGCTAGGCTAGCAGCTCATGGGTACTCTGCCTCAGCTGACTGGGTCTCGCGCTATCGCTTGTTGCGAAGCCCTGCAATCCTGCTCAGGAGTCCCTGGCCCTAAACCCAAAGGGGAAAAGGAGCGACCCTTAATGCGGACCCCTACCCTATAATGGGCTATATAATGGGTATATAATAGCTATATTAAGGGTACCCTGAATATCCTACCGTTTTAAGGACTTATATAAGGAAATCATAGTAAGGAGCCCTGAAAAGGTAGGTTCTTCAGGGTTAAGGTAAACCCTAAACCCCTAAACCTTAAACCCGAAACCGCAGCCCTGATAGGAACCTTAAGCCCTAAAGCCAGGCCTTAGCCCGAAACTCCCAAAGAACTGAAGCCCAAACACACAAGAACTCCAAAAGACTCACTGGGAGGTTCCTGGGCAGTTATAGGTGCGGCTATAAGTCCCCTAATATCGGTTATGACTAGAGTTACCTTACTTATGAGCCTACTTGTAACTCCCCATGAACCTCTAAGCAACCCCGCCAAAAGAGAAAACCCCGATACGAAAACCTCTCTCGCACCCGGGCAAAGATCCTTGGACAACCCCTGGAAAGCGGGCTGCCATGAAGAAGACCCCGCAAACCAATATAGATCCCTTAAAGTAACCCCTATAGATCCCTCAAAGGCTCCCTTATAGATCCCTTAAAGGCTCCCTTCTAGATCCCTTAAAGGCTCCCTTATAGATCCCTTGAAGGGGCTCCCTTCAAGGAACCCCTACAGACCCCTTTCGAGTTTCGGGCTTAAGGTCCAGGCTTGAACATAAGGATCTCTTAAGTAGGGATTTCTATAACCCCCTTCTAGGCACCCGTAAACCTCAAAGCGAGGATCCTTACGGATAATACAGCAGGCCCAAATAATTACCAAATCATTCCTCAGGGTTCCTTATAATTACTATACTACAAAGGAGCCCAAAACCCTACTATTCTAATGATAAAGGTCCCTACATGAGGTGCTGTTTGAGCCCCTGCCGACCCAAAACCTTGAACCCTAAAGCCCAAACCTTTTTTGTTGCTAGCCAGTCTGCGACCCACAATCATCTTGACCGAGGCCGACATGCAGCACCGATGCCCCAAAACCTTAAACCCTAAACCCGAACCCTAAACCCGGTCTGCAGCGACTGTACCGGATCCGCCCTCAAGCTGTTTCATGAGGAAACCCTCAAACCCTAAACCCTGACTCTAAATCCTAAAAACCCTAAACCCTAAATACCCTAAACATCCCTAAACCCCGTCTTCTCCGCTAAGTCGCTTTTTGGTCGCGCCCGTCCCTAGGAGACGATCCCACTGGGCGTTCGAATCCTCTCTGCGTCTTTCTTTGAGGCTTTGGGGTTTGGGTTTAGGGTTTCGACTGTAATGCTTGGGGTTTAGGGCTGAGGGTTTTAGGGTTTAGGGTGTAGGGGAGTAGGGGAAGTCTTGGAAAAAAACAAGTGGGGTACGGTGTGTTATAACTTTACCTTGTAAGGACTGCGCTTTTGAGCCACCACGCGGGGGTCTTGAACATTAGACTAGGGTTTTGGTGAGCAAAACTTAACTACAGGACTATATGAAAGAACGCTAAGGCAGACCACCACCAGCTATTCAGACCCCTTTTGAATCCCCGTGGAAGCACATGGTGAATTATTCGGTCCCTGTTTTTAGGCTCGGGCGCGTTGCATTGTGTACAATGAGGGGTTTAGAAAGCTTTGTGAGTGTTATGGGGCTTAGGCTTGACTTCAGGGTTGTGCAGGACTGGGGCTGAGTGACTTCAGGGATTTCCATGCTTGTAGGATTACTTCAACAGTTTCCGGTGCCTAACGGCTAGGTTGGAATTGTGCTTTAAAGATACAGCAAGGGTGAAGCCTAAGTCCTAAGTGTCGTTAACTAGTGGCCCAGGGTTTTCTGCAGAGGGGTATGGCTTGTGTTTTTCGGTTTGGGGGATGGAGGCTTTGCGTTCATTTTAGGCAATTAATATAGGCTCGGTTGTATGATTTCGGGAAGGCCTCTTCCATGCCCAGCTAAGGCTCAAGGGCTTCATTAGGGTTGAATTGAAGTGTTGATGGGCGCGGGACTTCAAGTTAATCATACTCCAATGCGGCCCGATGTTCGATGATGAAGGTGTGTCGTGTAATTATAAAACATCGATGCAGGTGAAAGGTAATTAGGGTCCCTGGCGTGTGGTTTGGAGACTGAAGTGCGATTTACGGGCATGTGGAACCATCCGGCCACCTCGCAAGAATACCCAGAAAGCTAGACAGCAGTCTCCGCGAGGATTCCCTGCAAGACACGCACATCACAACAGCATTGGTGCCAGCTTCTGCCGTTCGTCGGCATGACCACCGCTACCCTCAGTCTAAATTCTATGGCTCTGTCATGAAGCAAAAACCGCAATTCGTCATCTCTCAGCCCTACCCGAAGATCCCAATACCCCTTAATTAAGGAACATACCTTAAATTAGAGGCCTTACTTAATATTATGATTGACAACGAAGATCTCACACAAAGGCCATGAATCCCTGGCAAACGCGGAGCTGTTTTCCAACTGCTTCCGCTTCGGTGGCGTTATGTCTGCGTTTTGATCTTACAGATCGCGGTCGATCTTACAGATCGCAGTCATCGATCTTACAGATCGATGTGACAAAGTTCTTTCTGTTGGGAGGACCGACTGGTTCCCAGGCGGTACTCGCAGACAGGAAGCAGAGGAAATATATCGTAGTCAAAAGAGGGTCGGGACGGGTGGGTGAAACAAAATTTCTCAAGCTGGAACAGCTTTTCGCCAAAATGGCCACGGAGTGTACAATCATTCGAATTGAATCGGTGAGTCTATCCCCTGACCGATTCGGTGATCAAGTGAGATAATATGTTGTCACTTCGCACAAACAAGTGTGTGCTACACGACAACGAAGATCTCACACAAAGGCCATGAATCCCTGGCAAATGCGGAGCTGTTTTCCAACTGCTTCCGCTTCGGTGGCGTTATGTCTGCGTTTTGATCTTACAGATCGCGGTCGATCTTACAGATCGCAGTCATCGATCTTACAGATCGATGTGACAAAGTTCTTTCTGTTGGGAGGACCGACTGGTTCCCATCGGTGGTGGTCGCGTCCTCCCATCGCAGGCGAACGCCACTCGAAAGATAAATCAAACGAGCATCGCAGTCAACTGATCGTGCAATCTGCGAATTTCGGGTAGGTCGGAAAAACCCGTAGAGGAAGCAAAATGAATGTCTCCTATAATCTTCGCAGCCCTACTGGTCAAAGCGTGCAAAGGTAAGTCGAGTTTAGTCCATGTTACAGACTCTGGCACGTGCTCGAAGCGGCTGATCCCGTCGGAGATGTTGGCTTTGGTGGGAACACGTTCGAGTCGGTGTGCAAGACTTCGTCGATTATGCCAAGTCCAGTGTGCCGCGATGAGGCAATTCAGGGGCTGGTGTTTACCGACGCCTTTAAGTAGGGCGTGTCGAGAAGCCTCGTTGTCGCAGCACTGGACGTAGAACTTGTCGAGCCATGGCTCGAAGACCAGTGGAGCCAAAATGGCGACCCAAGCTTCGAGGAGGTAAATAAAAGCCTGGTCGGAGGAAAACTGTCGCACTAGTAGTGAGGGGAGACGACCCTGGAAGTAAGCTGCCATTTGCACATCACCGTGGTGGAAGCAAACTGCAGCCCATCCGTTCTCGATGTCGGATGTCGACTTCGAGTCCCAATTCGGGATGTCGTCGTCCCCCGGTCTGTAGGTGTGGTCGCCCAGGCGGAAGTAGGCATCCGTGTAGATGACGCTGTATGTAGTTCGAGTCATCTGTCGTGGTATCGTCATTGGGCGACAATGTTGTATGATGTCCTTGAGTGAAAGTAGTGACGATCGGGTAGGTTTGTCGAGAGCGTGTGAGTACGAATGGGCGCGGGCATATAATGCTTTCAGGGCTGCGCGGCCTACCTTACCGAAGAGTCGGCCTGTGAGGAAGTTGCACTTCCCCGCCATTTTCCTGGCTTGTTCGGGTGACAATGACGAGGTCTCCAGGTGCACGTCGATCTGCTTACACATGTTCTCGACGCGTTTGGGACACGGAGTCAACACCAAGTTGTCGTGGTCGGAGGAGATGATGACACCTTGGATCCGATGTGCGGTTTGAGGTGGTTGTCTCTTGCTGGGTTTCATCGAGATTTGGAGACAACCATTGTACTCCTCGAAGGATTCGAAGCTACCGTCTGCAAGATCGGAGTCTTCCATGGATCCATAGTCGTCGACGTAGTGCATCGCTGGTGACAGGATCATCGTGCGACTGCACGCGACGAGAATGTCCCCAAAACGGTTATACGACCAGACACTGGCTGCCGAACCAAAGAGCAGGACGTTGTGGCTCCACAGTGTCGGGCCGTCTGGTGTCAGGAGCATCACGTATGCTTCGCGAGGATCTCGTAGTGGAAGTTGTCGATAAGCTCCATCGTGGTCGTGTCCCCAGACTGAGAGGGGTTTCAGCCGATCCTGTCGGATTGTCGCGAGTCCCAGGGATATGAAGTGATCGGGTGTGTGATGGTATGGTTGGTCGTGCATCGTGCACGTCGCGTTGTGTCCACTTCGTCGCCAATCTTCTCCTCGTCGAACTTTGTTGTTGCCGTCGCTGCCCGTCTGTTCAATGCTGAAAGCCATGGCAATGTACGGGTCGGAGTGAGGCAATGGTAGTAATTTTTGGTGTCGTCCCTTGGTCGGGGCTATCGCCGTCCGGGGCCACCAATCCGGTGCCTCGAACGGTCCATTCATTCGTCCGAGGTCGACCTCCGCTAAGATTTCGTCGGGCATGAGTTCCCAGTGATCGTCAACGGAGTTTTTGTCGATCTTCTCTTTGATGTACTGTCGGTTGTTGTCGCGAAACTCTTCAATGGGAGTGGGCTCGAGGTATTTCTTGTCTTGCCGCACGTGCCAGTTGATGCCTGGAGTCAACTTCCCCATAAGGGGGAAGCCTTCGGAGAGCTCGCGGTAGATCAGCTCGGTCTGTGGGTATTGTATCATTCGAAGAAGGTGGACGAGGACAGGTATTTGTGTTACCGAGTGCTTGTGACGATATGCTCGTTGTACATGTTCTGGAAGAGTGTTGAACCAGGCCATCGTGTGTTCTTCCATGTCTTCGACGAGTTCACGAATGTCTGCGATGACGGCCTTCTGGAAGTCCAGGAGTGGGTGGAAAATATGTCGGTATTGCAGACACCACTCAAGTGTGGGGTCGAGTCTCTTGGGTGATACATGTGTGTCTCTGTGTAGTGCCCATTCGAGGTGATCCGTCCAGGAGAACTGTGGCATGTAGTCGTGATTCGGTGTTCGGGGTGGTGGACCAAAGGGTACCTTAGACTGCAACCAAAAGGAAGTGATCTGTTGCAATGGGGACACTCGAGGTGTCTCCGGGATGGATGCATCAACAGTCCCTAGTAGAAGCAGGAAGATGATCCAAATCGCTGTAGGTAGGTGCCACGCGTTGCCCAGAGCAGTGCAACGTTTCGTCTCATCGCCATTTCCGAGTGTCGTCGTATAGTCCAGTGGTAAGCCTTGTAGTTGTTCGCGTAAAGATGAAGGAGCCGTCGTCCAAGATCCGTCCGGCAGGGTGACGATGAATTGTTCTTCATACTGCCAAACCGGGTAACGTCGCTGGTCTTGTTCCCATCGATTCCATGCATCTTGTGAAGTCGTGCGATCTCGGAGTTGTCTCGGAGGTTCTCGTCCGAACGTCGACGTGGATGGTGTGGTCAGGCAGTGAAACAGTTTCTTGTCGTTATGTAGACACGGTGGTAAGGAGAAACCTTTTGCGGAAATCTGGGGTTGTAAGTCGATGCCAATCGGGTTGTGTAGTCGATGCCATTCTCCATCTGTTTGCCATTCAAGGGACCAGGGTGTGAGCCGAGGTAGTCTCTCTTCGACGGTGTCCCATGGGATCGATGTCCACCACAGTCTCTTGCGGTGCATAACTCCGGAATCTGCGGCGTCGATGATGATCGGGTCCATGCTCATCGGAGATGTGAGTTCCACGACGTTGTCTCGTACATCGGGGTGAAGTACCACATTTTCGAAGATCGTTTCGATCGGGACGCCCGTGAATCGTTGTCGAATTTGATGTTCGATGCTGACCATGTGTCTGAACAGCCATCCTGAGGTGCCGTCGGATCCTTTGGGTTGGCTTCGTAGGCCGGAGAAATCCGGGCACGGAGGACCTGCCGTAATCACCATGATGTACTTTCGGTTGTTCGTTGTATTCTCGATGTGTCTCGCGACAATCTCGATGTCGAACTGTCCGACATCGCCCAGGTGTACGGATTGGAATACTTTCGATGTGAAGCTAGCACAATCGGCGTCGATCTCCCACGCCAGGGTCAGGATGACGTTCTCGTTGATGCGTCGGAGTGCTTCGGAGGCGGTCCCGATACCATCGAAGAAGGACAGGTGGACTACTGGCAAGGCGCCCACCAGCTCGTGGCAAAGTGTGCAAATCCTGTCGTGTGGGTCTGTCATTCGATGGTCGGCTCCAGAGCCCCTTGACTCTGGGCCGTGCTGTCCCTATTTCTTCCCAGACTTGCCGGCTTTGCCTTTCTTGCCGGCGCCTTTCGTGCCTTTCTCTCCCTTCGTGTTCCAGGGGGGTCGTTGTGATACTTGTGGAGCAGGGTTGAAGGGAATGGTCGGGGCGGGTGTCGGTGTATGAAAGGTGGATGGTGTTGATGGGTTCCAGGAAGGCATCGATGTGGTCGGCCAGGTAGGAATAGAAGGTGGGCTCCATGGTTGCGTCGTCGGTTGCCAGGATCGCCACTGGGTAGTCGTAGTGTTCCAGGATTGTCGGTATCGACGTCCTTGTCCAGGCGGGGACCATTTCTGTTGATATCCTTTGCCCTTGCCTTTGAAGGGTTGTTCGGAGCCTTTGCCGACTCGTGGTCGCTTAGATAATGGTTGTTGCATCACATCGTTCACTCGTGTCAGATCGTTCATGAGGTCTTCGGTGATCATCTGGAAGGTCTCGTTGGATCGCATCCGCATGGCGATATCCCAAGAGAACTCCTCCCAAAGGCTCTTGACGTTGTTAATGCGTTGTGAATGTTTGCGGACCAGTCGGATGAACCAGTCGACGTACTTATTGATAATCGTCTCGGAGGAATACTTAATGAGTATCCAGGCCCATCGGATTGCTTCGATGGCATCGATGAGCATCCACTGTCCCCTCACGTCCCACTCTTCGTTGGCCTTCTCGGTGATGTTATTGCGTTCATCGAGTACCAACTTCTTTTCGTTGGTGTCCTTCTTCCTAGTGGAGTTGATCGTATTGAAGCTCGTCCAAATGCGTTGTGACACGATCTCCCCCAAGGCCGTCGCGGTGTACATCTTGGAGTTGTGGTGTTCATGCCACATTCGTGCAAGGACCTTCTCAGCTCCCACGAGGTTCTTCTCCGGGAATTGTCGGCGTTCTCCATCGACAGTAATACTGTTATAGTCCTCGACGAGTTTGTTGTAGACACCCGTGGGCAGCGTCTTCGGCACGATGTCCTTGTCGATGTGTGATGGAGTCGTGGTAGTCGGGGCAGTAGGTGCGCTCGAAGGTGACGAGGTTGTCATCGTGGATTGGTATGCATGTCGGGCTGCTTGGGTGAGCACCATCCACTGGGCGGTGAGGGCGTCCTCGTCAGTGTCGTCGGCCAATTTGAATTCGACGCCCCCTGCCGTAGCTCCCGACTGAAGCTTCTTGACCACATCGGCGATGCTCGCGTCGTCCTTGAGGTAAGTGCTGATAGTCGCGTGTGACTTGAGGCCAAGCTTAGCGAGGTACCTAGCGACTACGTCCGTGGCGAGGTCAATCCCTGCCAAGTCTGCAGCGGCCGCGAGTGGGCTGCTCATGTTGTCGTAGGAATCGGGCTTGGACAAAATTGCTCTGGTACAAGTAAGTGCATCGTGGGATACATTCAAATGTCAAGAGGCCGAGAACTTGTACTTTATCGTAGCAATCTGTCGGAGTGACCCAAGCGAAGATCTACCGCTGACACATCGCCGGGGCGGAAGTCAGTCGGGGTTTAGTCTTCGTCTTCGTCGGGCTGTGCATCAGCGAAGGCTTGTGCTTCGCGTAACCTAAAACAACGTTTGCACTTCGGGCCTACGGGCTCGCGATACTCGCGGCGATGTGGTGCAAAACCGTATGGCCATCCACAGATCGTGTGCCAATGTGTGTTATCGCAGGAAGATTCGGAGACTCCTGGGAGATGAATAACTTTGGTTAAAGAGTTTACTACCCAAAATTTGGTCCTGAGTGTCTCGAGATACTGTGCCACCATCTCGCGAACCTGTTCGGGTTTGGTCGGGGTCTCAGGTCTATGAAATTCGTCTCCTCGATGTAGTGGGGACTCCTGTACGTACACCTTGATGGCGTCGCTGCCCCATCGGCCGATGAGCTGCACGGTGTCCAGGGGGAAGCCTCGTCGAGTAAGCATTTGAGACCCAGAAACTCGACAGACATGCTCGCAGAACCTGTCGAGTAGTGTTCCGTTAGGTCCCATGCGAGTCATCGAAGTCCCAGTCGCCGATATGACCGACCGGAAGATCTCGATGGTCTGATGATGGTCGAGTGGGTGTCCTTCATTGCCGGGAAAGAGCGGACCATCTCGTGGGCATCCCAGCGATCGAAGAAGTTCTAGGTGTCGTTGTAGTGCATGAAATGGGCATAGTCGGGGTGACGTAGTGCAACAGCATGGGTGTGATCGTGTCACACACAGTCCAACGATGTCAGTCTTGGTGCATGGAAGCGTGATAAAGGCAGTACGCCCTGCATGTGTGATCTCCACCCATGCTTGGCCCAGAGTCACCGAGGCTGCTTCGATGCCTCGTAGTAACCACCAGCAGCATATTATCACCATGTCCACTCTGTGTCGGAGTCGTCGTGCCCATTCGTGGGGACCTTCGAATTCATCATGTTCGGGTTGTGCTGGTAGTCGTGCGATGTCCTCGACGATGAAGGAGTCCTTGAGTTTCGTGGGACCTCGTCCTCGTTCAACAGCTCGTTCGACTTGTTGCATCTTCAGACATACTTCGGGAAGTACTGTTGTTCGGGTTTGAGCGACGTGTTCTTGTCGTGCTTGGCTGAAAATCTGTTTGGCCGATTTGTATCCCCCCGATCGGAGACTTGCCCCAATCGCGTTCACCAGCCGAACCGATAACGGGAGTGGGTCGAGGTCCCAAGCGTCGGCCAGGGTCGTCCAGAGTCTCCACCTGGAGTCTCGGGATCTTTGCGTCGTCATCGCGTAGGCATTGATGTCAAGATCCTCCAAAGATTGTTTACGTGACTCGGGTTTCGCTGCTTCAAGTGCTTTGGCTAATGATCCTCGGGTAGATGGTTGACTTCGGGGAAGGTCTCTTCTCCGCACCGGCACGACTTCGCGTGGCATCGGTCTGCGGCCAAGTGCCGACAGCAGTCGGTCGAGGTCAAGTCTGCTGGGTGCAATCTCAACGAGGACATTCTCGGAGGTCCCTCGGAGTTGGTCGGGTGTCGTAATCCCGCGTTTGACTAGATCGGGTGCTATCGATGTAAGGTCGTGTGCTCGTAACAGAGCAAGTACATCAGAGAAGGACATCGGGCGCCTCGGGCCATGTGCGGGGGCTCCTACGCTAAACGGCTAAGGGTTCGGACCAGAACATCCACCGAACTGTGGGAAGTGAGTCATGGTGATGCTGTTGTCAAAGCACTTGCGGATGCTGGCACCTCTCGAGGTCGGCAAGGTCTTCTTTTCTTCGAGGATGTATCGTGTCGGGCTCTGGCTTGAAGCCAGATTCGATGAGTCGGGTGCATTGCCCGTCGAGCCGCGTCCCTTCTGGAGTCGCACATCGCCGAGGCGGAAAGCGATACCAAAGAGGACGGGTCGTTGTCTAGGCACCGATCGGGGTGCCGAGGACTCGAGTTCCCCTTGCGTGTCCGATGGTCGGGTCTCAGAGCACTAACATCGCCGCGGCGGAATAGTGTCTGTATCCCTCGGGATCACGGGGCTTCAATAGGCGCTGCTCGCCTGTGCATCCCGTCGGCGTCCTTTGAGCAATTCCAAGTGGTCGGTGTCGACCTCGGTGAACGAGAGGTCGCCGACCATGTACTGTCCCAGGCGCAATCGTGTGTAGGCCAAGCTCATGAATCGCAGGAAGTCGTCCTGGGTCATGATGATCGTGTCCTCCTCGTCGTAGTGGTATGTCGCGAACTGGTAAGTGGGGGGATCCGCGCTGAAGGAGTTGATGTCGTAGGACTCGAAGTGTGCTTGTGTGTTGAGGGTCTCATCGGAGGGCTTGGCGGGATTGGCCGCAGTGGGAAGCAGGTCCAACCTGTACTTCTTCGTGGTCGTGGCGTTGCGGTTGGAAATCTCGAGGAAGTTCGCACCAGTCCACGCGACCGACTCGAAGTAATCGAGGGTCTGATGCTTCATCTGTTGATCTCGGAGAGCACCAGTGAGCTTGTCGCGGATGTCGCCGTCTCCGAAGTCTGCGCGGATGCCGCTCATGATCTGTTTAAGACGGCCGACCAAGGCGTCGTCGTCCTTGCGCTCCCACTCCATAAGGTAGAGCATGTAGTCACCCCCATTCGATGTAAGTCGTTGACCCGTCGGTGCTGCGGATGATGTGTCGAAGTCCAGCGTGGTGCCATCGCCGTTGATGATGAGGGCCTTCTGGGCAGGGACGAAAGTCGGGGAATTCGTGGATGACGCATTGTTTCGAAGTGCCCAGGGTCTGTACGCGGTCAAACACTTCGGGCAAGAATATCGTCCGTGTTGCGAGGCAATCGAGTAGTCCCAAGAGATCTGTCGAAGCCAATGGTGATTGTGTATCACCGAAGTGCACCCCTTGGATCGACAGATAAAGTGCTGGTCGATGCTGTCGGAGACTCGAAACAACCAATCGGTGAGTGGTGCCTCGTTGGTGACCATACTCCAGAATTCATCGGCGTTCCACTGAGGGTCGATGGCTCGAGCTATCGTCGTGATCTCCCACTGGGCAAAGGCTTGGAACACTCGTTGTTTCTGGGACTCGTCGAGCTTAGCGAGGTCCGCCACGAAAATGTCCGTGAGTCGTAGGATTCGAGCTCGGACTTCGCGTCTCACATTCGACTTGGACTCCCCAGGGCGCTCGCGTTCGATGTCCTCGCACATTTGCTTCCACGAAGCACTCCGCTGTCTCGCGGTGTCCTGTGTAATTCGCTTTCTGACGGAGTTAACCTTTTGACAAATGATGTACCAGTCGGGGATGCTGATGGTGTCGCAGCGGGTCGTGTTCTTGCGGACGAAAGTCGGCTTGCGGATCCATCGGCATTTCGAGGTGTCCCAGTAGTTGTCGAAGAACACTTTGCAGTAGAAACCGTGTGTCCGTTCGATGGCGATGTGCCAACCCGGTGGCTTTGTCTCGTGGTCATCGTCGCGGTCAAAAAGCTTTCGGCGATCCATTTGGTCGTAGGGAGCATCTCGAAGATTACCGCGTACTCCGACTTTGGCCGGGGAGAGGTCGGAGTGCTCCGCGTACCACACAAAGTCCTCGTTGGCTCCAGTCGCGCACTGGTAACAACATCGGTAGTGTATGTTGCGCCAGTCGTCTTCGCCATCGGGGTTGACCGAGAGGAGGTAGTAGGGCGGGAAGAGGAGGCCACAGAAAGTGCAATCGAGGGAGCCGTCGTGGAGCTTGTCGGTGTTCGGGGTGCTGAAGTACTGGAGGTACTTCTCGACACGATCGACGTCCCTCTTGTGCTGATCCTCTATCGAAGTACCATCGCGGCCAATTAGTTCGATGGGCATCCCGTTATCGTCGACTTCCTCGCCGGTCAATTGTCGCCGCCAGATGGTGGCGAGCTCGGCGTCTGATGAGTTAGGAAACTGTCGGCGTAGGGATGCCATCGCGGTCTTCTCGGAAGCTCGCTTAAATGCGATTACTTCGAGGGCTCCTTGGGTGTGTTGATCGTCGTATAGTCGTCGTTGCATTTTGAGAGCACGGCCCGCATCGGTGTCTGGGTCAACACCCTCCAAGTATCGCGCGGCCGGCAGAACTGCCCCGGAGCTACTCGCGGGTGCTTGGGAGAACTGCTCGATTGGATCGGATGCAGTCGTGGGAACCTCGGGAAACTGTTCAATCGGATCGATGTCCATCGAGGTCTGACGGTGGCTGGCCATCGCGTCGGGTGGGTCGGGAGGTTCGGGAGTACAAACCGGGCTTGAGAGGTCGAAGCCTACGGAAGCCAAGCAATCTCCAAGGAGAGAGCAGGCCCCACTACAACTAGTAGAGCCTGTGGTACACACAAGTAATTGTACTGGGCAGTGAGCTTCACTGTTTGTTCTCGTGTGGGCATATCGAGAGTCGAGGTAGACTGTCGGGTAGAGTGGGACACGTCGCCGAGGCGGAATTCCCCCCTAGAGCCCGAAATCGAAGTGACACCGTACACTCCCGTGCGTCGCCGAGGCGGAAACGGGGTAACCATGTGAGACCGGTCGGCGTCGTGAGCATCTAGTTGAAAGATCGAGAGCCTTCTCGAAATCGTAGGATGAAGGCTGGTGGTTCTGCGGCGATGATGGGTCGCATTCTCTCGTGTTGGGCGAAAGCACTCCGCATCGCCGGAGCTAGCATGTTCGAAGTACACGAGATGATCGCAGATGCTTGTTCTCGAAAGAATGTCGTCATCGGCTCGAAGTTCGGCATCTGTGCCGCAAACAAGTTGAGGTTGTGGGCTGCGTGGCACCACATTCGAAGTCGATGCATGCGGTACTCCACCGATGTATGACTCAAGTCGGAGAGGGACGCCGTCATGCAATGCCAAACCATCGAGTAGATCAATGTAGTCCGGGGTTCGACGAAGTTGTTCGGGACACCCAAGAACAAGACCCTCTCCTGGAGAGTGTCGTCCTGTGGGGTGTGAATCGGGAGGTCGATGTACAGCCCGAACTGTGTCAGATAGCTCCCGAAGGTCGGGCATCGGAGAACCTGTTCGAGGTAAATGACGCCGTCATATGTGATTTCCCAAGGGGAATCGAAGGCAAAGGACGAGTACGGGTGGTTGCCTGGAGGAAGCATCGCGACATTGTGTCCGCCCACCGGAGTCATCGCCTGTAAGTTCGGGGACATCATCGGGAAGTTGTCGAAGTGTCTCAAAGTCTGGAATCCGAACACAGGTTCGTGTGATGTCGATGGATTGGATCGGACATCGTCGATCGACGTCCTGCCCTTGTCAACCACCTGTGTGTCGAGCCACTGTACTCGGAATCTCTCAAGGCAAGACTGTCGAGGTGGCTGTGGTTGAATCGCGGTCGGCACACCCGTGTATGGACTCTGCATTGATGTCGCGACCGTCGAGGAGGATGCAGCTCCAGCCTGGGTCGTGTTCGGTGTCCGGACCTGTCTAGGGTCTGGTCGTGACAGGTCCACAGCTGGGTGGACCGTAAACCTCGGAGGAACCACTTTGGGCATAGCCTTCGTCTGTGCCCCCACAATAGTCGTGGTAGTAGGTGTGCCGAAAGCTGGGTTGATCCACTCGGAGTCACTCGGGTTGTTGGTAGTAGTAGTTGTGGCTGGGTTCTTCGGCTGTGGAACCGGGGTACTCATCGGAGTCGTGGTCGGAGGTGTGGCCGGTGCTGTCATCGGGGGAGTCGGTGGTTCCGTGGTATCGTCGTCCGGATGCCAAGGATCCGGGGACACCGGTCGAGTCTGTTGTGTAGTAGTATTAGGTGTTGCTGTCGGAGTCGGAGCCGGGGTGGAGGCTGTGATCTCATCCGGGACCTCGACGATTACCGGCGTGTTGTCGAGCCATCGTTTAGCCGGTGATTGCGATCGTCGAGGGAATCTTGCCGGTGACAATGGTCGATTTGAACCGCGAGCTGCTCCATCGCCGGGGCGGAAGGCAGCTCGGGGAGATCGACCGAAGTTAGGGGCATCGGAGTCTGTGTCCGTGCTCAGCTGGAAGAATGGTCGCCTCGGCGTATTGCTCGGAGGTGCTGTCGAAGGTGCCGCCGATGGTGTTGGGTTCGTAGGAGCAGTCGACGGTGTAGCTGCCGGAGGGAATCGCGATGCCGAGGAGGGGAAAATATTCCCTCGTGGTGTGATCGGAGGTTGTCCCCATGTCGCGGGGGGTCGAGAGTCATCGCGTGCTCGTCGGGGAGATCGTCCTCGATGATTGCCCTCTGCCATATCTTGTCGGAGTCCGGCCGCAGCGTCGGATTTGTCCCATGCTTCGAAGTCGTAGTACTTGGAGAAGTTGGTGCCGAAGTTGAATTTGCGCATCTCGGTGTGGCGAAAGGTAGCCATCGTGTCCATGATCCACTCCTTTGCCTGTTCTCGAGTCACTTGCTCGAGGAAAGCGCCTCGTGATGAGTAATGGTACGGAGGCTCACCGCGTCGGAGTTGTCGTTGTAGGACAACAGCTCGTCGCATGGCATCATCGAAAGTAAGTCCGTGTTGGTTCCAACATGTGTTGTGGTACTCGCAGCATCCCTGGAACCATTTGTGGCAGATTAGATTCGGCACCACCCATTTCTTGTTCAGGAAGTCGGGGTGTAGGGGCACACAGTTCTGCATGTTGCAGTTCTTGTTATCGAGGATTCGGGGGCAAATCTGGCGTTTGATCGAGGACAGGGGTACTCGGGCTTCGTTGTGGACTCTTTCGGGGAACTCAGCGAGCATAGAACTCGGCACAGGTGCAGTGAAATTCTGCGTCGAGCCCTCGCAAAGGAAATCGAACCAAGAGTCAGATCGAGGGACTGCCATGGCTTCGAAGTAACTAATCCAAGTCGATGGATGTCGTGTTAGAGGGCTTAAGGCGCCCTTCGAAGTTTCTCTTTCGAGCTGTAGAGGCGGCGGGTTCGGTATTATGAAGTTCGATGCCAAAATCATCACGAAAAATGTCAGCCAAATGCTGATTATGCAACTCTGTCTCGTGTACAAGGAGAGCAGCATCAGTCTCCGCTGGAAGGGGTGCATGATCGGAGTCAGGGTGTAGGGAAGCCTCGACAATCTCGAAGGGCACCGTCAGCGGCTCCGCGGACTCGTCGCGGTTGGTAACGTGCAGGTACAGGAAGGCCTCGAGATTGGGCGGCTTCAACAAAGTCGCCGCCAAATTGACGATGTCGTCCGCCGTCCGACAATAGGCGATCTGGTCGATGGCCTTCCGTATTTGTCGAGATTGTCGTTTGTTCCAGGCTCCCCACGTCACATCCTCGGGTTTCTCGATTTGAAAATCTTCGAGAACTTGCTCGCGGCTGAATTCCTCGAGCGATTCCTTCAAGCTGTCAACAACTGACAGAGAAGCCGTAGTGCTCGAAGTACTGGCCGCCAGCAGCGGTCGTAGTAGAACTCGGGGTACTGGCCGCCCGGAGCGGCTATGACCGAGGAGTGATCCGAGGGGACTGAAACAAAATTTCTCAAGCTGGAACAGCTTTTCGCCAAAATGGCCACGGAGTGTACAATCATTCGAATTGAATCGGTGAGTCTATCCCCTGACCGATTCGGTGATCAAGTGAGATAATATGTTGTCACTTCGCACAAACAAGTGTGTGCTACACTAAAACTTAAGGTATCTTCTTCAATTAAGGGGTATTGGGTTCTCTGGGTAACGCTTCCCACTATCTCACAAGGTAGCGAACAGGGCCCCAAAACTCCAACCCAACAAGCGCCACCTGCGCTGGCACATCTGCGACGGAGTTTGTTGCCGTCTTCCGCGCTCGGAGGCGTTCGACCGCCTCTGCGGAGCGACATACCCAGACCTTCCACAATATTAATAATTAAGGAATATACCTTTGGTTAGAGTAGGATCCCAAATATGATGTAAGGTATATATACCTTTAGTATAAGATTTTGGAAGGTATGGGTACCAGTATGTACCAGTATGGGTTTCGACTCTCACCACTTGGACGTGCCGGGCGAGGCGTTTGAGCAACCATGTTCATCTGCGCAGAATTCTGGGTTCAGGAAGTTCAGGGATGCTTGAACCTGACTCGATATCCCTGCCTCGTTGTGGGAATGTGAATATGCATTCTGCCATCTCCATGCGCGGGGATACCTTCTAAAACTGCCGTCCGCCGCAATGCGAGCGCCGTTATGTGCTCGTGAAAAGAAACAGTTCGGATTGTCGAGTTGAGGGTTTACGCAGGCTGTTTCGGATTTAGGGTAGGGCTTTGCGGACAAGCCCGGCAAGGTCTGAAGTCACATCCGTGAAAGGGCTTAGGGTCGAATGCACTTGGCTGGGGGTGTGCATGGACTTCGCGGCCACTCCTCTCTCGATCTCCCTCTCTCAAAGCCTCAATGGCAAGCCCTGGTGAACCACACTTCTCCTAAGAATGATTATCAGCAGCATCCGTATATCAACAAGGCAAGGGTCTTTGTGAAAGCAGGAATCTGCTTGCAACCCCAAAGCGCAAACTGCAAAACCCCCTGAACGCCATACGGTACCCGGCAGTATGAACACACTACTTGGAGGTTCATGGGTAGTTGTAAGCAGGGTTTTGAGTCCCTAATATGGGTTATAGCTATAGTTACTTTGCTTATAACCCCACTTATAACTCCCCATGAACCTCCAAGTACTCTGAAGCGTATTGTCCGCCTCATCGCTCAAGCCCTGTCCGGGTCGGTAGGAAGGCATTCGGAAGGCCGCGACAGGGGACGACCGCACGTCATCCCTCCGCGGGAAGGGGAGAGTTGTTCTGCCTGTTTCAAGCTTGCATCGGTTCTGCAAGGATTCCAGAAATGATGGTGTAATTATATGGACCTTTCTTCTGCGGGTCCAATATGACGTCTTCAATCGCGCCATATTCGGGGGCTGTATCCCAAATGACCCTGAACCTTTCCCTACAGGCCTCATACGGTTTCCGGAGGACTCGCCAGTTGCATCTTAGGGTGTCGGTTGTTTTACGGTTTTCCTAAGGGTCTCGAATGGGTTTACCAGATTTCGCAGTTTGGGTGCGAACAATCGAGTGTAACTCGAAGGTTTTGTTTGATGCGATTAGAAAGCTCTCAAAATTCATTTCTAAACCGCCTGGCTAGAGAGCTCCTAAGATTTGAGTTTAGGGTTTGGGGGTTTTACGGTTAGGGAATTTAGAGCTTTCAGGTTTAGTTTTAAGGCTGGAGGCTGGCTTGCTTGGGCTTATGCTGAAGGATACAGGTTTGAGAATTAGGGTGTAGGGCGTAGGGGTGGCGGAGTCTCTAAGAGTTCCGGTTTTAGTTTTAGTGCTTAGGGGGTTTTGGGTCTATAGGCTTTAGGATTTTAATGTTGTTTAGGGATTAGGATTTTCGGGTGTAGGGTTTGGTGTTTTAGGGCTTTAAGGTTTGCCTGCGACCATTACAACGATTCGGTTTCGAATCTCACAGTTTGGCGGACCGGATGAAATTGCTGCTTTCGCTGGTCGCAAAAGACACGAGATCTGGAGGCTTGGGATTCACATTCAGGCTTCCCATTTTGGCCGTCACCGTCACCGAAATCATTGTCACAATGATCGCCCACACTTTGCTTCGACTTGGGAGCTGACTACCCTACCCCCAGAAAAGGTTAATCCTTTCAATACTCGACCTAAGAGTAACCTATTTATAAAAAGGGTGCCCTTTTTTGGTTTAAGGGGGTTATACGGGAACCTGAACCCTAAAAAAAGGAATAAGGGCTTACTCTGGGTCGTAGGGTTACCTACTCAGCTACTGCGTTGAGGAATGGAAGGTTCATGAAGTTGACATGAGCCACGGATTCCTGAGCCCGGAACCGCTAGGGAGTTTCCGAAAATTAGGGGTACCTTATTTGGGGTCCTTATAATAAAGATCCTACTATTCAGGGTACTACGTTGGGTCCGCTATTTTTTTTAGAAACTCCCATTGAGGAGACTGACGACTCCAAGCATGACGTACATGTAATCTGCCGCCTGAAGAATCGATAATAAAAGATGCAAGCCAAGACTTACTTGGGGCTATCTAGAGGCTTAGTGTGATGGGGTCTTGAATCAAGCTTGACAGCTTGGACATCTCAAAACCCATTGCCTAACCCCTTAATGCAAAACCCAACCGAATTCGTACTCAAACCCAGCTGTTGAATTGCGCTGCCTCCATCTGCCACAGTGGGGCACGCACGCAGCACCGGCAAAGCCGCGCTGCGATCTTAAAACTGAAGGGCCCTAAGGCTTGCGCATGAACCAAGGCAAAGCATGAGGGGACAGACTTGCTGCCTCCCGTCTGGCTTGGAGGAGCATACAATGGAGGGTCTATACCTTAAGCCGGAATAACCTACCTTTTTAGGGTTCCTTATTGTGATTTCCTTATATAAGTAATTAAAAAGGGAAGGTTCTTCCGGCTTAAGATAGGGTTTAACTACGGGACAAGTACTTATATAAAGAAATCATATTAGGGAACCCTAAAAAGGAAGGTTCCTTCGGGTCCAGGTAGGGTTTAGTTCCGGGACAGGTGGATGTGAGGGCTACGGCACAAGGGATAAGCGAGAGCAGAGCGGAGCATCTATCGAGCTCACAGTTGAAGGTCGCCCCCAAATCTAGGGTTTCGACGCTCACACTCGCAAAGGCAGGCAAGGCTCCACATAGTTTAGGGTTTAGGGCTTAGGGCTTAGGGTGTAGGGTTTAGGGATTGAAGTTGCTTGAAGGTCGGAGGTGCTGCGGTTAGAATACTAATGCTCCTCTGCCTTCAAGCAAGCAGGCATTAGGCCGCGAGGCTTCGGGGAAGTGCTACTGACAAGCTTAGGCTTTAGTTTTTTCCCTCCTACCAAGGCTTTAGGTTTTAGGGTTTAGGGTTTCGGATTTCGTGTCATGAGCCTCCTGTTTTACTCGATGCCATAAACCCTTCTCGCATAGCCGCTCTTGCCTTTGGCAGCGCGACTGGTCTGAGGCCGCTGTTTGAGCACTGAAAGACCCCAATAAAAATCGGATAGCAAGATCTCGACATGAAAATACTCCAAACTGAAATGACACCCGACTTGAAGAAACCCCATATTCTGACATACAAACCCTCCAAGGTCCTGAGCTGCACCGGCTCCAAGCTGTCATGGGTACATGAAACTCCTATAATAAGGATCCTACTATTTGGGGTGCTATATTAGGGTCCCCTATTTTCGGAAACTCCCACATAGTAGTAAGGGAGCGTCACAGCAGTGGGGGATCTTGTTTGAGGGGTCTTTTTGCAAGGATCTCGTCCTGATTGAAGCCTCCTACTGTGCGAACCTCCGATAAACATATGTCAAGGCCATGCTGGCAAGACCATGCCAGAACTCTACTTTAACCTTGGATGCAATAGCTCAATATGCACTTGCCTGCCCAAGGTTCCGAAAGCCTCAGAAACCGCTCTCCATCTTCCCTAACTCTAAGTCATAGTGTTTCCAACGGGGTTCAGGGCATAATTAACGCCTAAAGCGTAAAAACCCCGCGAACCACTGACACAGGAGTACTGCGGATATACCGCCTTGGGCAGAAATAACCCTCTACCCTAAGCCGAACAAAAAGTACAAGTCCAAGCATAGAAACCTACACGATTACTATCTTGGGGGGCTGGGGGGTGGGTCCTTATTAAGGCTGGGATAACAACCCCCCCCCCCCCAGCACCGTTCATAATGTTTATGGGCCATGTGTTCGGTTCTTCGAAACCAAGGTGACGCATGCTTCCAATAAACCCTTGAGAGTTAGGAGGACAAACTGAAACGCAAACACCACAAGCACCATGCTGAGAACACGCCTCAGACGGTAGAATCTCAGGCTTGGCCTATCGATGAGTCTACCAATGCCGTGGTCTGGATGGCAGCTGTCGGGGCAGGTATACTCAATGTTGTTAAACGTAGCAGCTGTGCCAGAGTGTTTGTGTTGTGGCACACAGTCTACTCACCTCGTTGCCACTCATCGCACTTTACTGCAGCTGCTGTTGTCGAACATGATGTATGGCATCATGTCTCTTTCTCTCTCTCTCTCTCTTGAATTGTCCTCCCTCTCCCTGCATGCTGCAAGAAACATGCTATTGACTTCACTCGTGGTGGGCCCCCTCGGGCTCTGCCATCACGCCCATCCCGAACCAACGAGGTGCACTGATGCGCACGAATTAAAAATTTGCAACGTGCAGCTGCAGACTTGACCCAGAGAACCCAATACCTCTTAATTAAGGAATATACCTTAAATCATAATATTCAGGCCTCTATAGTTTAAGGTTCTGCGGATAAATTCTACTACAATTATACCAAGGAACCCCCAAAAATATCATTGGTAATTTCAAAGGCCCCTATAATACGCAGGCACAGAACTTGGATGACTTACGGCAGCGGGGACTTCGGGGTTAGTTCGTCTTCATATTGACAAGTCAACGGAGCCGAATTCTTGAATCAGCTAGGCTCTGTGGCTCCCCCAGGCCTGGCAAGGGAGCAGTATTTCCACCAGCGAAAAACATAACATGTACTGTAGGTGCTGTGATTCATGAGACCCATGCTTAGTACACCCTTTTCCGTACACTGTTGCAGCGAAACGAAGGAAAAGGCTGCCAAATAAGAGGGGATTCTGACCATAGTCCTACACGTACAACCCGATGCCTTTATTAAAGGGTTCACTGTTCTGGCCATCTACCACCGAAGGAAAACGAGCCCTTCTGAACGCACAAAAGCCCCAAAACCTAAACCGGCTCTCCTGGCGGCATCAGTGAACGTGTTCTTGAACTTGGTCGGGCGGCTTCTGCCCTCGGCCACTTGGGGTTGAGGGTTGACCTGCATCCTGGCACCCCGTTTTGAAATCGACTTATATTAAGAAAAGTTCGGGATCGTTCCGGGTTACAGGAAGGTTATGAAGTTGAAATTCTTTGGCCTGCCGCATACCTGAGCCCAGCAATTAACCTGTAGAGGCCTCGGTGAACTGTTTGTCAGCTGCCTTGCAACTAACGTAATACCGTACGTAAGTTTAACCTCATTGAAAGCCTATTCCACGAAGTCTAAACCCTAAGCTCTAAACCCCCAATCCCGAAACCTCAGAGGTTCTTTCCGCAGTCTCAAGAAGTTGCAGCTTGTGAGCCATCTCTCTCCCGCTGCACAAGCAGAAGGCCAAAAACCTGTTTTGACCCCGCAAGATCCCTGTTGGGTCGATCTTCATGACAAGCTAGCCCAGGCACCCTCCCAACTTAACCCCCAATCCCGAAACCCAAAGCCTCCAAATAAAGCTCAAATCTCAGCCGTCCATGCGTCGACCCACAGGACATGATCGCAAATCCAAAAAAAGGTTTATCCTAGACCGCTCCCCGGATGCGAATTAGAAAAAAGCCATCTGAAGAGCATAACCGCCAAGTGACATAAGGGCATAAGTTCACGAACTAAACCCTCGCATAAACCCTGAACTCTAAAACTTGCAACTTTAAGAGTCACAACACAGGGCTGAGCCTAAGGGCCTCAGCCAACACACCCAAACATCACCACCCTCCACAAACTTCACATCAAAGTCTAGAACCCTGAACGCCTAAAGCCGCCCTCCCCACAAAGGCGCCTCGAAACCGTCCCTGAACCTCAAAGCCAACCCCTGTAGGGTTTAGGGCTTAGGGTTTAGCCCATGACACTGCCGTTACTGAGTTACTGCGCTAGGACTTCCTGTGCCCTCAACTCCAAATGCACCCTTTTTGCAACAGGCTGTCCGCTTCGCCAGGAGTTGAATTCAAGCAGCCCTACAAGTAGCAGCTTCACTGCGGAGCCAGCTGTCGCATCCCCCAAATGCACACTAAACCCTGAAAACCCAAAACCCCTGGCCACTAGACCCCTAAACCCCTCTTTCAAACCAACAACCCTAAACCCTTATTGAAAACCCGAAGCCCCCACCCGGCCAAGGAGCAAAGGAGCTCTGAGAAGACGGGCTTGTCGTGAAGGATCCTGGCCCACGTGCCTAATACCCCGCGGCAACTACGGCACCATAGCATAACAACAATATTAAGAATACTTCTAAAATGGTACTAGCAATAAGAAAGAAGAACGATGATAAGGACAAGCAACATGAAGAAGCAAACTAAAAAGACTACCCTAGAGCCTAAACCCTAAAGCCAGTGTTGAAGCCCAGAAGACGCAAGATCCCGAAAACTTGAATCCCAACTCGCCCCTAACTAGTAGGTACCTTATTCTGGGGGTCCTTAAAGTAATCCTACCTACTATTTAGGGTGCTATATTAGGGGACCAGCTCTACACGGAGCTTGGCCTCGAAACATCCGCGGATTTCATCTCCTGTCGGCTGCTAAACTTCGGCTGGATCGCCTGCACAGAACAGACTCTTAAGGGTCCTAGAGCTCCCTCAAGAAGGCCTAAGGGCCCATATTAGGGGCCCATACGTCTAAGCTTAGACAGAACAGGATTCAGGGTTTAAGTTTATTTGGTGCGGCGTAGGTTTTTCGTCTAAGGGTTTCGCGAATAGTGTGTTGGGGGGGGGGGGGGGGTTGCGTTTCGTTGATGAGTTCTATTGCCTTCAAGCTTCAGGGCACGACATGAAGTGATGTTTGTGCTGCCGATGCTCGTGATGCTGTTCGATTTCCAAAAAGCGATGTTGGTTGATTTGGTTGTTGGGCTTCAGCTAACACATAACTGGGCTCCGGTGGATGTAGCATCCTCGGAATCATCTCATTTCCATTTAAAGGAACCGTAGTTTTTACAAGAGGGCTTGGGGTACAGCATTGGTAGCATTCGCGCTTCTAAAGCATGAGGACTCCTACAGTAATTTGCGGTTATCTCCTATTTGCATGTCTCGAGAGGGCTACTTCTCGTGGGAACTGGCAAAGAACTGACAGTAAACCCGAAAATCAAAAGGCCCTAAGACCAAAGGCTAAAGCGCAAAGGCGAAAACCCAACAGCAACAACATCTCAAAAGAGTCCCGCAAAGCAGCGAGGGTTTTAACTATAAGTAGGAGTTAGGCCACTACACCCTTAGCCCCGATCCCCAAAATACTGCAACCACACACGAAGGATCTGTCGGAGCGGCACTAAACCTGCATGGAAAATCAAGCTTCTGATCCCACACAGCCTGCCCTTAAGACTTCGGCAAACAAGATCAAATAAGCTTTTACACAGAGTCTTTGAGGATTTTATAGTTGTTGGTGAGGGCTTCACGAGCCAAGGGTTGGGAAGCTGTTGGATGGGGCGTTCTGGTGAAAAATGAGCAGTACCTTTTGCCGTCGATATGTGAGACCGACGAGACAGACAGACAGATAGGCATGCAAGAGCAAACAAACCAAGCAGACTTAGGGCCAGTTTCAAACGGACTAAAAGTCACTAACCTGACCTGGATAAGCCAATTCGCTAGCCCTCAAACCGTAAAAACCCTAGGTTGCAAAAACCGCATCAAACCATATAAATTTGCTAAAACCGAATCATGAAACCAGCCCTCTCTTGAAGGCCTGCGCTGGGGCGCGGTAGCCCGGGGTGATGAAGAGGTCGTCAGGCATTTCGCCATACCGCGTCTTCAAGACCTTGGCAACTAGTTCGGGTTTAGGATGAAGCGGGGTTGGGGTTTAGCGTTCAAAGGCTGCCCAGGATGTTGCAAGTGCATATAAAGCATTCGACAGCAGCGGCGTGGCTCTAGCGAAGGAGCTATGATACAATCCCAGTACTTGAGCTTCATTGAATCGAACTCGGAATACAGGTCGTCTCTTAACATTATTCCTCACTGGTCAGATGGTCCTTACAGAAACGACACTGCTACCCCAAACCCTGAGCCCTAACAGGGCCGAGGAGTTGAACAGAAGAAGAAGAAGGAGAACTCAATTCATGCAGGAACCTGATTAAGAAACCCGGGGCCTATAACCCCAAAATAGTACCATTAATATAAAAAAGCCTGATACAGGCCCAAGGTCTCTTAATCAGGTTTCTATATTATTATAGTACCCATATAGATCTATTATAGTATCCGAGTATCCCCTATAGACCCCTTTTTTGTCACTCGAGCCCTCAGAAAGGCCCAAAGGTTTCTCAACGAAGGGTCCTACGATTGATGATATAAATCCTGCATTACCTTAAGGAACCTAAAGTATGGTAATTATGGCATATTCCTTATTATGGGTAATGCAGAGGTACTGCAGGATTTATATCATCAACCGTATATTAGTGGTGGAGGAGGCCCTGGCACCCTGGCAGCAAACTTCAACAAAACTGCAGAGCCGAGTCCCGGCCCCTTCCTTTGAAATAATGTTGGAGCCTTCATTAGAAGCGGGCTGTGGGTTCGATGATACTGTAACCATAAGGGTTTAGGGTTTAGGGTTTAGAGACAAGCCCGAAGGAATAGCTGCATTTTTTGGTTGCAGCCTCCGTCTTATGACCGCTTCAGCGCAAAGAAGGCCGATGCTCCAGCTCAGCGGCACAAGGAGAAGGACGAACAAAAAGGACCGCACCGATGTCCCGACCCGCTCTGCGAACGTTTTAAACTCATGATGTATCCCTAAACCCTTTTTGCAGCGGGCTTGCTTCGTCGCCCTAAACCCCAAACCCAACCTTCAATCCCAAACTTCGCCAAGCATGCCGGTCGCTGGCATAGGGTTCCGAGGATGACCGCCAGGTCGACCTCCTGATACGGCCGTGAACCCAGCCCGTCTAGGAGGCTGCTCATTAACTGTGGGATTTTCAACCCCAACACGGGAGCGGGCACCACGAACTCCATAACAGCTGCACCACAAGAAGGCACCATACACGGGTAGTATGGCATGGTGTCTTCCACTCGTGTCAGTGCCCGCACGCTGTTGACGAGCAGCTGGACCTCCGTAGCAATGGCCCCTTTCTCTGCTGCGGTGAATACCACATTTTTGCACATTCGGGTCGTCACTGCTTGGCGGACGGTATGTGTGATGCACCCCTCGCTTGTCCGTTCCGGTGGAAGTGCGGAAGGTTTTGCTTACTTGTCCAGTATCCTGGGGGAGCACCTTTGGCATGATATTGGGATTGTAGTATCTCAGAAACGTTAAAGGATGGGAAACGTTACCTACTCTTTAATTTCCTTTATGTATCTACAAGCGCTGAAATCCGAAAAGCCCTCAAGCGCTCTACTCAACTCTCAAGCCCTCTGCCTTTACACCGCTTGGTTGAGATCCGAAGTCATGCCAAGCCACTAGGCACGCCTAATCTGAAGCCTTGAAGCTGCTTTGGCAAACTTGTAAGTCCGCTGCCAAGACCGAGGACGAGGAATTGCCCTGATGATCGTAGAATACCCAAAGGAAACGTCAAGGCTCAAACCCGGGAACACCCTGAAAGAAACCCGCTGGAAAAGCCGCTTCTTTCCGTCCGCTAGGGCGTCCGCCGGCAGGCTCCTGACCTCAAGAAAGGTCCAAGTTCGGCCGAGAAAGCTGGGGCGTGCATTGCAGGGCTTCGGCTCCCCCGAGTATCTGTTCATCTACTCAGTCCTGTAAATACAAATCTACAGAGAAACAGAGAGAGAGGGAGAGAGATAGAGGACAACAAACAACGAGAGAGAAAGCTGAACAATTCTGAATTCTCTGAGTTCTCTTGCACACCTGTCGAAAAGACAATGCTTTAGTAGAAATTCCCGTGTGCCATTTATGGCTGATGCACCAAGCTGTTTCGAAAGCCCACGCCCCAAACACATCTAAATCTAAACACCATTCTTCGGCGCGCCTTCCTCCGGAGCTCCCTCTTGGTGAAGTCTACATTCCGCTGCTCTGCCTGCTTCTCCTTGGGTTCGGCTTTCTTGCTTTAAAACCTTTGTAATTAAACGAGCATGTACGGGTTTCTGTGTTCTGTGTGGGTTCGGGTCGGAAACGGGGCTTCCGGCATGTTCTTCTTGAGAATGGAAGAT